>JAAEAF010014896.1:183146-220726 GCA_011037195.1 Triatoma infestans
CGAGTTTCAAGGAAATTAGTAAACCGGAAGTGTGCTTTTACCGGACAGTTTTTCAGTTTTCGACGAATTTCATGAAATTTGGTTCATACAAACTATAAAATTTGTCAATTATACTTTTGAGAACTGGAATAAGAGAAAGTTGTGTATGTGTGTGTGTGTTTCACACCAGATTTTTTATCTACAATAGATAGTTCCAGCATCTATAGGGCAACTAATTTTATAGTAAAATTACAACTGTTAGGAAATTTATTAATTAAAATTTTGAAAATGTGATAAGAGAAAATAATATGAATATTAAAATTGATTTTGTTCACTTGGTATAACAATGAATGCTATATAAAAGTTAAATAAATAATGAATCTCAGTTCAAGAGTGAATGATTTAAAAATTTTTTGTAGAATATAAGTTACCTAATAGATCAATGCAGAAGTTTAAACAGTTTAAAATGCAATGGAATGGTCACTTGATGATTGACACAAATGTGTGTTCACGAATAATAAATTATTCGTTAAGTGCTACATATTCACACAGATGGTTATATCTGTTAAAATCCTATTAATGGGCAACTTTTTTATATGGTAAAAAGCATCTCTATATAATTTAAGAAGAGAGCGAAGAAATTGGAAGAGAGGTAGTAACTTTACTTCATCTATCAGTAGTTGTAGTAGATACAGGTGGAGTAGGCATAAATCGTGAGCAACTTAAGATGCACGTACAACTTGGTTGGATGTCTTCCTTCAAAAAGTTACGAGCAGCATTAATTTCATAATTTATTAAATCAAAAGCAAAATGTAATAACTTATTACTATGGATTGGTAAATTTTGAGGTTGCGCACTTTATTGAAATTATAAAATCTTCTCATTATTACTAAAGTTGGTTTGTTTGAAAAAGCTGTTTTTACTTTCCTTTTGATGCTGCAAGAGGAAAATTTGTTGCAATGTAACAAATTTTCGAAATGAATTTGCACCGAAAATATTTTGAGATACTTTGAAGGTGAAAAAATAATTTTAGCTAATGACAGATATATGTATTTATGTGTAAACTGATAAACGAAACATCTAAGCAGATTAAATATAATATTCTGTTTAGGCATTATTAAAGGATCGTCAGTAAAAGTTTTATTCAATATCCGACCCTAGGAAGTGTGTCATTATTTGTTTCAGTTCTCTAAAACGGTTAAAATGATTTTTTTATTTAAGCCTGGTGTATTTATATATATGTAAGCCGAAGGCTTTATGTTGGAAAATTCAGGGAAGCCTCCCTCAAAACTGCCATTTTAGGGAAATGGCGAAAGTATTTCAACATATGGCCGGGTTGGATGCCAAGTGGTATAAATCACAAAAATTGAAAAATGGATTCACACCACCTATTGTGGTGTAGTTCTTCGTATCCGACAAGTGGCGTGGGTCCTAGTTCAATAGTCCGCTTAAGGCGCGTTCTCACGAGTCAAGTTTAGTTGCCCGATTTTAGTTGATCAGCAAAAGTTGAATGCGACTTGAATCAGTTTTGGTTCATTGTTTCAACTGAAATCAATCAAACCGTTTCAGTAACGACAAAGAGCACTCTATGAGTTGAAAGCAAACTGAGAGGGCAGTTGGGCGATCCGGAGGTTCACACTTGTCAATACTTGAAAGATGGCGGGTTCAACTGAAAGATGCGTCATACTTGAACGATAAAGTTTGACTCGGTCAAACTTTTGTTGATCCACTAAAAAATTGATCAACTTTATTGAACTAACGGCTCCGACTAAACGCGGTGATCAACTTATGAAACAGAAACAAAAGAAGTTCCACTAGGTTTCTTCGTCAATTTGTGACAAACCTAAAATCGGTTCAAATAATTGACTCTGCGAAACGTGGGCTTATAACAGATTAGGCTGAATTCCTGAATTGTAAGGATACTGAGACGAAACTGCTAAGGGCATGGCAATCAAGTGGTGTTAAGGTCCACTATTTTCAATTTTTGACTGAAACACACTTGGGGCAGCAACCCCGTCCATAGCCGCTTTCACTCAAGCCCAAAGAAAAGCTGCCATCAGAGACCTGTCATGGCTGTTCGTTACGCGAAGGAAATTTGCCGTTGGTACAGACTACCAATATAATAAGAACTATATCCCAAGGGACCGGTAAGTCGACGCTCTTCAACTTGCTGGCTGTCAACTACCAGTTGATCCTCCTGGCAAGGATATTTTTGTAGTTACATCAATTTTTGACTTCTTCACGTTGGGTGTGAGACCATTTCCTTACTCTTCTTCACTCACTGCCCTCACCAACGTTTGGAAGTCACTAATGTTGAAAGCTAGGAAGACCGTGTCATCGGCATATCTCAAGTTATTCCATTACAAGGATATCAATCCAGCCTAGTATACCAGTGCAGCTTTCTTAAATTCTTCTGCAAATAGGTTAAAAAAAAGGGGACTAATAAATCCCTGTCCATGCCTCTCAATAGGGTGCTAACACTTAACTGCATCAAATGAAAAAAAATATGGAATTTATATTTTATATACAAGAAGTTATTTTGTTTCTTATTTTTCTCAATACATCACAAAGTATTGCGCTGTCAAATTTTCAAAATGATATTTTAATCAGCAATAATGTTTTGATCTTCCTTAGAGCTTGCCGAAATTTGTCGTTTTTTAATTATGCTGTTTATATTTAAACACACAAACACAGTCTCTTTCCCACACTCATACATACACCACATATGCAGGCCATTTTCTAAATATCACTTTTCCAAACTCAGAGTAGGTATTTCAAAGAGTATTTTCCGATGAAAATTCCAATTCGAAAATTTATATGAACGCTCTTACAGAAGTAGAAGAAAGAAAAAATAGGAAATATCAAGTTAAAAAAAAAAAAAATCTGTTAATCCGAATTACAACTTTAAGAACAAATTTTTTTTCATATTTGTCAATTTTCAAAAACTCGATTCAAAACTTTTTTTGGATTCGTGAGTTTTGAAAAAAGGCATCGAAAATTTTCCTTAAGCTTGGAAAACGTACTACACATTGATATACTAATTTCTTATAACCTAATTTGGTAGTTGGATGTTAAGCCCGCCTAAAAAAAATAGGCATTACTTTACTTTACTTTACTTACTAATTTCTTATATTTGAAAATTTTTCTGGAATAGTTGGTCTTCTAGAAAGGTACTCTTCCTCTCATTAAGGCCATTTTATCACGAATATTATAGATAATTTGCTTACTACTTGACCGTGCCCCTTAGAATATCCTACCAACAATCTACGGTAATCTTCATCTTGAAGATCTATTCCCTACGGTCAGGGAAATCTTTATCATTTACAGCTTAAAGAATACTTGATCAAGCATCTGGTGGTTCCAAGAAAGGGTCACAGAGGATAAGTTAAAGCATCTTTTAAAAAATTTTTGGAAGAATTTGTCGTTAATGAGAATCTCAATTTTTGATAATAAACACTTTTATTGTTTATTTAATAACCTTTTTAATGTCAATATACGAACTGGTGGATAATGCATTATGATGAACAAGTTAAAATAAACAACGGATATTTTTATAATACTTTTTCAATTTTTTTCTTTCTTTTTTTAACGCAATCTAATAATATGTTGTCAGTATTAGATTTTTAAAAAGTAGAGCAGCAACTTTGCAATAAATTGGAGCTATAAACTGCCATTACTTGACCATAAGCGAAGGGATTATACTAATTATTGTCTAAAATAACGTAATTAGCTAACCTTGAGATAAATTAAACGGTGAAAGGAAGTAAAAAAATGAAAAAAAATTGTGGGCTTATGTGTCATCTTCTCTAGATAACGATAATTAGGAAATTTTTTACTAGAAACCAGTAAGAGGATCATCATTCCCCACCTTGTTCTATATCTTGCAATAATTACCAATCAAGTAGTATATATTGGCTGGTAAGAGAGCCAATAAGACAAGTCATCTTTTAGATAATCTAACTACTTCAGCAATGAATCCCTTAGGACTGGTAATATCATACTTATTTAATTTAATGTTTTTAATATTTTTATATTTTTATTGATTTCTATCATTGAGGCAATAAGATCTAGAAGATACTAAGGAATTTAGGCAAATCTTTATTTCAGTTAATTCTATTAAATATTCTATTAGCACCAAAATATTTAGTTCTATTAAGAATAAATTATAAATATTACTGTTATCTGAAAGTTCAGCTCATTGTGGATAGTAGTTTTCATTTCTCATCAACAATAAAAAAGGTTTTCTTTTCAAAACATCATTTAAGTTTTATCGCTTTCAGACTGTGGTACTGCTGACCACTGTGGTACAGATAAGTATAGCAGAACCTCCAGTAAGGACTTATTTACCAGCTTCACTAGGACTTTCAAGACCTTCCACACAATATGGTGTCCCATCAACAAGGTTTAGTTCACTTTCTTCTCGCTATGGAGCACCATCTTCAAGAACACCCGGCGTTTTCTCTTCCATTCAAAATGCCCTATCTAGTACTTATGGAGCACCTTCTTTTGGTCGTCAACCTGGTTCATTTAGATCTCAAGCTAGTTTAGGCTTTGGACCATCTACCCAATATGGTGCACCTGGTTTCCAATCATCTTCAGTTGCATCAAGATATTCTTCCAACCTTTCACCATCTTTACAATATGGAACTCCTTCTCTAGGTTATAGTAATGCAGGGCTAGGTGGAGGTCCTTCTGCTTTTGGAGGATACTACAGTGGAGACTACTCCCGAGCAAATGATCAGTCTGTAAGTGATTCTTAAATATTGTTAACTTCAATTGAATTCGCTTGGAAAATAATGAATACCGTTTCGATTTGAAACTTTAGTATCTTATTTAATGTTTCTTTTTTTAATATTGATTATTTTGTATATAGGAACCAGCTAACTACCAGTTCTCCTATGATGTATCAGCACCGGAATATGGAGTAGAGTTTGGTCATGCGGAAAATAGACAAGGTGATGATACCAGAGGGACATACTATGTATTGCTACCAGACGGAAGAAGACAAAGGGTTGATTATACCGCTGATCAGGATGGATACAAACCAAACGTTTCTTATGAAGACACAGGTGCTGGCGGAAGAGGCGGATATTATGCTGGCGGAGCAGCTGGTTATTCTTCTGGACAATACAGTACTGGAGGATACCAGCAAGTTGGAGGGTATGGCGGTTCTAGTGGTTTCGGATCTAGCGGATACCAGTCAGCTAGTGCAGGATCTGGCCCGTATTAATTTACCTACTTTGACTTAATTTATGTATTGAAAAAAAAAATTGTACAAAATAACTTAAATAAAATGGAGATTAATATTTTGTTTTAAACAGTTTCTATTTTAATTTTTGACAACAATTCATTTTTATGATCTTTTAGGTTTCTGCGGCCATTTTCATGAAAAACACTTGAGTTTCCGGGTTAAGACCACGTTAGTGGTTCGCTAGAAACCGGAACCTGGAAACACAAGTGTTTTTCAATTAATTTTTACTTTTTCTTACTATAGTAGGAAGTATTGCGATCGTGTCAGATTTTCGAAATTGAATTTTCGCCGGATATACACGATTGGAAGTCACCTGAGTCAAGAAAAAGTGGTTTTTAGAAAGTGGTCTGTGTGTGTGTGTGTGTAACTGTGTGAAGAATATCTCAAAAACGAAAAGTTTTAGAAAGCTCACATGTCTGTCAGGCTTCCAATCATGGACAGCTTCACAGCATTCATCCTTATGGATGAGCTCAGTTGGTTGTCGGCATTCCAAAATGCTCATTGGGGGTCTGGACAGGGCTATTAGTGAGACGTTGCTGTGTCTTTCACGGAGCTCCCTCAGGCTTCTGGTTGGATCCTTTACTGGACATTGTGGTTTAAGGATACATCTTTACGTACTGGGGCTCATGCCGGATCCATTTTGTAGAGTCTGTGAGACAGAGCAGGAAACACCCATCCATCTTATGACAGATTGTCTGGGTTTCAGGACCTTTGGACCAGGATTAGGTTCAGGACCTTTGGTCGGAGCAGGATGTCTGTGGAAGAGCTTAGGCTACTTCCCCTTAAGGTTATTATCCGATTTGTTCGGACTGCGGTGAATCTTCGATGGATTAGACCCAGGTCTGGATATTTCTGTTGTAGACCCGGTTTGTTGTTGTTTTTCTTGGGGTAGCTACATGGGACCAGTAGGGCTTTGGATAGCGTAGGGTTTGGTCCCTCCCCGCAGACAAATAATAATAATACAGGAAGCTCAATCTTGGTATTCCGTTTAGGTACTATCGCTGCATCAGATGCGAAGATTTCGGGCAAAATCCATCAACAGGTGGAAGTACCACTTTACTTAATGTTTTTTTCTTTCACTTTTTTGTAATTTTATCGAAAACAGCTCCAATGATTTCTCTTAAACTTTAAATATTACTACACATATAAAGAGCTAAAACTTTTATTTGCAACATTTATCGGGGAAAATCCGTTTAAGAGGACTTTAGGGAGAGGGATTGTTTTTTTTCTAATATGCTATTTCAGTTCAGCAATGTACTATACAATTCTGTCAATATAATAATATTAATTAGAATGATATTAGTTGCCAAAATTTCCAGTTTGAAAAAATCAGTTCCTGGAAGTGCGACTTTACTGAATAGGTTTTCCAGTTTTTTGTGATTTTCTCCATAAAAATGCCGACTATTTTAAGACTAATAAGAATTGTAAGTTTGAAGAAAATTTGCTATTTCGCAGTAAGAGAAAGTCGTGTGAGTGTTGTACAAAAGATGTTTTTTATGTTGTGAGAAACTTGATTTTGATCGAATTAGCTCATGCGTAGATTTCAATCTTTGTAGTACTCTTTCAGTATTTCGTGGACTGCGTCACATACATAAAATTAATGTAATGTATAGCTAAGAACTCCAGGTCTAGGAAAAGTTTTTTAACTAAGTATTATGAATTCCTTGGAGAAATTTTTATGGGTGTTTAACATCAATTTTATTTTGTTCCATTAATATAAACGCTCAAATACAAAATGGCGGATCTTGCATTTCTGCCCAATTCTCTTTTGCTTTCTTACTTTTTTTCAACAATGGAATGAAAATGCTTAATCTTTTCTTTATAGCCGATATTAATTATATAAAACAGTAAATATTATATCAGAAATAACTTTTAATTTTTGCATTTTTGTTTATAAAAAAAAGTTTTATTGCACAATTTGATAGGAGTTAAAATACCTATGGAGGGAAAATTAGTAAAAAAAATTCTAAACTATTTCGTAGTAATAATATTATTTCGCAAATAATTTCGTAGAAATAATTAGCCAATCACGTGTAGAACAGAAGGTGTGAAAAGTTGGTGTATGTTAGACCAATCAGAAACTTATAATTATCATGTAGACCAGTGTCGGGCAACCTTTTTCGAGTTGCGACGCACTAAGCTTAAAACTTTTTTTTCGCGGCGCACCTGTGGGACTCACTATAAATTTACTCGTAGGTAATTACAATACATAAATAAATACTATTAAAAAATTTAAACATGTAACACATTTTATTATTTTTAAATATTAAATTTACATAACTAATGCGAACATTGCGATTGTTTTTGAGAACATATAAAGTCAATACGGGGATCCAGTTTTGAAAGACAGACGCGCATTTCCTCATCGATCATTTGAAGTCTTTCACGCTTCTTAGACTTCATTTCCGTAAGTGGTGAAAAACCTTGCTCACAGAGGTAGGAGCTTCCAAATGGTAACAGTGATTCGAACTTTTACTAAGTTTAGGAAATTTGGTGTTTAAACACAACCAAAACTCAGATAGCTCCTTTTCAGCGAAGAGTCTTTTGAAAACTAAATCGTTTCTTAAATCAATTAAGTTTTCTTGCATTTCTTCTTCCAGATGTTTAATTTCACAGTGCATGAATGGGTTGACTACCCATTCCATTTTCAAAACGCCCAAGTTAGGAAAATATTTCTCAAAAGATGCGGATAATAATGTCAAAGTTTCTTCGATTTCTTCTTTGATAAGAGATTTTAAAGGATTCTCTTCAACCGTCGGAAAAGATGCAAAGTTTTCATTAGCAATATTTAAATTACATAAATTAAGTTTTTTCTTAAACGCTTTTAACTTGCTGGAGATAGTGATAATGTTCTCCTGAACACCTGGTAAATTTAAATTTAGGCTGTTTAATTTGTCGAAAATGTCACTCAAAAATGCAACTCGTAACTATCAAACATCATTCATCAGGAAAGGAAAATGAATCTCTTCGCTATCAATAAATGCGATTACTTCATTTTTCATTAAAATAAACCGATTTAAAACTTTTCCTTTCGACAACCATCTGACTTCAGTGTGATACAATAAATTCTTATAATCGGAATCCATTGCTTCACAAAATGCTGAAAAAATTCTCGATCGAAGAGCATTTGATTTAACGTAATTTACTATTTTGACGACTTCATCTAGAGTTGTGGCAAGGATGGGAGGAACCGCCTTTGACACTAAAGTTTCTCTATGAATCATGCAGTGAACAAATTTGATATTTGGATTTTTTGTTATGACATGTGCTATAAATCCCTTTTTTAAACCTTTCATAGCTGGAGCTCCATCCGTGCAGAAGCTAATACAATTTTCCCATCTCAAGTTATACTTCGTAACATTTTCCTCGACTAATTCAAAAATGTCCGCACCAGTCGTTCTTTGTTTTAATTCTTTACAAAAACAGTAATTATTCACAATTTTTCCTGTATCGACGAACCTCAAAAATGCCAGCAACTGAGCTTTATTACTAATATCTGTGCTTTCATCAAGCTGTATAGCCCATTTTCTTGAAGGGTCATTAAAACATTGTTTCATTTGCAACTCAATATCATCTGATATATCTTCAATTCTTCTCGCAATAGTTTTTGATGATAGTGGAATTTTCGTAAACTTCTCCACAGCATCATTCGTTAACATACATCCAGCCGCAATTTTTAAAGCAGGCAAGATAATTTCCTCTGCTTCCGCGTGAGCTTTTTTCTTTCGAGCGATGAGTTGAGCTATCAGGTAACTAGCTGTTTGAGCTTCATCTGACGTGGTCATAAATTTCTTGAATTTTTTTGATTGCTTTTGAAGACTTGATCGTATATTTTCAAAATAGCTTATTGGATTGTTCATCTGCTCCCGATGATTTGTCTCAATATGGCGAAGTAGTTTACTTGGCAACATTGCTTCGTTGCTGAGAGTTTTTCGGCAAATTAAGCAAAACGCCAGTGATGGATCATTAACAGATGGTATAAATCCATATTTAAGATAATCTTCATCGTATTTCCGTTTTTTTCCGGTTGATTTTACGATTTTCTTATCTTCACTGTTTTCGTTTGGATTTTGTTTATCACTGGCACCTTTTCTAATTACAAATCTCTCCATCTGGTTTTGAGAGAATTTAGAATACATAATATAAGAGCGTTTCTTAATAATGTTTAATTAAAATTACCTTGAGTAAAAAGTGAGTGAGAATCTCGCTAAGAATAAATTATAAGCACAGGATTCTTGCGCCACAACAAATTATTTTTCACTGTTTTTTAACCAACAGATTTTACTGTGTGCGAAACTTACTGTGTGTTTTACAACGATGCAAAAATACGACTAATATTGCTACAGCAATACTTTGACGAAAACTCCAAAATGTATCATTTGTATTTTTTCATCTTTTCTAGCCGTGCAAGAACATGCCGCGAACCCATCCACATTCGCCTTTTTATTTTTTAAAGGTTTCTGCACGATAAGGTTGCTCGCGGCGTGAGTTCACGTGCCGGTACTCACCGTGAATGGCGATGCCATGTTTTTTCGCGCCATTCACGGCGTGAATTCACGCTGCTAATTCGCGGCCATAATGTGGACTAAGCATTACCTGTTCACACATAAAATATTTTTTTAACATTATCTTTTAATTCGACCAAAAGTTCAATAACTCTAACGATTTTAAGTATTTTACAAAAATGTTCGCGGCGCCCCCAGAATTTTTCGTAACGCCCCAGTGCGCCGCGGCGCACCGGTTGCCCGACACTGATGTAGACCATGCCCACATTTGTAGACGATCCTTCCCTTCTACACTATGAATGGCTAATTATCTCTATGAAAAATCTTGTTTAGAATTTGTTTACTAATTTTCTTTCAGTAGGTATTTTATAAACCATCAAATTGTGCAATAATTTTTTTTTTTAATTTTTATTGTTATTTACAACAGCATAGTAAATATGCGTGATTTTCTCCTAAAAATCCACATTTGCCATATTTCTCCGGGAAAATCCGTTTAAGGGGACTTTAGGGAGAGGGATGGGGTTATGTTTTTTTTTTTTAATATGCTAATTCAGTTCAGCAATGTACTATACAATTCTGTCAATATAATAATATTAATTAGAATTATATAAGTTGTCAAAATTCCCAGTTTGAAAAAAAATCGGTTCCTGGAAGTGCGACTTACTGAATAGGTAAATCTCCATAAGTAAATAATATGTGTGAGTAATTACAAAAAAAAAAGAGAGGAGAAATTACCCAATGGTAGTAATCCTAATAAATATTATTAATGTTCGTTATCTTCTGTGTTGTTGTTGTTCGTTATCTTCTGTGAGCAAGTCACGTGGCCATTGACTTTCAGGAGTCGGGCACGAATGTCAGGGTTGAAAGACGATGGACAAGAGGTTGGGATGAGAGCATAAGGACATATGGAATTTATTATGGTATCGTGTTTTGATAACATCTTGTAGGAAGGGTATGTCTAAGTCTGTGTGGATTGTTTTGTTAAAGACATAGTAGGCAGCGTTGACAATGGTTTTAAGGATTTTGGATTGCAGCGACTGGATACGTTGAAGGTTGGAACGCTTAATTGAACCCCACAGTTCAATAAAATTAATAAAAAAAAATGCAAAAAATCAAGTTATTTCTCACATAATATTTACTGCTTTTTTAAAAATTAATGTGAACTTCAAAGAAAAAACTCAGAATTTTCATTCCATTGTTGAAAAAGAAAAGCAAAAGAGAGTTAGACAGAAATGCAAGATCCGCCATTTTGTATTTGGGCGTTTGTACTAATGGGACAAAATAAAATTGATATTAAACACCCATAAAAATTTCTCCAAGAAATTCATACTATTTAGTTTAAAAACTTTTTTTTTAGACTTGGAGTTTTTAGCTATACATTATATTAATTTTACGTATGTGGCGTAGACCACAAAGCATTGAAATAATATATAAAGACTGAAATATACGCATGAACTAATTCAATCAAAATCTAATTTCTCGCAATAGCATAAAAATAGGAATCGAACTAACCATTAAATGCAATTAAATAAATAAATTATAATAAGAAGAAGCGTTATATATTAGATTCCGAAAATCTATAGACTATGTAACTATGTAAGAGTAAGAGTGTTTCATACCAGATTTTTTTTTTCTTTGTTACAATGATATTGTTTTTCCGCAAGGGATTATTTTTTTTATATTGATATTTGTAAGAAAATTCGGAAAAGCTCATAGTTTTACAAAGACTTGAGAGATTCCTTAATTGCGTTATATTGAATAGCAAAAATGTGGAAAGGAAGTAAATCTGTAGCAGTTCCTTAGCAGGATTAAGAAGAAGAAGAAGAGATCAGATCAGAAAAAATAGCTCCGCAATGTATAACTGATATAAAGACGCTTTGGCGACATTGGGTGAAAAAAAAATCCAAAACACTAGGATATGCACTAGGTAAGAGAAATGTGAGGATAGCACAGGATGGGCTGTAGAGCTATCGAGAAGAAGAATTAAAATTACTTTCCAAAACAAGTACATCAACATCTTAATAACGAAACAAGTAAAAAGGGATGCGGCATCTAGATTAAAAGTAGATCAAAAACAGGTGTAGTTGTTTCAGCTTCTGTCTCTTTTAAAAGCTCAAGGAGATAGGAATTTGTCCTTTTATAATTAATGGCCTAGAGATGTCCCAATTTCCAAACAGCTCATCCTACTAACACAAACATAACTTCTCTTCGTGAAAATGGTATAAACAATTTAATTTTACCATTTAAAATAACAAAGTAACCATTAAAGGATACAGCTCAGTGTCTGGTGATGGACAGTGTTGTCTGTAACGAGAGAACACTGTCCCGTGGCCGGCACTGCACTGAGAAGGCTCCAGGCGCCAACGACTATAGATGTTGACGCGCCTTAAATTAAAAAAAAAAAAAAAAATTAAGGAAAACATGACATAAAAAAAATCGGTGTGAAACACTCACACAACATTCTCTTACTCCAGTTTTCAAAATTGAAATTGACACACTTTAATGAAATTCGTCGGAGTTCGTCGAAAACTCAAAAACTGTTCAGAAAAAGCGCATTTCCAGTTTACTAATTTACTTGAAACTCGGAATTTTGGCCATCTATTTATTTCTAATTAATTTTGTTTGGATGGTAGAATTGTATAATCAACTGTGATAGCACTTTAGAAAAAACATAACCCCACCCCACCCCCTAAAATCTCCTTCAAATAAAAGTTGCAGCTCTTTATATGTATAGTACACATCCTTACTTTAAAGAAAATCGTTCGAGCTCTTATCGAGAAAATACCAGAAAACTGAAAAATACTTTCCAATAAAAACGCACTTCCGGTCCATCCGATTTTGTCATATTTAATTCCTAATATATTAATATTATTTAGAATACGGGATTGTGTAGTAAACTGAAATAGCACTTTAGAGGAAAACCTAATCCTACTCATCCCCCAAACCTCCCCTTAAATGAATTTTCCCAGAGAAATGTTGCAAATAAAACTTGCACCTCTTTGTATGTGTACTTGATATAACAAGTTTCAAGAAAATCGTTGGAGCTTTTTTGAGAAAATCGCAAGAAAGTAAAAAAAAAAAAACTACTAAAGTGGTACTTTTGATTGAGGAATTTTGACAGATGGCCCACTGTCGGATCCCATGGTGATACTTAAACGGAATAACAAGTTTGAATTTTCTACGATTTCTCGTTTTTTAGCTATGTTATTCACATACATATACACACACACTCAGACCATTTTCTAAAAATGACTTTATTGGACTCAGGGATATTGGACCTCAAAACGGATATTTCTGGTGAAAACTCGATAACGAAAATTTGATACGATTACTAAGTTTAAGAGAAAGTAATAAGATATCGATGATATGACAGGTTTATAGGTACACTGCACACATAGCAGTGCACTAAATATACAGTCAGTGTTTTTAACACAGCATATTCATGATATTACAGTAATAGGTAATTAAAAACCGTCAAGATTCAGTGCTGAGGATCGGTGGTCAATGTTGGATCTCTTTTAACATTAAATAGCCTCTACTTCCTTTTGAAATTTAAATTTTTACAGTTTAAGGCATAGGAATTTCCAATTAAAGCAACATTTCAAATTATTTTGAAATTAAGAGGACATATTGCTTCTTTGATATTGAAGAAGGTCTGTCTGAATAGCTGACTGAAACAAAATTGGCAATTGTTTAATTAAATTTTTGATCCGCATTTTGTTTTTGAAGACATCTTTAAATTGGAATTGTTCAAGCTTTATAAATGAGGTAAACTTCCGGATATAATCTCTTAATCCGAGGAAATCTGGCCCATGGCACAAACGCAAGTACATAAGTGAATGATAAGTGAAGAATAATGGCACTAACACCTACCCTTATTTTACTTATGATCTTGTTTCTTTATTGACATTGTATTTAGTGTGAGCTCCATATTTCAATGTAAATAAAAATTATATAAAATAAAAGTTATTTTACATTATAAATGTCTGTATGATTGATTAGATTATATTGATATAAAAAAAATCTGGTGTGAAACACTCACACAACTTTCTCTTACACCAGTTCCAAAAGTATATTGACAAAATTTAGTTTATGTACCAAATTAATTCAAATACGACGAAAACTGAAAAAACCGTTCAGTAAAAGTGCACTTCCGGTTTCTCTAATTTCCTTGAAACTCGGAATTTTGGCTCATCCATTTATTTCTAATTAATTTTGTTTGGATGATAAATGGTAACACACTATGATCGCACTTAAGAGAAAAACATAACCCCACCTCCCCTAAAAGTGCCATTAAATGAATTTTCCTAGAGAAATGTTTTAAATAAAAGTTGTAGCTCTTTGTATGAGTAGTTAATATAGCAAGTTTAAAGCTCGTCGCAGCCGTTTTTGAAAAATCGTGAATCATTTAAAAAAGTGGTAAAGTACACGCACGTCCGGTCCATCCATTTTGATCTAAACTCGGAATTTAAAAACATATTTAATTCTAATTAACATTATTTAGATGACAGAATTGTGAAATAAACTGAAATAGCACTTAAGATGAAAACTTAACCCCACCCTTCCCCCAAAAGTGCCCTTCAGAGCATTTTCCCGGAGAAATGTTTCAAATAAAAGTTGTAGCTCTTTGTATGTGTGGTTGATGTTTCGAGTTTAAAGAAAATCGTCGGAGCCATTTTTGAGAAATCGCAAAAAAGTAAAAAATCTAACTAGTAAAGTAGTACTTCCGGTTGAGGAATTTGATTCAGATGACCACCGGTGTCAGATGTGCCCTGCTGATACCTAGACGGAATATCAAGTTTCAACTTCTAACGGCATTACGTTTTGGCATGCGGTTCACAACACACACAGACCATTTGCTAAAAACCACTTTTTTGGATTCAGGGGACCTCAAAACGGATATTTCCGGTGAAAACTCGAAATCGAAAATTTGACACGATTACAATACTTCCTCTTACTAGGAGTAAGAGAAAATAAAAAACGAGGAAAGCAATGTTTAATTGAAAATTTAATACTTTTTTATAACTCTTTATTTAATAGATGATACAACTATTTTACATTGACATTCCAAGGTAACTATCCGTTACAATGGTCTCTCCTCAGTTTTTATAAATTTAAAAAAATAGACAGGCAAAGTAGACAGAATACTATGGAAGAGCGCCGCTGAACCAGTTTCTTCATCATCCTCAATGAATTAATCATTATTATTCTCTATTTTTATCGCTTCTTCTTTTTCAGATTGTTTACCTTTTTCCTTTTTACCTTCGTCTTTACTTATTTCTACTGCCTCACTGAGAGTAATATTTGGCAGTCTTGGAACTTCACCATAGCTCTTTGTATAGTGTTATTGAAATATGGAGAAATATATCCTCTGACAAATTTCATGCCTTCAATAACTTCTAGTGCATCATTTAATGTCTTGCCATCCTTATCTGTAATAACTTCTTCCGTACCAACCTTCTTCATCGCATCAGAGATCAGATCACCAATATGCTTGTTACCATTTTCTTCATCAGTGAAAATAGAGGTAACCTGAGCGATTTCCTCAGGTAAGGTAAGTGGTTTGGACAGTGTTTTTCAATTGTTTTATAATTGAATCTACTGCTAACATGACGCGTCGCCTAATTTCAATGGGGTTGGCGCCTTTACTTATTTTTTTCGAAACCTTCCTTGGCTATAGCACTGGCCAGTATTGTTGCTATGATAGTGCTTTCCCCACCTCTTCGTTTGTATTGTTACCACGTCCTGCACCAGGCGGTTACCAATGTTCTGGAATTTATCCTTTAATTCCACGCCCTTTACAACAGTGACACCATCTTTCGTAATTTTCGGCAACCTTCAAGACTTTTTCAGACATCACTATTCTTCCCTTTGGTCCCGTTGTAACAGCTATAGAGGACGTCAACTCCTTGCAACGTAAGTTCTTTATTTTCTGGGCCGAAACTTACACCTTTAGCACAAGTACGACCCAGATATTTTCTGGCTGCCATTCTCAAAATTCTAGGAACTCTGTACGTTGAAGAATAAACTATAAAGCCGTTCATAATCGGGAAATTCAAATATTAGAAAATATTGCTAATTTATGTCTGAATTATGTAATCTAGAAGTCCAAAAATATTGTAATCACAGTATCATTATTGTAACAAATTGAAGCGAGCAAAATTTATTCAAGCATTCAAAATATATTTAAACAAAAACCTGTTAAATCAATATTAGTTTGAATAATTTCTAACCTTAATTTATAGTTAAGAGCCGCCTTTTTGAAACGAATGTTTTTTAAAAGGTTGCCTCTTTGGCAATTACAGAGTTTATTTATTAGTTTATCAACGTAAGATAAGAAGTTAGTTGGTTTTAAATTCAATAATCAAGTAATTGAAGTCCTACGCAGTATTTTGGGCTTGTAAGTGAAAAAAATAAGTATTAAAACTTTCTTTCAATGACAAAAATTACTTGAAAATATTGAAAGCTACTAGGTTAATATAATTGTTTTAATCTTGCACTATCTTCAGATTATTAAAAGTTAGTTGTAAAAAGATAATAATAATAAATTCTAAAAATATACGGGAAGTAACTCTGCTGTAACTAAAACAAAGACTAATCTGTCTCGCTTTCCAGAGTATTATTAAAGTAAACAAATAAGTATTATCTATCTTTTATGTTTAGCCATCAATGATTGCTAGAGAATAGTCCGAATACAAAAAGATTTTGAAGATGACATGACCTCATTTTGGCCGTAAATGGTAAAAAATATTCTTTCTATATTTAAATGTAAATTTAAATTTGAATATGAAAAAAAGTCTATAACATGGTTTTTATAGCGATCATATAATATGTATGTATATTTATGTAAATGATGACATAATTGGATCTGTATAATGAAATGTATAGTAACATTTTTTTTTGCTCTAAAATATTTTTTTTTTAAATTTTTGGAATATGAAAAATAATGTTTGGTTTTTTGGAAATTAGACTGCCAGAACGATCTCAGAAGAAGAAATCCTTTTAAACTATTTTTGTACAAAATGCCACAGAATTCAATATTTCAGTTGTTTTACACTACAGACATTTTACAGATTCAATTCTTTGCCAAGTAGTTTGAAATATTGAAAGTAAACACTTTGTATTACAGATTTTACAGAGAAGAAGCACTCGAAGGTACCGGGTTCGAATTGCTACTCTCAGATTTTCTCTCCCTACAAGTTTCTATAGCTCTCAATATATATAAACTATATACACTATATAAACAATTATATACTATTAGTAGGTTTTTAAGTAGCTATCTACCACTTTATTAGAAGCAATAACATTTTTCTTTATATATAACGTATAAATCGTATAACAGTTATTAGATTGTAGATTGTTGTAGGGGATTTTGCACTGCGACCTGAAAGAACTATTGTGCCCGGAGCCTTCTCCAATACACAGCCAGCCTCCAAGTAAGTAGTGTTCTCTAGCTACAGACAACACTGCCCATTACCGGGCACTGAATTGTAGAGGCTCCTAGGAAGAAAAAAATCTAAGGGCAGCGTGCTGGATTCGAACCCGGGATTGTGTTTGTCCTTGTCTGTAAAGTGTAGAGTGTATGCAGTTTAGGTGTTCTGATGAAGTACATGGAGTACTGAGCTGTGGTAACCCGTGGGGTCGCTACTCCCCAAGTAACTGCATGCAACAGATACCCCTTGCGGGTACATATAGCAGTTATTAAAATAATCAATATAAAAAAAAAAATAATGAAAACATTTTCCAAAATGAGAACAACAACCCTAGCAAATCTCTAAGAAGGAAGCAAAGAAGGAAAAAAAAGTAGAAAATCTTGTTTTGTACAAAAATTTCTTTTTTTTTTTCAGTCAAAATCGTGAAAACTAGAAATTCTACTTAATAAAGTGATACGTCCGGTTAACGATTTTGACCTTAACCTTCGTGATGGAAGTCTCAAAGCACTGAAACAGATATCAACTTTGAACTTTCTGTGATTTTTCATTTATTTCAAACAGGTCTGTTAACCATTCTTTAAACACTAAACATAATAGTTGTTTTCCTACTAAGGGTTCCAAACTCATTTTCAAGTAATCAACATGCTCATGAGAAAGTAAAAAATGCTCATTTTATAAATGTATATTAAAATTTATAGTATTAAAAATAATTAATTTTATTATAATAATGTATTGTTTTATTATATGTAATGATAGAAGCGATAACAGCTGAGGTGTATTGTGGTGCTGGGTTCGATTCTCGATCTTAGACTTAGATTTTTTTTATTAAATAATTACATATAATGAGGTATGTTTGCTATTCACCTCCGTCGCGACACCTGTACACGATCTATAGTTGGATGTAAAAATAGGTTTGAAAAAATAGACATTTTTTTTTTATAATTTAAAATCATAAGAATTTAGCAATTTTGCTGTGTATACTTGTTTAATATTAAATTATATTATTTAATATTTTATTATTCACAGAAAATAGTTGATTGCTAAATTCGTGGTCCGTCATGTCTAACTGATAATAGTATTGGACTCGATTCCCCAACTAGTCCTTGAACGAGATTGATAATAAATAGTAAAGTTCACGGACTTTCCGCATCTCACCATGACTGTTCTTCGGAAGTTTATCTTAAAGCCTGTTGGGAAAAAGTAGGCAAAATTTTTCTTAATAAAATAATTGATTATTCTTGATATAGTTATTAGAAATTATAAACATTTATGTTATATAATTTATGGGAAGATAAATAAAGAAAAAAAATTATCAAGAATATTGTCGTTTATTTACTTTACTTTATACAGAGGTAATAAATACACATCGAACAGGTACAATGTACAAATGACTGCAGTTCTAGTATGGTCCTGAGTGAGATGATCCACTATATTCGCTAGCTCTTGCACTTGATGGATATCCCCCACTTCCTGAAGGATATCCTCCTGATCTACCGGAAGCGTATCCTCCAGCTCCTCCAGATTGATAGCTAGTTGCACCTCCTAGCTGATGTCCAAGAGCGCCACCTCCACTGCTGTAACCACCTGCCCCTCCAGAATAACCGCCAACACCTCCTGAGTGATAATCTCCAGCACCACCGTAACCACCTGCACGTCCTGCTGCACCTGTGTCTTCATATGAAATTGTAGGCTTGTAACCGGCTAGATCGGCCGTATAATCAACTCTTTGCCTTCTACCATCAGGTAGTAGTACATAATATGCTCCTTTTGCATTTTCTCCCTCTCTAGTTTCTGCATGACCAAATTCTACAGCATATCCTGGTTCAGTGACATCGTAGTTAAAGTCATATTGTGCCGGTTCCTGTAATAAAAATTTATGAATAGTTGATACAAAGATATATTATTAACAGGTTAGAGATGAGGATTGCTAAGTTAGTATCACGTTACTGGCTCGATTTCTAGTCTTGCCCTTGGCGTAAAATGTTTGAATAATATTAAAACCTTGGTACAACAGACCATGGGATTCAATGCCTATTCGAAGTGGATTGCTAGTAATCTTCCATAGGTAGATTATAACATCATATTTTCTTGAACGAAAACCATCTGAAAATTTAGTTTCACAAAGAAAATGCTTGCTGCAAGTTAAAAATAATTATTACTTACTGACTGATCGTCACCGAATCCCCTAGCGTACTGATTGCCATCGTAACCACCTGCAGAGTAACCTCCAGCTTGACCTCTACCCCCAGCATATCCAGCAGAACCACGAGTAGCCGCATTAATTACAACAGCATCGCTAAAACCTTGATTTCCAAATCCAGCACCTCCAAATCCACCGACACCTGGAGCACCATAGTTAGATGAAGGAGACGAAAAAGCTGAAGCAGATGGCGCTCCATATTGAGATGAGGGTAAAGAAGAACGTCCACCTGCACCACTGTAACCACCAGCGGCTGAAGAACGGAAATCCGGCGCACCATACTGGCTAGACAAACCGGAACTACTTAAACCTGAAGGAGCACCATATCTAGATGATGGCGAGCTTAATCCATTGTTACCAAATTGACCAAAAGGGGCACCGTATTTGGTTGATGGAATTCCAGAACTTCTTCCTGGTGCTCCATACTGGCTGGATGGAAGAGCAGAACTTCTACCTAAGGCTGGTGCTCCATATTGACTTGAAGGAAGACTAGAATCTCTTCCAGTCGCTGGGGCGCCATAAGAACTGGAAGGAAAGCCAGAACTTCTACCAGCACCGGGAGCTCCATATTGGCTGGATGGAGCACCGAATCTAGAAGAGGGTGCTCCATATTGAGAGGAAAGTCCGCTTGATCCTCGTGACGCAGGCAAATAAGTGTTTACCGGTGGCTCTCCCAGGCATAGTCCGATAGATAGTAATAAAAGCACGACCTGAAAAAGTGGTTTATACACAATAATTAATTACTTTAAATAGATCAGTTTTAGGATAAATTTTGGTTCTTAGTAAAGTATTAGTAATTATTTTAAAGCAAAATTGGAGCTAATGATTTCATCAGGAATTAAAGCAATCAACGTTCTATACTACTTTGATTTTACAACTTATTTCCAAAGCGCTTAGCAATCTGGTGTCCGGTGTACTTGTAATTTTTTACAATTTGCTTGAATATAAGTTTAATTTAACTATTTAAATGTAGATGTACTTACTTTAGTTTACACTATCTACTTTAGTTTTTGAAAGTAAACAAAGTTAACATTAGTTTGAAATATGTATTTTCTTATGAAAACTAAGTTTTTCTTTTGTAAAAGCAATATAATTGTAAGCAAGTGAGTTTTACCTTATTCATGTCGAATGTTTTGGTTTGTTAGCGGATGCTGGTACTGTACCAAGATTTACCATCGCATTATATATATATATGTTTAGAAACAGTTGATGAACAGGAGAGATATTTGGGGGGAAGTTGTGGTGGGAGTTAAGTTTGTAAAGTTGCAAAACACAATTTGCACCCCATCATGTGAACCCCTCCTATCTTTATAGCCTTTCACCTCTGGCCATCCTGGAGCTCTCATCCACCACTGTAACTATTTAAATTATACATTTAATTGTATATATTGTACATATGTGTGGTAGTATGTGTATGTATTAGTATTCTTTTTTTTCAATTGTACCATCTGTTTAGGTGTCATTCATTCTTTTTATTACACTAACATCTTCAACTGTGAAACACATTTCCTTATTTATTTATTGTCCTTGTGAATTTCAAAACTATAGATCAAACATGACCTATCACTCAAAAATATTTTCTGAGACAAAATTTAATTTTATATCTAAAATAATTGTTTTTTTTTTGTTTTGTTTTTTTAATTATTCATTATTTTACTACCTGGATATTTTGTTTAAATAAGAAATTAATTTGAGGAGGATGATTTGTAAACACATGATCTGTCACTTTCATTTCAAGAAAAGTAGACAATTCAAGGTTCTTCATTAAAATAAACTGTAACGAACTTCCTAGATTCCATGATCTAAATAATCTTTTACATAGTTTCGATACGGGTTTATTCAATTGGTCTCTCTATTATATCTTCAAAAGCTTGGGGAATATGAAACATCCAATGAAGATGAAAATCAGAAGTAAAATATGAAAACAAATCCAATAAATTAAATTTAGATTTTGTTGCTCACTGATCTGTTTTTTTCATTTAATTTTTATGATATTCTTGTATTTTAATGCCAAATGCAAATTATTCAATAGTACGATGATTTTTTTATTAACGAAATCACTCAAAATCACTATGTAACAAAATGTTGACAAATTGTGTCTAGACATTGGCTAAGTTCCATTCCATAATCTAACTTGACTTAGTACAGGGTAATTCCAATCAAATTGTGCTAATCTTTCAAGTTACCAGATAAGATTAGATAAATATTTGGTATTGATTTAGTTTTACAGCCGTACAAAGGAGTCTCGTTTAAAAAATAGAGAAAAAAAGAAGAAGAAAATTATCTCTTAAATAAAATCAATAAAATCTTTAAGTATCTAAGCCTTAGTTTCCAAATTAATTTATACACAAACATTACATAGGTTTACAGAGGCAGGAGTTATACGTTTTCGTCTAGTTAATACTATCAAGATGTAACCTATGAGTACAGTAAGAAGTCATCACTTAATTTCTGTGAACTAATTCACTATTCACCTAGTGAAACACTTTTTAGCTTTAACATAATGATTAAATAATAATAATAATAACTAATAAGTATTACTTAGTTTCTCTATAATGTTAATATTAAGAAGCTTGGATAAGTCATAATTTATATTTTGATTAAAGTATTTATCAATTTATTGGGGTCTCAGGTATTTATATATGGGTAGACAAACATTACATGGTACAGGATTTCGATTTATTTGCTGTTACAATTCAATCAAGACAATTCACTGTTTATAACATGTTTACTGTTCTCATTATAAAATTCTTAATAATGTTTTATTGGTAACTCTTAGCTGTATTATAATTCCCATTTAATTTATATTTGTCTGGAATTTTACATATTTTTCTCCAGGGTTGAATGTTTATAAGTTTCTGTAGGTTGGATTATATTTCAGCGGCACATATACTTTTTTTTAAGTTACTATTAATGTTTTGGTGTTCGTTAAGACCGTTGTATTCAATGTTGAAAATAGATGTTGAGTTCGGTCATTAAAAAAAACTCTTTTTAAACTTTTACCGACGTTTCGGCAAATTTATCGCGTTCTTCAGGTTTTGTACAAAGGTTTTAATACAAATCAGAAAAGAAAAACAATATAAAACATAAATTTAAAATAAATATTTTCAAATAAAAATTTTTTTTAAAATAAACTACACAAATAAACTAAATAAAGAATGTATTATATATATATATGGCTATTGTTACAGAACAGATCAATAATAAACTACATCACAACTATTGAAACTTTGACAATATTGGCATATATAAGTGTAAAATATGGAAATAACGTAGGAATTGTACTTACACAATTTCTTGTTAGAAAATTTCTTAAATTTCTTGTTTCTTGTTGTAAGTACAATTCCTATGTTATTCATGTTTTACTCTTATATATATATGATGCCAATATTGTCACAGTTTCAATAGTTGTGATGTAGTTTATTATTGATCTGTTCTGCAGCAATAGTCATATATATATTATATACTCTTTATTTAGTTTATTAGCGTAATTTATTTTAAAAAATTTTTATTTGAAAATATTTATTTTAAATTTATGTTTTATATTGTTTTTCTTTTCTGATTTAATAATCGCACAATTACTTCCTTATTTCCAAGTTAAGCCAGTTCTTTTTAAAATGAGTTTTCGAATGAAAAATTTATTTGATGATTTTTTTTTTTTGCATTTTTGATGTTATTTTAATAAAAACATAACCTGTGAGATTTATTGCAGGGTTTTTTTGCTGAGCAAATTTAAAGTACTTCTTTCCACCTTTTGTTTGAAATATTTAACAAAATTAGGAAAAATCTACTTTGTGACTTCACACGACATATTCCTACTGCAATCATAAATAAATTATGATTGATAACTTTTCTTTAAACTTGGAAAATTACATACAGATTAAATTAAATTATCTTGTTGATTTTAAGGGCATCTTTATCTGATAGTAACTACATTTATAGTAGCACCTTATTGTTCCGGTGGATTAAATTTAAGCCTAAATCTCATATCTAGTATTCCCCCCCCAAGAAAACTATATTTTCATACAATGGATTGATTTATATCTATGTAGTGAGCATTCCAAATTCAAAGAAAATCTTTGCAGTTTTAGAAAAAAATTCAAATATCTGTTCTGTAAGAACGAATCCTGGTTAACCGAATTTCTTCAAAGGTGGAATTCTAGCTTGCATTTAATGTTCCTCTATATTATATAGGTGGTGTTTGTATATTCAATTCAATGAGAAGAGTTTAACATTGCAGTTTTCCCAGAACCATCCAAATAAAAGTGATAGGCATTTATGCATGTAGTTAGTGTACGATGATTAATGAAAAATCCTTGGAACATTTCCCCCCAAAAAACTCGTGAAAAATGGAAAAAAGAAATATTGCGAACATAAAATAACAATCCTGGGTGACGGATTTTTATTGAAATCTTAATGGCGGATGCGATAGGATACCCTAATTACAATATCATGTTGGGGATTTTTCTTCGTTTTTGAGACATTCTATTCAAACATACACACACACTCACACTCACACAAATTCACATGGACCATTTGCTAGAAACATTTTTTTCTTTCATTTAGAGTTCCATAAAACAACTATTTCCGGTGAAAACTCAATTAAGAAAATTTGCCACGATCTTATTGCAATAAGAGAAAGTTTGAGAATAAGCCTGGGAATAACAAATGATAGTTATAAATAGATAATTCGGGCCGGTATTGGTGTAGAGGTTATGAGCATGGACGTGTAACTGGGAGGTCCCCAGTTCGAGTCAAGCTTATGACTGCTAAATTTTATATTCGATAAAAAAAAAAAAAATAATGTTAATGGAAAAGTATGTACTTCCGCCTCCGTCCACGACATCTAATTTGGTAGTTGGGCATTAAGCCCGCCTGAAAAAATAGGCATTACTTAATTTTCCTTTTTTATTACTTTATCTTACTCCTAGTAAGAGGAAGTATTGTAATCGTGTCAAATTTTCGATATCGAGTTTTCACCGGAAATATCCGTTTTGAGGTCTTCTGAGTCCAAAAAAGTGGTTTTTAGCAAATTGTCTGTGTGTGTATGTGTATGTATGTGTGTGTGTATATGTATGTGTGTGTATGTACGTATGTGTATATATGTATGTATGTGAACAGCATAGCTCAAAATCGAAAAACCGTAGAAAGTTGAAACTTGATATTCCGCTTAGGTCTCACCATGGGATCTGACTTGTGTTATCTGTCAAAATTTCTATACCGGAAGTACCACTTTATTAGTTGTTGTTTTTTTTTTTTTACTTTTTTGCGATTTTCTCAAAAATGGCTCCGACGATTTTCTTCAAACTTTATATATCAACTACATTTACAAAGAGCTACAGTTTTTATTTGAAACATTTCTCCAAGAAAATTCATTTAAGGGCACTTTTGGGAGAGGGGTGGGGGTTAGGTTTTTATCTAAAGTGCTATTTTTCAGTTTATTAGACAATTCCTGTCATCTAAAAATATTAATTAGAATGAAATATGTTGTTGAAATTCCGAGCTTGAAAAAAAATCGGATGACCGGACGTGCGTTTACTTTATCACTTTACTAAATGATTTTTTCACTTTTTCGCGATATTCTCAAAAATGGCTTACACGATTGCCTTGAAACTATGTATGTGCACTAAACATACAAAAATCTACAACTTTTATTTAAAACATTACTCTGGGAAAGTTCATTTAAGGGCACTTTTGGAGGAGGGGTGGGGTTATGTTTTTCTCTAAAGTGCTATCATGGTTGATTATACAATTCTATCATCCAAACAAAATGAATTAGAAATAAATAGGTGGCCGAAATTCCGTGCTTCAAGAAAACTAGTAAACCGGAAATGCGCTTTAACTGAACAGTTTTTCAGTTTTCAACGAATTTCATTAAATTTGGTACGCAAACTATAAAATTTGTCTGTTACAATTTTCAGAACTGGAGTAAGAGAAAGTTGTGTGAGTGTTTCACACCAGATTTTTTTTTTCTGAATAGATAGATTTTTTATTCAAGAAATTTGTACAGTACATAGTAATTTCATGCTTGTTTCATGCATTGTAAATTTATGTGCTTATTAATAGTATTTAGTGAATATTAAAAAATGTTAAAAAAAAAATATATAAAAATCTAAGCATTGAAGACCCTCAATATAAGCATAACTTATATGCTCTGATGAGGGTAATAACATCGATAAATAATTCCTGTGTGTCTGCAAGCGGGTTACTCTATTTAGACTGGTCAGATGTTGATGCAGATTGTTGTAGGGGATTATTGCACTGCGAACTGAAAGATCTATTGTGCCCCCCAGAACCTTCTCCAATGCACAGCCGGCAACAACACTGCTCATCACCGGACAGTGAGTTGTAGAGGAAGAAAAACAATCTAAGGGCAGCATGCTGGATTCGAACCCGGGACCTTCGCGTTGCTAGCCCAGCGCGCTACCACTGAGCTAATCCCTTCCTTCTTCCTCGGCTTTCGCCATTTAACTAGGGACGGTGAGCCTAGTTGTGTACTGTGTTTGTCCTTGTCTGTAAAGAGTAGATTGTACGTAGTTTAAGTGTATTGTGAACTGTTTTTATGTAGTGCATGGAATACTGAGCTGTGGCAACCCGTAGGGTCGCTACTCCCCAAATAACTGCATGCAACAGATACCCCTTGCGGGCAACTCACTTAGACAGGTAAAGGCAATAAAAAAATTTCTATTGAGAAAAATACCTTTATCTTTCAGTTAAAACAATTATCTTATATTTCAATTTTTCAACGAATTTTGTTACCGCTATGTGGTGATGAAGTAATTTAGCTTCCTCATATTGACTTTGTTCGAAGAAAGCCGTGAGATTATTGGGCTATTGAGTGATTTATCACACCATTTCTGCTACCTTTGCGCCTATATTATATTGATCTACAATGATTGGTTTAAAATAAAGAGGGAAATGGCTTAAGAATGTTAGCTTACAAAACTTGTTGAAATATTGATCGGATATGTTAAAACAGGATAGGCTGAACCAAGTTCACGTAGAAAAATTTGGCGAATATAGTAAATTAGCAAACAAGCAATACAGTTAAAAGACAATATGTACGTATTTTGGGAGAAAATTATATTAACAGAAAATTTCCCGATGGAAATATTGAAATTCTTTTCATAATCAATATAAAAAATACATAAAGTGCACATATCAGTGTGTAAGAAAAAATCTTTTATTAAAGGTGTAATTGGACTTAAAGTCCTGGAAAAAATAGATAGTATTTACATATATAATTCAATTATAACCAAATTATAAGTAAATTATATTGGCATAAACCCTGAACATGTAAATAAAAATCTTCCCAATTTAGACCAGAATCAAAATTTGATTCTACAGCTCTACCCTGCACCTTTGGACAAGTCCATTAATTTTTCTCCTACAATCACCCACTCATTTACAGCTCCAGCACGGCTTATTCAAAGCTTTTAGTGCAGCTTGACTATCAGTGATAATGAAATAAAAAAGTAAAATGTAGTTGGCTGCTTTTTGCCATTGATTCGAATAAACACTACGTCCAACCCTATCTTTTTTGAAAGAATTGAACTTGATATTATGTCTTGAAATATTTCAAGACAAGTTCCAGTAAAATGCATATACTTATTTTAATAGCAACTTATTGTAATGCATTGAAGAAAACAAAAGATTCTATCTGCTATCCTACCGGATCCAGGCCTCCCAGCCCTCCCATTTCTCTAAAAAAATGATTTGCCTTGAATAAATGTAATTGTTGCCATTTGTTGTTCTGACATGCCTGATCCTATTGATAAATTAAAATGCTTAGTTGTTATAAGTGAGTTACCCATTGAAAACTTTCCTTTAAAGCAAAGAAATTAAGGTTCTTTCATTTATCATTCATTAAATCGTAAGTTTTTAGTCTTTAAACTTTTTACGAATATTAATTTATTATGATGTTCTCTTGCATGTTCACTCAAGCATGTTCAAGCTAAATGTTTATGTATAAATGGCGTTCAACCTTGAGGATTAAAGATCCTAAATTCCGTCTTATGTTGAATTTCTTTTTCTATATTTTGCTGCTGTGCCTCAGAGAGGTGGCGTCTACAGGTATTCAAAGTTGGGCGTTCTTTAACCCTGCCAAGTGAAAATACTACTGTTCTTTATTAATAGAGATATATAATCTGCAATCATTACACATACCTATAATTATAAACACTAAAAAAACAAGAGCGAACATTGTAAACTTTGGGCGTTCTCTTGTATCAACCTGATCGTTCAGAAAAGATGCCATTGCCTCAGCATGTATCTGCTGGTTATAGCATGTAACAGTTATGTAGCATGTTACAGCTATGTATCAGTTTCAAGTATTACTGAGACACTTTTCTCTGAGAAATGCTATTGTAACAAAAAAAAAAGTATTGAAATACTTTTCACATTGAATGGATGGTCAGGTTTGCAGAGCCGTAAAATTTTTAATTCTCCAAGACGGCCAATTTCGGGTGTTCGTAATCTTCAAAATGGCCTAGGAAAATAGTGTGATATCACGGTCCTGGGTAGAATTTTCTCTTTTGTACTTTATAATCAGATGTAACTAATTTTTGCCCAGAATTACAATGTATCCACAGAAATTCGATATTTATTATTTCAATTCAAGTTAGTAATAGAAAATAGCCAAAGACCAATGATTTTAGAACCATAAATTAAAGGAAATAATTTTATGTTAAGAATCTCAATATTGCTAATTAAAGTGAAGAAGTTAGTAAAAAAAAAAAAGTGGTTTCTGATGAATTCTCCTTTTTGTTTAGTTGCCATTTTTGTTCAATTAGGCGACTCAATCCTGTGTACCGATATAGTGTTATGAAGGGAAACCTAGCAATCAAAAAATCAGCCTAGCAACCACTTAACAAAACAACAAATCTAACAACCACATAGCAACCAACAACTAACCGAGCAACCACCTAGGAACCAAATAACTGCCTAGAAAACACCTAGCAACCAAGCAACAAACCTAGCTACCACCTAGTAACCAAACAACAAACCTAACAACCAAACAACAAATCTAGAAACCACTTAGCAACCAAACAACTAACAGAGAAACCACCTTAGAATCAAACAACCTGCCTAGCAACCAAGCAACAAACCTAGCAACCAAGCAACAAACCTAGCAACCAAACAACAAACCTAGCAACCACTTATTTCTCATTCTCTACAGACTTCATAAAATCACTTTACCCTGAAAAATATTTAAACTAAAAATAATTACATATTGAGTATTTATATAAGATTAAGGAAATTCTTCGTAGCCACACACGCATACACACAACAGAGATCAAGATGAAATTGTTCGTACTCAGGGATCTCAGATCATGCGTTTTCAATGAAAATCAGTTTTGAATGCAATCGATTATTTCTCCCTCAGCAGTCAATAAAAGAAAATAAAAATTAAATAAGTTTATTAAAGATGCACCTTATTGAAATGTTTGCCTTCACTGCCATGTAATACTCTTAGTAACATAATTATATATTTTTTTCCAGGTCTTCTTTCAATTAATAAAAACTGTAATACTACCAACAAAGAAGTGTAGATGTTAATGAAAACAATTACTAGGCAAGAATTATAATATAATCGTGATGTACGATCTACCTACACCTCCATTACACATTAAATTACATTACATTTCTTGTTTGGCAAATAAATACGCTTTGTTTATTCATCATTGTTTCTCACAAAATTATGTAATGTTTGATTCATTAATATATTTATTGCAGGCATAACTAAAATATATATAAGAGATATTTTCCGTGATGGCCTGCTTCATTTTGTAGTCATCGACCGGGTTCGGGCTGTAGTGGGTTCAGATGTCTTGGAGAGGTGTTGTGATGCGATGAATAGTTGGGAGTTAGTTAGAGATTTCTAGAGAGTTGTTACTCGGAATATGAATTACTAATTTACGAAAATAGATATACATTTTAACAATAATTTAACGTTTGAAAGGATATAACTACAATTAATTTGAAATGATTTAAATGTTAACTAGAATGCACAACTATAATGATAAATAAATATATGTTTAAATACTTAGATAGGGACGCGCTCCGATGTATGGACCATGTCACTCGTAGAATCTTGATGATACGCTGATAAAATACTGAAGAATACTCATGCCCTCTTCTTGTGGAGAGACGTTATATTGCCATCACTCACAGATTGACAAGTGTGTAATTACGGGTCACACTAAAACATCTCTTGCCGTGTGTTAACCCTAGGTCTTGAATAGGTCGGTGAACAGGTGTGGCAACAGGTGATGGTAGTTATCAAAAGACTGTAGCCAGGTGGTCTTTTGAGTATTTGTTTATTGGCGGTTATCAAAAGACTATAGCCAGGTGGCCTTTTGAATGATTTGTTGACCCTTGTGTATATTGGCCAGGCGGCTTCTGTGTACTGACCGTATAATGACCCTTTTGAAAGCAGTGTGTCTTTGGCGGTTCCTATCCTTGGCGGTCCCTTTGACCGTGCACTGACCGCGGCTCTTGACCTGAATAATAGCGATTGGCTGGCACCACTAGTTATAATTTTTATAATTAAAAATTATATATTTTCCTTCTTGTTATCACATTACAGGGCGTTTGCCCATCATCAACACAGGGTGTATAAACTGAATTTGCTCTGTGCAAGTCTATGTGATCACACTTTTTTGACAAAACATCTAGTTGATGGACGAACGCCCGAAACCGGGTCGATGAGCACAAATAGAAGTAGGGTAGCACGGAAAATATCTGATATCTGATATTTCCCAGCGCTGTGGACCCAACCACAACAAAATACATGTAACTGTAGCAACTAGGTGTTTGCAATTGAAAAATATTACGTCATTATTTAAAATTAGCCGTTGGCCGTAGTCAAAAAAAAAAAAAAAAATCGGGCGTGAAACGCTCACACGAATTTCTCTAGCGAAATAGCAAATTTTCTTCACACTTACAATTCTTATTAGAGTTTAAAATTGCTGGCATTAATTATAGAGAAAAATCACAAAAAAAACGGAAAAACCTGTTCAGTAAAGTCGCACTTCCGCTCAACCGATTTTTTCAAACTGGGAATTTTGGCAACTTATATAATTCTAATGAATATTATTTAGTTGACAGAATTGTATAGCACATTGTTGACTGAAATATCACATTAGAGAACACACAACTCCACCACTTCCCCAAAAGTCCCTTTAAATGAATTTTTCCAACATCTACATCGCGAAATGTATTATGGCTCTTTTGAAAACGCTCCCGAAGCGTTGTGGTAATTACAGAAAGACCACATAGCGAAATTCGTGTCGTGGCTATCATGCTATGCGATCACAACCCATTATGGCAATGAAGAAAATCTACAATGGAACCATATTAGAATACGACGCGCAGTGATTTGCGATATGGGTCCTACTAGTCTCGAGAATCGAAACTTTTTGGTAGATTATCCGTATGGGTGAAAGAAATATTTTTTGTCCTGTAATAAGTACCAGACAGACAATGTCCTTAATGCGCTTTCTGCTGGTAAAAATTGAAAACCGCTGCATGACGTATTGTCATTATTAAATACAATATAAAGAAATCGTGTCATTAAAATCAAAAGGACATTTGTATTGGCCGATTCCTGTATTTTTTTCATCATTATCCATTTTCCTCGATTCTTCTATAACTTATAATATTTTCCACGTTTGAATTCTGTAACTTGTCAACTTTATTTCGTCATTTTATATATTCTTCTCGTTTTCTTGAACTTAATTTTTGACGGAAGACAGAACCAATTCTTGTAAATCTTCTTCAGTTTCTATAGAAGCGTACACATCACCAGGAATAGATGAATCTGCAAAAGCTATTTTTTGTGGTGATCCAAACATAGCTTCGTAAGGGCTTGTCTTAATAAGCGCATGATGGAGAGCACGTTTTTTTTTTACTCTGAATAAATCGCAATCCTTGAAGATAGATGAATCACTGCTTTAAAGATAGAGACTGGTTGTTTTTTTTAAGAAGCTGAAACTGTTTTGTTTCATTAAGTAACATTTCATATTTTTCTGTACTCATGATAAAACTGGGATCAGTGCTTCATTCCACAAACTCACGTAATTTATCATAAAACACTTTTTATTGGTCATGGTTAGCGCTGATATCCGTTCACTCTCAGAAACAGACAAGAAATGAATAAACAACCTTATTGATGGTTTAATGCGTCGTTGAACTCAAGCCGACAAGCTACACCCTGTCCCTCCTGATATGGTTACACCAGCTTGTGCTAAGGACGCGTCATGACTTTTCTTCCTTGCCACAATGCGTAGCATGGTAGCCACAACACGAATTTCGCTAGTGCTTCACGTGGTTGCCAAGGACGCGTCGTGAGCGTTTTTCATAAAAGCCAATAACAGAACATTAACACGAATTTCGCGATATGGATGTTTTACAGTGACCGCAACGCGTTGTGAGCTGTTTTTTCGCTCAAGAGCATTTTCGGTCTTTGAATAACATTTAATGTTTAAAGAAAATCATTTTAGCCGTTTTAGATAAAATAGCAGAAAACTGAATATTACTTTCAGTAAACATGCACTTCAGGTCATCCGGACTTCCTTCAAACTCGGTATTCCGACAATTCTAATAATATGATTTAAATGATAGAATTGTGAAATAAACTGAATCAGCACTGTTGAGGGAACCATAAACTCCATCTTATCCCAAAGTAGCCCTTAAATGAATTTTCTCGGAGAACTGTTTCACATAAAAGATTCAGCTTTTTTTATGTGTAGTTGATATCGGAAGTTTAAAAAAAAATTGTTGGAGCCGATTTCAAACATTCAGTAAAAATGGCCCTTCCGGTTGATGGATTTTACCCGAAATCTTCGTGTGTGATGCGGTGGCACTAACTAAACGGATTACCAAGTTTGAGCTTCCTGCAACTTTACGTTTTTAAGATATACTTTTCACACACTCACACACACATACAGGTCATTTAGAGAAAACCACTTTTTTTGACTCAGGGGATCTCAAAACGTGTATTTCCGGTGAAAACTCAATTTCAAAAATCTGGCCAGATCGCAATACTTCCTCTGCCCATTATTGAGGTTCAATAAAATATTTTTGAAGTAAAGCTATCAAAATTAGTCTATAGATAGGTGTTCTTTTTGTGGTTTAATAAACCAGTCTTCCAGTTCGTCCGATTGTTGATTGCAGTTATAAATATTATATGGCCCAATAGAAAACTTAAAATTTGTTGAAACTGTTTCCATTAATTAAATTTCCATTACTTTAATCTGGCAAAGCTTTATTTCATCAGGAGTGTTAACCATTTTATATATGTCCCAAATTCTATATAGTACCTAATTAAGTGAATAAATAACCAGTTTTGATCTAGTTTCTTAATTATATTAAATTATGTTTTATCAAGTTACGAAATTCTCACTTATAGATTTTTTTTTGTACTATCAAATCGTAAAATATCTTTAATGACACTCTCATAAAACTATTTATATTTCAATTTTTTAAAACATTTCATTAGTTATTCTTGCAATTAATTGTAATGATTATGGTGATGATTAAGTTCTTCCATTTTTTTTTTGTTATTTAAAGAAAACAAATTAGTTTTAAAACATAAATATCAAGTGTTTCATTCTTGAACCAAGAAGCCATATTTGAGTAATCTCAATAATTTTGAATATATTCTATTTTCCTTTCCTATTTATTGTATTTGATCAAATACTGTTGAAAATAATTGATTTATTAACTGTGGAATGTAATTTAAAAATTAATTCCAAAAGGCAGTTAAGATTTGTTATTAGTTCCAATCGCAAAATTCATTACTTTGTATTGAGTATTCAGTACTTTGTTGTAGACATTCAGCAGTTCTGAACCTCACTTTCAACATCATGCTCTTTGCAACATTATAATGAGTATCAGAGATATTTTCCGTGATAGCCTGCTTCTTTTTTGTGGTCATCGTTTCAATATATTTATCGACCGGTTTCAGGCGTTCGCCAATCATCAAGATGCTTTTGTCAAAACAGTGTTATAACGTAGACTTGCATCATTAGTTGATAACACTCTTGAGTGTATTTGTGATACAGTGTGTATCAACTAAATTTGCTCTGTGCAAGTCTATGTTATCACACTGTTTTGACAAAAACAGTAATGATGGGCGAACGCCTGAAATCGGTCGATGACCATAAAAAGAAGTAGGCTATCACGGAAAATATCTCTGTTGCTTTCCAGTTCTAAGAAAACAACCACAACAATTATAAAGAGTGTAATCAAATTAAACTAAAATAATTTGTGTTTCTGGTATAGTCAGTGGATCCACGATCATTAAGGATACTTCAGTATCTTTTAGAATCATGCGCATAAATATGTTGTTAATTATGCAGCTAATTGAATGAAATATGTTCCTTATAATATAGATATAAATATAGATAAAGTGTTTATTTACAAGAGAAAACATTTTAAAATGGTTTCGAAATCGTCATGCCTTCAAATTATAATGAGATGTTTATACGGCAATGCAATATGTACTTGAAACATAGAGCACAAAGAATTGTTTTTTCTTTACAAAACTCCTCTGGCCATTGACGTATAAACATTTCATCAGAAAAAATTTATTTTTGCAAAGATTTGTGCAATCCATTTTTATATAAAGAGTGACCAAATATTTTATTTTGGAATTCATAATCTCATCGAGCTTTAAGTAATGAAAATTAAGATTTATTATTGAAAATTTAGAAAATAGAAAAAAATCTACGCATACATTCAATGAAGTTTATTTGTCATTTATTTAATGAAATATACAACTGCCATAGGCAGTGAATTGATATATAATATATATATACATTACACATATTTAAAAATTTGTATTTTTAAAAAAAATCTTGTATATCACTTTTTATAATTTGGCACAAAAAATGTACAAAAATCTGAATATCAAACTCAATCAATTCAATAGGGACCACTCTGAGAACTACCCGATTCGTAACCATTATTTCCATCGTAAGAACCTTGGCTCGTATCAAAATGTTCTTGATTATCAAGTGTTGGCTGTTGATTAGCTAAAAAGCCATTACTAAATTGCCCTTGTTTATCAGTCGCTACAATACCGGTATTTTCGTAAGAGATTGTAGGCTTATAGCCAGATTGACCAGCTGTATATTGCACTCTCTGTCTTCTGCCATCGGGTAATAAAACATGGTAAGAGCCATTAGTATCCTCACCATCTCGTGATTCTTCTTGACCAAATTCTACACCTAGCTTTCCGTCACTTACATCATAGTTGAAATCGTATTTAGCTGGTCCCTTTCAAAAGAGAAAAAAAGTATTAGTTTGTGAAAACTGAAGTTATTAATTTAATTTTTTTTAAAGTTTAAAGACAATTAAGATAGATGACCTACAGAAATGTCATTTCCATCCGCTTGGGAGAAACCTGTAGCATATTGCTCTCCTTTTTCAACTGCAGAGTACGAGTGACCAAATATATTTCCAGCAGCATTTCCTCTGTAAGATTCCTGATCGGAGACATGAGATCTTGAATACCCATTTGATCCCGTATAATCAGAACCTGATCTTTGATAAGTGGAAGGAAGACCATAATGAGGTGACGGTGTGGAACCACTGAATGAAGATGGAGTGCCATACTGGGAAGAGGGTACTGAACTATATGATGATGGCGTTCCATATTGGGAAGACGGTGTAGATCTAAAGGTTGAGGGAGATCCGTATACGGATGAGGGTGCAGAGGTGCCTGCAGTAGGTGTCCCATATTGTGATGACAATGATGAATACGATGTGGGTGTACTATATTGGGATGATGGTGTTCCATATTGGGATGGAGATAACGATTTGCCAGTTGAAGGTGTGCCATACTGGGATGATAGACCAGATCTGAATACGGAAGGTGCACCATATTGAGATGAAGGAGTAGTTCTAAAAGATGGAGTACCATACTGAGCAGATGGTGTAAAAGTTCTTGCAGAAGCTGGTGCACCATATTGCGATGATGGAGATAATCTGAAAGCTGAAGGAGTGCCGTATTGGGAGGAAGGCAAAGAACCGCGTGTTGAGGGTGCACCATATTGAGACTGTTGAATCCTTGATGTAGTAAACTGAGCTTCAGAAGATCCAGGTGAAGCGTACTGGGATGAAGTTTGATGTCTGAACTGGGTGGCAGGCGCTTCATAATTGTAACCACTGCTTATCTCATTACTTGTATACTGAGAAGATGCTCCACTTCTGGAAGAAAGTGTTGACAGGGCACTACCTGGGGCACCATACTGATTAGAAGGTGTTCCGAATCTTGCAGACGAACTGGAATAATCAGAAGAAGGGGCGCCGTAGTTACTGGAAGGAGTTCTATACTGTGCAGAAGGTACTCCGTATTGTTGAGAGGGGATGCCACTCATGCTCGAATGCCTTTGTTCAGCATAATTTACCCCAGTTTGCAAACCTCCGGACGCTCCTGCAAGATAAGAAATATTACTTTTTTCGAAATTTGAAACACTCTAAAGTCTTGATTATGAAGTTGTATTCGTACCTGAAACAGGTGCACCATATTGACCGGATAGTGTACCAAATCTAGAGGATGGTGTATCATACTGTGTAGATATACCATTCGAACCTTGAACTGCTGGTAGATAATTACCAACTGGTGGCTCTGCAACACAGAGCCCCGCAAATAACACCAGCAAAACTACCTATATCAAGAACAACATCAACAACAATTAATAAAATACATTTAATTAAGGGAAGTGTGCTTTCATTTTAGTTTACTGCAACAACAACAATATTTAATTGAGAAAAATTGTGCAACACCAAAATAATTAAATTTGCAACAATGTACGGGTAGAATTTATTGTAGTCATCATTCTGTAGGTTTACTGTGCAATACTTATCGAACCGCCTGAACATGTTAATTCTTCAAATAAATCATCACGTATTTTTTAATCAAATTATTATCAGTGTTGATAAAAATCAGTGTTACGTGTAATAATATATTCAATATACTGTTCGAAATGCATTTTATCTCTACTTTAATAATGAATCAATGCTATAGAATAAATTAAATGAGTAATATGTTTTTATAAGGAAAAAAAAAGGAATTATATTTTGTTTTATCTAAATTTTCAGCTAAAAAGTGAATTTTGAGACTTCATGAGAACGAAATTGATGATGTTTGTTTTAAAGATAATTAAAAAAAATACAAAACACCGCCTCAAGTTCAAAGTTCATATTCTAATTGAAGAGTATCTTGCTCAAAGATTTAATTGGAAAATTAAATGAAGGAGTATTTTCTTTAATCTACACTTATAGGATCTTTTTTTTCTTTTTACAGAAGACATACATATTTAGAAACCACTTTCTAAAAGCCACTTTATCACACTCAAGGGACAGCTTTTGTTAGAAATTACAAAATCTCTCTAAATCGAAAATTTAATACGAACCAAACCAATAATAAAAAGAAAGTAAAAATATATTTTATTTACAAAAATAAATACTAGATATTTTGTGTTATATTAGAGTGTTTTTTTATTTTTATTTGGGGACCATTCCTTGAAAAATAAACAAATAATTTCAGTGTTGTTGGAGACAAAAAAAAGATTTAAAACAGTTCAGTTTATCATAATTTAGATTTTAGCTAATTATAGAAAATGAAGAAGTTGCAAAGGATTCAAAGGGCGAAAAAGCTTTCAGGAGTGTTTTAATAAAATAGATACAATTTTTTTTATAAATCTAAGAAAAAAACTCTTTTGAATTCTTTGGATCAAAAGAAGAAAAACAAAAGGAAATGGGAATGAAAATAAAGGGTTTCCTATTTAGTGAGTTAATCCGAAAAATGGTTTATTTTTGCTTTATCCCTTTTTTAATTTTCAGTGGCTTTAAATGCAGAAATTTATCTACATTATTCATGTGATATGTGCCTTTTATAGTTGGAAGAAAACTTCTTTTAAGCTTTCTGTAAACAATTGGAGCTTCATAGCGATTTGGAACGTTGTGCGAATATATTATTATTAATATATATTAATTATTTTATAGTCACAGCTAGCTAATAATGAATGCTCAAAAATCTAGGAGTAAACACAACTTTCTCTTGGAGCCGTTGTTACATTCAATTAACAAATATTATTTGAAATTTTTACAATTATTTGGTTGATCTTAACAATATATATAAAAATTTAGATGGTTGGACGGACAATTTTTGGTTATTAAGACTATCTGAAAGTGACTACATT
>JAAEAF010014896.1:222836-241515 GCA_011037195.1 Triatoma infestans
AAAACTGAACGATTTTTTATATAATTAAATTAAGTTTTTACTCATACTCAATACAACGCATACTCAATATAACATCATCCAACATATTTTTACTCAATAAAACATTCAAATTTTTTTTTTTTTTAAATATATATATCTAAACTAGTAAAGTTATATATACATAGTTGATTTAAAACTAAACCTAAACTTAAAATCTATTTAAGAACTATTTGTTGCGTGTGTAATTGTGTTTCTATTGCTATTGTGGGAAGAGTGTTCTGAATAATGGTTCACTAGCAAATTTTGTCTGTTCATTTATTAAGTTTTGTGTTTTTCGTTTATATATTTCGAGTTGTTCTACTATGTCAAGTCGTCGTCCTTTGTGACCAGAGTGTATTAGTTTCATCGTGGTCGTTATGTCATCGGGTTTGTGTTTGTTAGTTTTTAGGTGATTGGCGTAATTTGAGTCAACTTTATTGTATTTGTATGATCTGATGTGTTCGGTAAATCGTTCCTTGATTTTTCTGCCGGTCTGCCCCACGTAAATGTTGTCACAGTCCGGGCACTTCAACTCTTAGACCCCACTGCTGTCATACACGTCAGTGAACTCGGTACGAGTGCGGAGTTTTTTGCCTAATTTGTTGTTTGTCCGGAAGGATGTCTTAATGCCCAGTTTTTTGAAAAAATTGGTGAGTTTGTACGTGTGGCTTCCAATATATGTGAATGTGGCGAATTTGTCTGCTGTTTTTTGTCAGTCCTATTTCGGTGGTGTGGTTCGTTTTTGAGGAGTTTATTAACGATGTTTGTATTGTATCCATTGTTTTCAGCTATTTTGTAGATTGTCTGCAATTCTTGTGTGTGGTTCGCGGGTGTGAGGGGTGTGTATTTAAGTCTGTTCGTTAGGTGTCTAAGTGCAGCTAGTTTGTGTTGGGTGGGGTGGTTGGAATTGTGCGGTATGATAGCATCCGATGTAGTTGCTTTTCTGTATATTCTGTACTCTATTTTATGGTCGGTTCTTGTGAGTTTCATGTCCAAGAAGTTGAGGGTATTGTTCGTTTCTTTTTCGTATGTGAATTTTATTTTCCTGTTTATGTTGTTAAGGTAATGTACTATTTTGTCTACGTCTATGTCGTTTTACAATATGAGGAATAAATCGTCCACGTATCGTGCATAAAACGTTACGCCGAATTCCTCTTTCAGTTTGGGTAAGTAAGTTTCCTCCATGTTTTGTATAAATATTTCTGATAGTATGGCCGATGTAGGGTGCCCCATTCCCAGTCCGTCGGTAGCGAGGTAGAACTTGTTGTTAAATCTAAAGTAGTTTTGTGTCGTTGTGGTTTGTACTAAGTTCGTGAGTTAGTGGACGAATCGCATGGATTCTTCTCGTTCCAACTTCTGTTTCATTAAGTCCAGTGTGTCCGTGATTGGTATGGAGGTGTATAGGTTGGTAATGTCAAGGGACAGCAAACGGGAATTGGGGGTGAGTTTTATATTTTCTGTTAACTGGATTAGGTGTTGTGTGTTTCTTGTATTGTAAGTGTCATTCAGTTTTACTTTGTTTTTTATTACCGCTGCCAGATGCTGTGTCAACTTGTATGCTGGTGCCGTTGTGTAGTTTACGACGGGTCTGATGGGAATATTGGGTTTGTGTATTTTTGGGAGTGCATTTAAAATGGGTGCTGCGGGGTTCATGCAAGTATATTTGAAGGCTTCGCGGGGTGGTATTACTAGTGTTGCGTTCTTTATAGCAGCACCTTGTTGTTGGAAGTTTTTTGTTGGGTCCTTTTTGAGTTGTGTATATGTATTGTTGTTTATGAATTCTAGGGTTTTGTTTACGTAGTCGTCGTGTGTCATTATTAACGTGCGGTTCCCTTTGTCGGCTTTTGTGATTATAAGGTTATTATCTTTGAGTTTTTTCCGTATTCTACCGGCAGTTCTTTCTTCTTGTCCGTCTGTGTTACTGTGCGTTTGTTGTTTCTGTAAGTCTTTTATTATGTTTGCGGCGATATGGCGAGCGTGTTCCGTTCACCGTGTGGTAGTAAAGTTATCGCAAGTTCAGTGTCAAGGCAAGTTGTTCAATGTTCTTGGTGTGGTTCGTGCTCTTGAGATTGTATTTAAGTCCCTTGTTTAGAAGTTCGGTTTCGATTGGTGTAAACGTAATGTTTGTGAGGTTTACAGTTCGTGGGTGGAATGCCTGGGTTTGTTGTTTTTTGTATTGAGTGTTCTGTGATTTTTGGAGGTTGTCGAGTTTTTTGTTTAGTGTTTTGTATTTACGTTCCATTTGTTTCGTAAGTTTGTCACTTATCTGGTTGTAGTAATGATTAAAGATTGAACTAGGGTATTGATTGGCAAGTTCAATGTGGTGTCTTTCAGCTGTCTGTTTTGTTTTAACGGCCACATAGTTTTACTACCGTTGGCAGCTAGTTGGTTAAAATCTATCAGCTGATACAGAAAATTACCACATGTGAACACTGTATCCATTTTGTTCCTTCAAAAAAAAGACCTTGCAAGGAGGAAGACCGTTTCATACTTGCACAAACGGTGGAGTAGTTTTCCCTCTCGCTTCAAAATAGTGAGGTTATTTTTTAGTGGTTTTCACTTGTGATTCTTATTTAAATTTGTTTGATACTCTAGTAAACTACTCGAAATATATAAACGAAAAACACAAAACTTAATAAATGAACAGACAAAATTTGCTAGTGAACCATTATTCAGAACACTCTTCCCACAGTAGCAACAGAAACACAGTTACACACGCAACAAATAGTTCTTAAATAGATTTTAAGTTTAAGTTTAGCTTTAAATCTACTATGCATATATAACTTTACTAGTTCAGATATATATATATATTAAAAAAAAATATTTGGATGTTTTATTGAGTAAAAATATGTTGGATGATGTTATATTGAGTATTTGGATGACGTGACATGGTTTGTGGGATGCATAATAAAAAAACTTAATTTAATTATATAAAAAAAAAATCCGTTTCAGTATTTACAGGAACGTTTTGAGTATTGGATGATGTATGTGAGTGATGATGTGACATGGTTTGTGGGATGCATAATAAAAAACTTAATTATATAAGAAAACATAATTAGGTATACATGCTTGCGAGGATGTGAGGGTTGCGTGAAAAAGTGAAAGAATGACTGGAATTTCTGAATTCTTTGGAACTGGAAAAACTTAATTTAATTATATAAAAAATCGTTGTTTTAAACGAATGAATGAATTTTAAAATGTTAGTTTAATCGTTGTTTAATTTTATTTAGATTTATTTTGTGCATCTTATTTTTTATTTTTTGTATATTCTTAATATTTTGGTTAGTTAATTGTGAAATAAGTCTCCCTCCAACAACAGAGTTTAAAGATTAGACCCCCGCGTCCATTGTAAGAAAAGAATTTGCCCTTTAACTACCCAAACACGTGTTTTCCCACCCATCTGGCCACATCCCTTTACCTAGTTTAAGAGTTTAGTATTTAAAAAAACACACCTCAGTTAGTGTGAAACTAAGTCTCTGTACGAGTCTGTGTTGGCACACTGTCTGAAAAACGCATCCTGAAGATGGGCGAACGCCCGAAACCGGTCGATGACCACAAAATGAAGCAGGCTACCACGGAAAATGTATCTGATAAACATATTGCTTTTATTAATTTAAAAATTACCTACCTTTTACACATACCATACCACAATTTACACATACCATAAATTCACTTAATAGGTGGTGTGTTACTAAAAATTGTGCGATACCTGCTGCTGCCACATGTTTCCCAAACTATTCAGAAATTCCATAATTCTATTCATTTGAATCTGTATGTACTTGGTAAGTGCTGGGATACGAATGATCAAGAAATTTTGAAAATGTCCCTCGAAACACTCTAGTTAGGGAACCGGGATTAAGCCATAATACCCTGTTGGGTAGTTGGTGTATGGATAGGCCAACAGAAAGTGGTTTTTATCTGTAGTGGATAAAAGAGATGCCTCAATTTTACGCAGGTATTGGCCGAAAACATTAAATGGGAAACTACCGTGATCACAGATAGCTGGAGAGGCTACCAAAGTTTAGATTCGTTAGGGTTTCGCCAATTTAAGGTAAACCACTAAAATTTTGTGCGCCCGCGAGAAAAAATGGTTCATACACAAAGTATAGAATCCCACTGGTCGAAAATAAAAAGAGATATGAGGAAACGAATTGGCCGCATTACTTAGTAGACTACATTTGGAGGAATAGGTTTTCGACAAATGAAGAGTTGTTTAAGGATTTTGTGGATGCCTAGAAGTATTTTTATAAGTAGTTAGTACCCGATAGGTTTAGTTTTTTTGACAAGACCCTTTAGGCCGCCAATCTTATTTTATTGTGGTTATTTCTTATATAACATTTATTCCAATTTAATGTTTTTGGTGTTCATTGTGTTCTACCCACACAACCAGCAAGATGAGTCTGAAATCCAAATGAGTGTTTGAACTTTTTTCTGTGATTTCACAACATATTAATTTTCATAATAATTTTGATCCTTTAGGAAATAAAATATTGGAAAATCTTATGTTACTATAACACAAGATCCTTCTTGTGATTTCGAAATTACAAAATGTCCCTTAAACCATGTGATAGGGGGTAACCTTTCATAACAGGTGTCTGCTACTACAACTACTAGCAAACCCTTTTACACAATAGCCACCCCTACTTTTATTACCCCAATTTAATCTTTTCTACCTGTCCCCTATGAGATGAGTTTAACCCGATTTTGACCTTATTGATGGGTCCCCTGATCGTAAACTGAATATCAATTTTGAACCTTATGCGAGTTTTCATTTTTGAGTTATGCTGATTATACACTCACTCTCTCTCTCTCTCTCTCTACACACACACACATACACACCAATGTTTAAAAACTACTTTTTCGAACTCGACATCAAAACACGTATGACCAATGAAAACTCGATATAGAAAATATGTATTACCAAACTCGAAAATTTGACACGATCATAATATTTCCTCTTACATTAGTAAGAGAAAGTAAAAAGACAATAGATCATATTAATATCTTTAATTTAGTATTTCGTTGCTTCATTTCCCGAAGCCTCAACCTGTCCCAATTCGTCTAATCTATTCTTGACAACTTCAAATTATGATATTTTAGCGAGTCACGATCTTAAAAGGTGGCAAACTTCGTAAATGCGAGGTATAAAATATAGGCGGTCCAATGTGCGTGTGCATGAGATGAAATGGTTCAGGACAATCCAATCCTCCAATAATTAGATATCTCGGGAAGCTTCGGTTTGTTTCTAATTCTAAACTCTCTAGTTCAAATGTTCTTTGAGAGAATAACTGAGTGAAGGAGAAACTTCTTTTGATATTCAGTAGCTATACAACTTCGTGAGATGCATGTGTTCTAAAGATAACCACCCATAGGCAGTTTCAAACTAAGTTTTAACCTCCTTGTTTGACATCCTCAAAGATTCCATTATATATTCATCTTTTCTGATTACTGCATAATGTGCTCTGGAATCTCATGTCAGGGTCTATGAGCACTCCAGGTCTCTAGGCGAGGTTTTAAGGCGAAGTGGGCAAAATATGCTTTTACCGCCGGTCGGGTAGCACTACGCTTCTCTGTTTTTTCAACTCCGTTTTGCCGGCACCATTTGGACCTCACAGAATCAAATTTACTCAGGAGTATGTAAAATTATGTTTGAGAATGCGAAAGCGAAAAGTCACATCAAGAGAACGTGAAGTAATGTAAGTGAAGAAAAAGACTCAATATTTATAAATGAGTGCATAGGATTTATTAATATTTACCATGAATTGAGCTTAATATTTATATATCATTGCTTAATTTATTACACACGAAGGAAAAGGATTGTGAGTTTCGGTCTTTTTTTAAAAAAAATAAAAAAACTTAAATTCTTGCCAACGTTTCGACAAATATATTGTCTTTTTCAAGGCATAAAAAATAAAAACTATTAAATAATCTTTAAAACATATCAAACTTGAAAACTTATGTATAATTTTGTAAATAAAAAGTTGAGAACATCTCAACAACACAGAGAATAGTGAAACTCACGATCCTTTTCCTTCATATAAGCAACGGTCGAGATCTTCCATTTATTACACACGATAGGAAGCAAGCTTTGCAACTATTTATTTCCGAAATCGCCATATAACATAAATTGTGGTCAGTATTATTAAATCATAAAAAAAGATCAATCTTTATCTTAAATCTGGGGAACATAATTTTATTTAACTGCCCATATTATTCCCCATAAGGGGATCATAAAGTTTAATTAATGTTACAATATGTGATTTAAAAAAAAAAAAAAATTCACTATGAAGTAATAATAAATATTTTCATTTTAAGGTCATATTAATAAATAAATTATATATTTTCTTAGACTAAATTAGAGAAGTTAATTAAGAAATTCTTTCTGTTTCAATCCCTTTCTCCGAATAAATTCTAAAAATACAATTCGAAAAGTTTACCGTGGAAAAAGATATTTTTATCCCTAATATGTTGTATTTGTATTCCTGTATTTTGTCCCTAATATGTAAATGTTGGAACCAAACCACTAAATCCATCAATTCAACACATACGGAACCCATTCATCCACAAATACAGATGTGAAACAACCACAGTACTTCTTCCTGCAGTCATTTACCCTAATTTATATTAATTTCTCTTAACCATGTAGATAAGGAACCATATATCATAGTGACTTGGAGTAGAGAGGTTAAGCGTATAGTCGCACCTTCCGTACACCCTAAAAAATAATTTTCACAAAAATATGTTTTAAAGTGTAGTGATACCTACGAGTATATACAAGTGTAATTCAATTATTAAAGAGACAAGAACTGTAAATAAAAGATATCTAAAGAAGAAAAGCGATTCTTTCAATAACAAAAGTATATTGGCATCCCTGTTAAACAGCCGGTTGATCACTGCTTCAGTAAAGTACATAATAATATAACCTCTATTATTCATTTCAGCAATGGCAAAATGCTTTAGAAATCTGCAATATGGAAGTATAGTGTACATTGATATGATTTCTGGTTTGTGAAGTGATAAAATCATCTGAAATCTACTCTCGAATGTTTAAGCAGTACCAAGTAAGTTATAAGAATCGTGCAAACATCTATAAGTTGATTGATAATTTGAGTGGTTGATTCTAAAGTGGGCGAACAAGTGTACCTGATTTGCAAATGTGGGACGAGTAAACGAGGATTTCTGTGAGGCTGAAAGGACTGTATATTATCAATAGGCAATATTACTGGGAGACACTTGAAAATAAAGTGGAAAAGCGATGTAATTTGTAGAGGAAAGGAGTAATGTTATTTCAGGACAACATCCGCCCACATATTGCGCCACATCTTTTACATCCCGGATCTCAACCATCAGGTTTCTTTTTTGTTTGTATCCCTAAAAGAGTAGGGATAGCGTGTTGAGGCCTAGAGTTCGACCTAACAGTCTGCCCTTAGGTTTTTCTCTTCCTAGGAGTCTTAGCCTGACCGGTGATGACATTGTTGTCTGTTATAAGAAAACACTACTCAGAGGCTGGAGGCATTGCACGAAAAAGCCGCTACCAGGTATAGTTTAAAGGCCGTCGCTTTGCCGCTCCCATCATCAATAATAGTAATTTAATATTTGTATTAAATGTTTACTTTAATATATTTGTTAATGAAGTAGTAAATCAATTTACTAGGTTTAGAATTTATTAATCCTACCAAGTCTCGAAAATAATACAAGACGGAAACAAAAAGTTCGCCGTCATAGAACTGTAAGTAAAATTATAGAGATCAACAGGCTATTTAAAAATATTTATTTTTATAAATGCTTATTTAAGATATGAAGTAAAGACAGCCCACACCAAGTACAATAACACATGACACAATTATAAATAACATAATTATGTGTTACATATGTTGGCAGATAATATTATGAATCCTCATAAAGCAGTGACAGTACCGATGGTAACAATGGGACAAAATTAATTATTAGAGAGAGATTACGCATTCTATTATAAAAATTTAAAAGAACGGTGGTATAATTATGGTATTTAGTGACTCATTGCGAAAACTTTGTGACCATGATCTTCTCAAGACAATATAATATTATAAAAATTCATACACGATGGGTTTCAGGTCGAATCATTTAAATTTATTATACAGTAATAACATATAAGCTACCAACACACCCTAGAATTTGTTCATCATTGCTTTAAAAAAAATGTTAGTTTTTACTGGACAATTTTGGCTTTTAGAAATTAAATTTAATGTGGATACTAAAATTGTATACTAAATTATAACATTTTTTTCAATACTAAAATACTGACCATGGAAAAAAAATTTAAACTGAAAGTTACAACCTAACCTTACTATATACCTAAACATTAGTACAGTAAATTGCTGACATGGTAATTTATTTTAATTTAAAATCTTTCTTTTTTAAAAAAATTATTGGAACGTTTGTATGAAAAAAAAATTCATTTTTTTTAATTTATCTTTTCTTACTACTTAGATATCCAAACGACACAGAAAATGTTCTGTTCATAAACACCAAGTCCCAAGTAACTTATTCTAAATATCTGTATGTCAACAATGTGTTCGGACTACGATACCATCCTCAGCAAGGTGTTCATGAAGAAGCCACTGATTTATAGTTTAGTGCAGTAATATTCTCCTAATAAAATCAATTGTAGATTCATAAAAAAAGGACATTTAAATTTGAATGATAGAAAGCAATTTGAATATAGAAGAACTTTTATGATGAATGTGAGAAAAATACATTTATTTCGTGCGTTGTTCTGTCAATTCTTTTAAGCCATTTTGGTTTAAGGGCTCGGGTAACAAGTTCTAGGTGACTATTTTCTTATTTTCTAACAAGTTCTAATGTGACTTGTACGTTATTATTGAATAATAAATTTAAATCTTCAAACCTGAAACTCAATATGTAATGATTTTTATAATATTATTATTCCCTTAAGAGGGTGAATATAAAATTATCGCAATGAATCAAGATTATCATACAAACCTAAGCTTTATATGCAATCTGTCTCTAGTAATTTACCTGTTTGTTATTCTAAAGACTAGAGAAGCTTTTAGATTGGTTCTTATACATAGTCATTGCGTTAGGTTACTGCGAATTGTTATAACATTTTCTGGAATGCCTGGTTGTTTGTGTTAATATATTTGATTATATATATTTTTTAAATAATTTATATTGCATATTTGTTTATCTATTTATATTTATATATTTGTCTCTTTATGGTTGATCGGTTGAGTCATAGGGCATAATAACCAACAGGTTCATTGCCCCCCCCGCAAAAAAAATTAAAGAAATTAACCGTAGGAAATTAACTCTTTATAGAATTTTTTTCATACCGGTTGTTTGGTCGCGGTCTCTTTGAGGGATTAACTCTGTATCCCGCCTTTTTACTGTAACTTGACGCACTCTTCTCACTTCTATTTCCCGCCTTTTCATCTAACTGAAAAGCGCTCTTTTTCCTTTGTTGTTTTTGCCGCCAGCGCAAGTTCACATACTTCCCTCTCTTTTCTGTTCCTTATTATTCATTGTTCTTCTGATTGTTGTGAAGTACATAGCTCCGTGTGTTTATTCGCCGTTCACATTTTATGTGCATTAAGTGCTCTTTTCGCATATATTGTTTCGCCTTCGCGAGTGTATTTACTCTCCCTGCGTCATCCGCTGTAAGCATATTTCTTTTACTGAGAATTAACTTGATTTACGCCTTCTTCTCATTCAAGAAGAACACTTATCTAATTTCATCACCTTTCCCGCTTCAAGACCTTCTTCATCGTCATCTATTGACATCTTACTGCACTCCCTCATCACTCACACATACAACATTCACACCTAAACAACATTCAGACGCTTCATCTACACCAGCCTCTTTACGTCACTTCACCGCAGCCCAGCGCCAACGCTCTTGCTTCCGCTTACATCATCTTCGAGATGAGTTCAGTTTTATATATCTTTCTGTCAAAATAATTGTCTCTTCTCTTACCTTGTCCTTTACAAATAACGTTATTATTTCTGATTTTGTATATTTTTATATCTTCTACTTTCCTACTTGCTATAGTCGTTACATTATTGCTTCGGGGTACGCTCACGAGCGTGCACCGATCCTCTAGTATTCAAGCAAAGTGTGGATATTAATTTAATGACCCTAGTTTCCAAAATAATGAGGTACCGCGGAAAGAAGACGCATGCGGAATGATATGAGTTCAAATTACCAGAGCGGTATATGAGGCAAAGGATTCTGGTTCAGAAAAAGGGTAATCTCAAAAGCATCTACAAACAAAAAAATATAAAAGTTTCAGAGACTAGGAACGCCAATGGAAGCAAAGAAGATCTCATGAGCTCTACGTTACACAACTATCATTGACGAAGAAGTCTTTTTTAATTTATTACATATTTCTGGAACATATAATTGCTTTGTTTACGATTACCCGAGTACAAATCCAGCTACAGAATTTTTTCAAGAGACCCAGGAGACGATTTGGCTTTCTTATAGAATGGAAGAAGGGAAGATTGCCAGCGCGGCATATGAAAGAAAGGTTTCTAGAAAGGGACGACCAAGAAAAAGCTGGAAACAGGAGATCATCAGCCGTCTCAGTGAGATGACTCTAACAGTAGCAAAGAAGAGAACTAGTGCAGGATTACTTGGATTAAAAGAATCTCTGCAATGACTCCAAGAAAATAATGTAAAAGAAGCAGAGCTTCCAGAGTTGAATTTAGAGTTATGGCAATATGTAGTTTCTTTATAGTTTCCTGTTTTCAAACTATTTCAAAGTAGAAAGGTTTATTGCTGATATCTGAAGAAAAAAATCATAGGTCCTCAAGATTCCTCAAAGATTTTTTTCTGGTAGCCTGCTTCATTATCATCGATAGTTTCGGAAGTTCACCATTTTTACAATAAATACTATGAGAGTAACGGAATGAGTAAATCCATTTTAGCATAATATAGAGTCAAGATCCCGTGTGGAGTCTGCTGCCTTGTAGTTATAGTTACTGGTTTATCAAAGGCTATGGGAAGAAAACCTCGACAAAAAATTATCTGGTCCTCCAGGTTGGAGGTTAAGGCAACGGGTCAACTCCCCGTTCATTGGGGAAAAAAAAGCAAGTGTTAAAAGATCTAAAAAAGTAAAACCGAATGGATGAAAAGGTAAACGAAAATGGCTAAGGAAACGGACTATGGAACATTCAAAGGATAAGAAGTAAAATGGGAGTGATAATTAAAGAACTAGAAAGCAGGAAAGTCAGGATATTACTGTGCTGGCTGAAACAAAGAAAACGGGAAATAGCGTTGAACCCAAAGGATCATATTTACATTTTTACAGCGTCGTGCCCAAGATCAAAGAGCAAAGCGAGGAATGTCTGCAATGATAAAAAAAATAGATTAAGGAAATATATCACAAACTGGGAACTAATAGATGAAAATTTGATAAAAGTTAATTAAAATTTTTATGAGCACCGAATTACAATTTTAGGGGTTTATGGAATTAGTGATGATGAACAACTCATGTGAAAGAAGTTGTTTTTTTTTTTAAATTAAATGGGCTAATAGAAGACATAGGAAGTGCAAAGGAAATCATAATTGCTGGCGATCTAAATGGTAGAACAGGAAAATGAAGTAATAGCAAAATCATAGGACCATTTGGAGAGAATGTTTTAAACAACAATGGTAGCAGATTAATCGATATCTGTGAGCAAAATTCTTTAAAGGTAATAAATGACTTTTATCTGCATAAAGAAATTCATAAATATACATGGCATCAGGATACGTTAAATTTAAAAGCAATAATTGATTATGTTATAGTCAGGCAGCAAAAAAATTCAAAGTACAAGACATCAGATCTTATAGAGGGGTGACACTTAGTGACCATTTCCTTGTAAATGCAAAAATTTTATTTCCTTTTAGAAAGAAAGATGAAAGAAAGACACAAATAGAAGTTAATGAAAGCCGCAAAAGTGAAGTAAATCTTCCCAGATATAATCTACATAATTTAGAAAATGAGAGCACCACAATCTTATATAGAAACAGATTAGATGAGAAATTAACTAAAACATATTTTTGATAGTATAGAAACTCAGTATCAATACTTTGTACGTAAATTGCATGAATCAGCTAAGGAAGCCGTAGGTGGAAACTCGAAAAATAATAATATTAAGCAACTCTACTACTGGAACGAAGAAATTGAAAGAGAGGTGCAAATTAAAAAAGATAAATATTTAAAATGGCTAAGTACACAAAATACAAAAGACAAAATAGAACTTAGAGCTCAGCAGGCCAAAATCAGAAAGAAAGAAGCAGAAACTAAAAAGAAAAGTTGGGAAGAGTCTTGTCGAAGAATAGAAACTTCAATTGGCGGGAAAAGAAGTGGCGAAGCCTGGAAGTCATTGAAAAAATGAAGAATAAATTTTAAAGAAGAGAACCTTATTAAATATTTTGACCTTAATGGGAACGAACAGTACTTTAAAGAATTACTAACAGAAAGTAGAGAACGGGTTTCCGAAACTATGGGTGATTACATTTATCTGAGATTGTAAAGAATGCGGTTAGATCTTTAAAAATGGAAAGGCTACAGGAAGTGGAGGTATCCCCGCTGAGTTGTTAAATAAGGTACGGACAAAATGACTGACGTAATAAAAAATCTTTTTGAAAAGTGCTTAAATGGAGAGGATGTACCTGAAGACTGGAAAATAGGTTATATTTCCTCAGTGAGGAAGATGTAAAAGGGAAGAAAAGATGACTAAAATAACTATAGGGGTATAACAGTGACTAGTACTCTGACTTCATAGAACAATTTTAAAATATTTGCTGAAGAAAGAATACAGCAAAATAAAGGCTGAGAAACAAGCGAGGTTCAGAGTCGGCAGATCAGCTATAGACCACATCTTTTGCTTGCAGCAAATCTTTGAGCAGAAAGTGGCAAAGGCACATCTAGTCTTTATAGATATTGAAAAGGCTTATGATTGTGTCCTCAAAATAAGCTTTGGACAGATTCAACTGAAACGGACATAATTCTAACTGTAGGAAGAGCAATTAATAGATTTTACAAAAGTGCCATGTCTAAGGTAAAAATAAAAAAATATTTGTCTTCTGGTTTCCATATGTGGAAAGAATTGCGTCAAAGATGTTGTTTATCGTCCACATTATTTAAAATTTATATAGAGAAGGTCCTAGAAATCTGGAAGAAAAAAAATGCAAAAACATGGGAATCAAAATAGATAACAGTACCACTGCTTATATAGTTTACAATTTGCCGACGACCGGTTGATTTTATCTCAAGAGTATTATGATTGAATACATGACAAGAAAATTGCTAAAAGAATATAATAACTGGGGGCTTAAGGTAAACATGAATAAATGTAGATATCTAGCAATAGGAGAAGTAAGTCAGGACCTGGTACTGGGAGAAGAAATGGGAACAATTAGCCATACTGAGGAATACAAATATCTAGAAGTGAACATTACAAAAAAAGGAGATCAAATCAAGGATTAACTTGGGTAAGCGGGCAATTTCTACATTAAACGGCATTCTGTGGGATAAACTGGTTACAGCCGACACTAAAAGTAGAATTTTTAAAACAATAATCAGAAGCATCATATCCTATGGGTCAGAAGTTTGGACGCTTCCATCAAGATTGAAAGGCAAATTTATTGGCATCAGAGATGGACTTTTGGCGCCGCTATGACAGTATATCCATGAAAAAAAATCCGAAAAGAAGTGTAAAAAGAAAAATGAAAGTCCAGAACTCAATTGAGGAATTTATAGAAATGGGGCAATTAATATGGTATGGCCACACAAAAAGAATGAAAGAGGGAAGATGGCCAAAGAAAATTATGGATTGGATACCACTTAGAAGAAGGCAAAAGGGAAGACCAATCATAACTTGGAGGCAACAAGTCCAAAATATTATGCGAGATAGGAATATAGAAGAGGACATGTGGAAAAACAAAGAAGTAAGGAGAGAATTTCTACATTGTCAAACCCGGGAAAAAAAAATCTGGTGTGAAACACTCACACAACTTTCTCTTACTCCAGTTCTCAAAATTATAATTAACAAATTTTATAGTTTGTGTAACCAAATTTAATGAAATTCGTCGAAAACTGAAAAAACTGTTCAGTAAAAGCGCACTTCCGGTTTACTAATTTCCTTGAAACTCGGAATTTTGGTCATCTACTTATTTCTAAATAATTTTCTTTGGATGATAGAATTTGTATAATCAACTATGATAGCACTTTAGAGAAAAACTAACCCCACCCCTTCCCTAAAAGTGCCTTTATTTATATAAGAAGATTCAAGTAAATCGTCGAAGCCATTTTCGAGAAAATTGCGAAAAAGTGAAAAAAAATCATTTAGTAAAGTGGCAAAATAAGCGCACTTCCGGTCATCCGAGTTTTTTCAAACTCGGAATTTCAACGACATATTCAATTTTAAATAACATTATTTAGATGACACAATTGTCTAATAACCTGAAAAACCACTTTAGATGAAAACCTATCCCCACCTCTCCCCAATTAATGCCCTTAAATGAATTTTCCCAGAGAAATATTTCAAATAAAAGTTGTAGCTCGTTGTATGTGTAGGTGACATATCAAGTTTAAAGATAATCGTCAGAGCCATTTTTGAGAAAAACGCAAAAAATTAAAAAAAAATTAGTAAAGAGGTGCTTCCTGTTGAGGAATTTTGACAGATAACGAACAGTCAGATCCTATGCTGATACCTAAACGGAATATCAAGTTTCAACTTTCTAAGGTTTTTCATTTTTGAGCTATGCTGTTCACATTACATACATACACACACACACACAGACCATTTGCTAAAAATCACTTTTTTGCACTCAGGGGACCTCAAAATGGATATTTCCGTTGAAAACTCGATATCGAAAATTTGACACGATTACAATACTTCCTCTTACTAGAAGTAAGAGAAAGTATTAAATAAATTAAGTCAAGATACCCACTTAAACGCTTGCACTTTGCTAATCACAGATATCACATGTAAGACGTGTGATACGTGAATATATGATCAAGATAGATGAACTCTCAAAATCTGTCGCTGATGTCAAAAAGAAGCAGGCAATCAAAAATATCGTTTACCACCAAGCAAGGTGCATTCAAATTTTTAAAAAATTAAAATTGATTACATTGTTACTAATTTTTTTTATCTACAAATATAACCTATCCAAAGATTAAAGATGTAAAAGTTCTCCCCCCCCTCCCCATATTTCTGTAGATAACCCAATGATAAAAGTGATGGTTAAGGTTTCATATATAATTTCTGGACTTAATTTAAAAAGAAACGCAGATCATGGTACACAACTGTAACATTCAGTACAATTTTATTAAAATTAAAAAAATGCAACAATACGTTCATCACAATATTATTTCAGCTTATTCATCCACTTTTTACATAGTTAAGGTCCAGTCAGACGGAAATAAAAAAAGATAAGAATCGTGTTGGTCTGGTGTAACTGTTTGCGTGTCGTCCGCCTCTTCATATTCCCTGCATCTATTCCTCATATTCCTATTCGTACAATATATTAGAAATCTTTCTCACTAATGTTTGCGCAATAATATTTCATATAATAAACAGTTACAAAATGTAAATAATCCAGTGGATGATATGGCAAAAACAAAATCTGTTTCTGTTCGGGCCGCACACTTTCAGGTGAAGGATGAACGCCGTTATAGTTAGTATTATATGTCACGATTTGTATATGATATACGTTCTTGGATTTATTTAGTGCGTATATTTCCATAATAATATACTTCTCAATTGCTTGATTAAATAGCTTTAAACACCAAGAGAGCCACTAAATTTGTAACGCTACTAACAAACTTTTGTTTTCATTTAACAATACAAAAACTACATAACATTTTTAAACATAAAGGCATGCATTGTCTGTTAATACAATTATATATAAAATATGACAAATTTTGTTTAAATATCAAATCTTATTTATTTCTCTTAACATGAATATAGGTACCTAACCATGGCAGGTATAGAAGTGATTACATTACAGTCCAGAAGATAGCGTCAATAATATTGAACATACCCAAGTAAGATTTGAAATTTGTCCTAAATTCACCGCAGAAATACTAACCAATTTTTTTTACGGAAACATTTCAAATAAAGTATCTGTGCAAATAAAGTATATCTTTGCAATTAGCATTCCAAGTTTAAAGAAAATCTGTAGTGTAAAGCCTCTAGAGAATTCCAAAAAAAAATACTCAAAAGGTTTCTGTAAAGTTGCACGCTGGTTAACTGATTTTCTTCAAATTTCAATCATCTCTATCTATTATGATAATAATGATTCTCGACCGTTTGATTATAGTTGCAAGAGATCACGAGGAGCGGTCATCAATAAAAATACACTTTTCTAAAAGTATCCGACCATTCTGACAAATTTATTGTCTTCTTCAGGTGTAACAGCAACCAAGAGAGCAGAGAAAGAGAAAAAAAATGAATGCCAGGCACTCTCTCGGAATGGAGTGGGAGAAACTATATAAATACAGCGACGGGACACAGAGAAAATATAGTTCAAATTAGTTCAGAAGATAGTTCACCAGTCACAACGTGTCATTCATTACCCCTTCGACTCTAAATCTACCATCTTTACTGTAAAGTCCAGGCAGTCAGTGAAACTCATCATTATATTATAGTGTTAACCAAGTCTTGTTAACTCATCAAACCAAACCATTTCTCTCCATCCAACTCATCCATTATACAGGGAAAAAAAATAAAAAGCGATTAACAAGGATTAAACACTATATATAATTTTCAAAATGAAAACACACTATTAATAATAATAATAATAATAAAAAATTAGGGGGATGATGTAGTTCAGTAATACATTTCCAGTAACTCTTTTTTTGCAAGTTTGGTTTAGCTTTTTACTTTCTCTTACTCCTAGTGAGTAAGAGGAAGTATTGTAATCGTGACAAATTTTCGATATCGAGTTTTCACCGGAAATATCCGTTTTGAGGACCCCTGAGTCCAAAAAAGTGGCTTTTAGCAAATTGTGTGTTGTGTGTGTTTGTGTGTAATATATTCTATGTATGTGAACAGCATAGCTCAAAAACGGACAACCGTAGAAGCTCAAAATTGGAATCCGTTAGGTATCACCATGGGATCTGACAGTAGTATCTGTCAAAATTCCTCAACCGGAGAGTACCACTTCACTAGTTTTTTTTTTTTTACTTTTACAATTTTCTCAAAAATGGCTGCAACGATTTTCTTTAAACTTGGTGTATCAACTACACCTAAAAAAGAGCTACAACTTTTACTCAAAACATTTCTCCGGAAAAATTCATTTAAGGCCACTTTTGGGGAAGGGGTGGGGTTAGGTTAAAGTGGTATTTCAGTTTATTAGACAATTCTATCATCTAAATAATGTTAATTAGAATAAAATATATTGTTGAAATTCCGAGTTTGAAAAAAAAAAATCGAATGACCGAAAGTGCGTTTACTTTACCACTTTACTAAATGATTTTTCACTTTTTCGCGATTTTCTCAAAAATGGCTCCGATGATTTTCTTGAAACTTCATATCTAAACTAAACATACAATGATCTACAACTTTCTTAATAGTTTTGGTGGTTATAAATGGTTAGTTAACCTTAACTCCCTCCAGAAATTGTTCTTTACTGGCCTGTTATAGCAGAAAAACATCTCAGCTCCTTCATAACTCCCACTAAAATCCATTTTTCAGGAAAACATTACAAAAAAAAATCTACTGTGAAACATCTCGGGCAAGAACACTATTACTATTACCGTCACAAAACCCTAAATAAAAAAAGTATCTGAATATTGCTTGTTAATTAACTTTTGAGGCATAAAGTGATCCTATATAGAAGAAATTACTAAAAGACATAGTATTTCGAATTGTGTATAAAAATTAAAAACATATAAGAAAAAAATCTGCTGTGAAACACTCACACAACTTTCTCTTACTCTAGTTCTCAAAATTATAATTGACAAATTTTAATTGTTTGTGTACCAAATTTAATGAAATTCGTCGAAAACTGGAAAAAACTGTTCAGTAAAAGCGCACTTTCGGTTTACTAATTTTCTAGAAACTCGGAATTTTGGCCATCTATTTATTTCTAATTAATTTTGTTTACATGGTAGAATTGTATAATCTATCATCCAATTATACTTTATCAAACTATGATAGCACTTCAGAGAAAAACATAACCCCATCCCTCCCCTAAAAGTGCTCTTAAATGAATTTTCCCAAAGAAATGTTTCAAATAAAAGTTGTAGATCTTTGTATATGTGTACTTAATATACGAAGTTTCAAGAAAATTGTTGAAGCCATTTTTGAGGAAATCGCAAAAAAATTTAAAAAATTATTTAGTAAAGTGGAAAAGTAAACGCACTTCCGGTCATCCGATACTTTTCAAACTCGGAATTTCAACAACATATTTAATTCTAATTAACATTATTTAGATGACAGAATTGTCTAATAAACTGAAATAAAACTTTAGATAAAAACCTAACCCCCACTCCTCCCCAAGAAGTACCCATAAATGAATTTTCCCAGAAAAATGTTTCAAATAAATGTTATAGCTCTTTGTATGTGTAGTTGATATAGAAAGTTTAAAGAAAATCGTAGGAGCCATTTTTGAGAAAATCGCAAAAACGTAAAAAAAAACTTGTAAAGTGGTACTTCCGGTTGA
>JAAEAF010014897.1:0-197070 GCA_011037195.1 Triatoma infestans
TGCCATGTAGACGTCAGACTTTATCGCTACTGCTATGTCACTAAGTGCGTCACGTCTACGTAATTTTCATACATAATCAGGCTTCAGACTAGTTTCTAATGTACCAAATTTTTCACCTTATTGTCTCAGAAACCCGTCGATGAAAATTCTTCGTTGCAAGATATATTAAACTCTGCACTATAACTTTATTTATACAAATTTTGGTACAGGTACAATCACTATATCTACTATTTTTTGAAAAATAAACGAGACACGATCTTCACTCTATGATCTCACTGAGTGAACTCTTTTCCCAATAATGACTCCAACTCATTTTGTATAAACATTGTTTTCCATCTCAAATGCTTGACACTTTTAGGCGTTAGAGGGATAAAGTCAGATCGACTTCGACACCTAAATGATCTACTGCGGCTTCCTTAGCCACAATACAATGTGTATTCTGTTTTATTTTATACACGATCTCAGTGCTTCCGGAAGGAAGTTGATGCACTTAGGCCTCAAGGACCCATTGTGGTCCCCGAATACACTCTATCATCCCTGTCCCAAAGCCCTATCGGTCATCTCATGTACAGATGGAACAAAAAGGATAGTAAGAAGACAAAATGGTAGGGCGTTATAATTGACACCTCCAAGCTACATTCAAAAACCAAAAGACTACAATCCGAGTAGAAGGAGGTGGGGTGGAAAACTGATGGGTTTTCACTTTCTCTCGGGAAATGGTTGTGACGTCCCCACGGTGTAGATGACGCACCGTGGAATTCCAGTAATGAACCCCCTGGTGCATCAGTAGTTTAGGTCCATCAGAGGAAACTAGCTTGGGATTAGGAAAGAAGCAGACAAAACACCTGGTCCACACCACATGTAGTCAGGATAGGCTTGATGTCAAGAGATATCTTCGATTTCGATATGTTTGCACAAGAAGTCCAGCGCGAAACTTGAAAAACCGTCACCCACAAAATGATGTACTTTGAATCTTTTTTCTGAGAAAATCGTTTTGTTTTTTGTTTACGAGGTTCTAAGAGAGCCGCGAGCTACAAGTACCTCTAAACTGCTATTTCTATGTAGTGCTTAGTTTCTCTACTACTCTATAATGTAGTATCCAAGATAGTTTAGTAAAAACTCCAGCTTTGCAGAAAATTTTTTACTGTTAAAAAACAGAGAATTGTGTAAGAGAAGTCGTGTGAGTTTCACAGTAGAATTCTTGTTTTATTATGCTTCTTACTTTTATGAAATTTCTTCTATATTATAATTTGTAAACTATTTACTTCGTTTCTTTCTCAGAACAATCCAAATGATTGCAATCGTACAAGAATTGATGCCATACACACTAAGATTGGTTGAAGTAATCTTAGCATGTACTAGGTAAGTAACAGTATCCGTGTTTGTTTTATATATAAACGTAAGAGACAATTTCCTTCAATAATTTGGAAAAAAAAAATCTCTGTTTTATTTAGGTCTACACTAGTATATCAAATAAATGAGACGTTAGAAAATGGTGCTGGTTATAAGACTAGTGATTTATTAGCATTTCGTAATATATTAGCGATTCTGTCTTCAAAAAATGCAAAAACACAATCATTATCAACAGCAATTACTGCACAACTTCCAGCTCCAGTCACGACGATACTGGAAAAATGGAATGCTATCACTGTGAGAAATTTTCCATGGGTGAGAGGATTTTTCGTCAAATGTTTTTATGAGGAACTTTTTTATTTTATTATATTATCGATCTTATTATTTAATTTGCAGACGGAATATGCGTGCCACATTCTGCCAGGCGAGAGCTATGTAATGGCTGTGGTAAAGATGCATGTTTCTTCATTATCTCAGAGCGCAACATTTTCTTTGAATCCGTCTTTGAAACATTTATTACATTGTCTGGTTACTTTTATCAGTGAAAATCTAACGTAAGTTGTTGACATTTATTCTAAACATCAATTTTGCCTAAAAAAATTATTTAGAGATTTAGCTATTGGTTTTGCTGTATTGGACAACTTCTTTTTATTGTGCAAGTTCAGAATCATTCAGAATTTCCACTACTTCCACATTATTTTGATTTGTATAGTTTCTGTAGAATTTCTAGAGAAGTATTCTGAAGAGATTGTAATAAACTATATTCAGAGGTTTTTAGTTACAAGTCTCTTACAAGGTTACTTATGTTTGATTATCATGCAAATCTATTCTTAATTAATATAGTGTCAAAATAATAGAATCATTAACAAAATATTTGACGAATAAACCACTTGTGTTTTAATTCTGTTTCTGGTATTCAGATCCTACTTAAAAAGTTAAGGGCTCTTAGGTGGCCAATGTGCAAGAAAGATGAATTGGAACGATTTGGATCTGGCGGCCTGTGTGCTTCCAGATTTCATCTTTTGTCAGACACAAATAATAGGAATCGTCAAAAAGTTTCACTGAGAGACAATTACGATTTTAGGTTAGGCGCGACTGTAGTGGGAGTTTCAGGGGGTTTAAAATTAATAACTAAATACTATTACTACTGCACTATAATTAGTATATATACACACTTATGATTCTAAGGACTTGACTTATGAGATTAAGAGACAGGGAGATAAACTCAATGAGATACTGAGAGATAGGCAAGTGCTGATATGTAGACTCGATGCTTGTGTTTGGCTGATCACACGGAAGGTGTCTTTGCTCTTGAAGATGTTGATAGAATGGGGGCTTCCACTGTCCCTTTTTCCTTCAATTTATAGACCCCTGCGGTAGGGGAAGTAGGACGGTACTTCATCCTCAACCATTGGTTGGCTTCGTTCCCTTTTATACGAGCTTGGCGTTCCTTGCGGACAGCAGGGAACTAATTTGACTTGTAATATGCCATCACACAACGGCCAAAATAGATAAATGCCAATGAGTAAGCATAGTATTCTGGTATTTGGCATGCCTATTTCTATTATTCCTAACCAGTTTCGGATTTCCTTCCATTTTCGAGTAAAGTTATCAAGTTGGTGTAGAGAGTTTACTTCAACTTAATGTTTCTGTTACACACTTGACTTGAGGTCAGCTAGTGTGTAACGGAAACATTAAGTAGAAATAAACTTTCTACAAGAACTTGACAACTTACTCTGACAATGGATAAAAATCTGAAGCCGAACAGGAATAATAGAAATATGCATGCTACGACGGATAAAATACCAGATGTTATCTAGCATTGCGCACTCATCCACATATTCAAGCGTAGTATTCGCTTCACAAAGAACATAGAAAATCCATTTCATCTTTCGTACAAGTGAATTTCCAAAAGACTCATATTGTGAGTGAGTAGTATCCTTAAGGGCCAGTACCCTGACATGGTCCTTATTTTAACTCATCTTTCGCTAAGGAGATAATGACAGAGTTTTGTACTAGTTGAAAACATCTTCCTGTTTATGCATGTTGTCTGCTTGTGTGAGTATGTCAAGGGATAGTATACTAAGTTATTAAAAAAAAAGTTTATGGCTTTCTTAAGGTTTTTTTTCTTGTAATGGTGTGTAGTCACCCTTAAAAAGCGAAGGATTTGACGAATAAGTGAATTGAGTGTATACTGCGTATGATGATGAGCTAAAATTTACCTGTGTATGGCAGGCTTGCCAAAAATAACTCCAAAGAAGGCCCTAGTTGATTGTCCTTATGTAAGCATTGTTCGTTTAGTTTGGCTAGAATAACAGCAAGTAATCCTCTCTGAAGAAGTGGCTGGTCCACTTTTATGTGTATGAAATTAAAAATGAACCTTTTATTTTATGTAAAAAAGTTAAATAGAACTTTCTTTGTTTCTTGGCTCACTTTGTAGTTGGTGTACTGATAGTGCTGCAGTTATTGACAAAGTTGTCAGTGTATTTACACCATTATCACTGGATGTGACTTGCGATTATCTACAAGAAATTGTACAACGGGTTTTAGAAAAAGCTCTAGGTATTTCTTTATACTTAATTAATTTTCTTAATTAATGATACTTAATACTCAAATATTTTTCTTCTTCTAATAAATAAAAATTATTTCTTACAATCATTTCGTTATTGTCTTGAAAAATTCTAGGCGATGTGGAAAGTGATAAGCATCAAGTAATAATTTGTGCAATAATTATGAAGAATATTTATGATTTAATCATGAATTATACTAATGCAACTTCACCTTGCAGGTATGTAGATTATATTTCTTTGATTTATCACGGCTTATTAACTTAGATAATTGGATGCTTTGATATTAATTTAAGAACCAACCTTAAATTTTATTTATTCAACAGTGATGCCGTCAGTGAAAAAATATTATACGAGTGTTTGAACTGGATGGAAGGCCAACTGGAGAAGCCATCTGGAAGGCAGGCTCTAGAGATAATGTTTGATAGTTCTCCAGATAAAAGTCTAATACAAGTGCTACTCTCTGTGGCAAGTCCTAAAACTTCATCATCCACAACTTATGCTACAAAAGTTTTCCAGTTTTTCAATAAACTTTTCTCTATAGGTGCAGATTATTGATTGCATTGGTTTTTTGATTGTGCCATTTTCTTTGTTATTGTGATCATGTTTATAAAATGATTTTTGTTTTTTAGCTGACAAAAATCCAACAGATGAACGACTAGAAAAATTATGCGCTTCCGTTCTTCAGTTGGCAAATGTAGAATCAACTCAACTTTCCAATTGGTTACATCACGTTATCTTAGGTCCTGTTCTTCAGGCTAATAGTTCATCGTCTAATGGCGGCGGCTCTTCACCTCCCATGGATATAGTTACTTTAGGTTAGTATATCCAGTTTTTATTGAGTTCCTAGCCTTTATAAACAGTTTTTTTTATTAACTAAGATATTTTTGCTAATACTTAGGCATTGCAACAACACCATCTGGTAGTGAACCAAAAGGGGAGAAAGCTTCCACAACTAATGAACAGTCTCCACCTCCACAAGTGACCACGGTTAAAGAGAAGAAAAATCTTTTCCAAGAAAATCAACTTTTACTACAACATCTTACCACTTATATTGTAAAACAGAACAGTGGCGTTGAAGCTAAAGAAGTTGTAGCTTTGACGCTTCTAGAAGCTTTAGTACCAATGGCATCACAGCTGTTACTCGTGTGTCAGGGTACTGGATTTCCACAGTTGATGTTCGTGATGTCCATTCTGGCCGGTGCTGGCTCTGGTAAAGGACATGTCACACTGTTTATAGCTGCTACACAATGGATATCCATTTGGTAATAAACGTTAAATCATGCTTCTCACTTAATTCTCTAAAATGATACTAAATAATCCATTTTTTTTTTGTTAATAATGTTTTACAGCAAAGAACAAATAACTGAAAAAGAATTCTTAGCTAGCCTTGAGAATGGTGGCAATGGATCTGGTACATTGATTGAATCTTGTTGCGCTGTATTGAGATATGTTGCTGACGTAGTACATGCACTGATTGGTACTACCAATGCTGCGGCTGCCATTTCCGGTGCTGGTGGTAGTGCTGCTGGAAGTATGGCGGGCACCGGTGGTACACGTGCCTCAAGTCCACCTTGGGAAGGTGAAGTTGTTATACCTACTGATCCAGATGTCGATTGGATTGACGATCTAACACATGATGATGATGATGATAGTGTGGGCGATGAATCGGTAAATAATTTATAATTTGAAGGTTACTGCATTTTGAAACTCTTAAAAATTGAATAATCTAATCGATTGATTAAGGTAAAGGATCTATTGTGCCTAGTTCGTTTACGCAAGCGACAAAGTTTTTACTTTTAACATAAATTTAAGTAATCTGCCTGGTTCCTGATCAACAGGGGCCAGCCTTAGGGTAATGTAATCTCTTCCGGAACATGTCTTAGAAAAACATGGAATGATTTTTTTTTAAACTAATGGCGAGTCACTTGGTGTTCAGCCATTCGACTACGAGCAGTCCAATAAATCTTTTAATTAAAATAATAAGAACTGGCCTGCCTATCAGGCTGCTGTCGCATATCTTGTAGGGCCTCACAATCAAACAAATGGCTCCTGTCATAGGGACCCCACTTCCGCATAGGCAACAGTCCGGTCGATCAACAGTGCAAGTGGGCCCGGAGATAGTCGTGCCCTGTTGCCAGTCTAAAGTACGCAACCGCTTCGCTTCTGGGCAGATTGTGGGGTAACCGGCCTTCTGATGTGCTCAGGCTACTCCACTGTTTTCCTCTAGCCTGTTCCAGGAGTCCTGTAACCACCTCTTCCCTGAGCCTTTCTTTCAAGATCCCCTTCGCCATGTTGAACTCTATTGGAGTCGGTGTTGTTCCTTCTGCGATCCCAATTGACAATTTTCTTTTCTAGTTTTTTGTTATTAAGAAAACAAATTGAAAATTTCCTGGTAAGTTGTACATAACAGCCATGTTTTCAAATTCGTTCTTTATCAATTTCTTTTCTAACAATTTAACTAAGGCTTTTGCTACACTTAGTTCAAAGGTTCTAGTTATAGGAAACAATATTACCTTCTACACATACTTTAGAGAATTAGAGAAAATATATTTTGAATGACGATCCCCAAATGGCTATCGTGGCATATACAGTGAATAAATTTCCAAGTTATAGCATACTTTTGTATTTATTTACTGAAATGGGAACCAAAGAATCTTACACATTTGGTGAGCTAGAAGCAGTAAAGGACGCCAATTTTTAGAACAGTTTGACTTTGAGTCAGATAATGATTCAACAGTAGATGTTGTTGAACTGCCACCGGGCTTAGTAGATATTGTTTCTGATGTTGAAGAAAACTTCATTCCAGTAATTTTTCTGCAGTGTTACATCTACGAAACCAGACACTTGATTGTAACCCACCAAACAAAATCTAGGCTAAACAGAAAATAAATAAAACAGAGTGGAAGAATGTAAACCTGATTTCAACAAAGTGATGGGTGCAGATCAAGATATTGAGATAAAAAAGAAAATATAAAGAAATCACTTAAGGGCAAGTCTCCCGTTGAGGTATTTGAAATATTATTTTCGAAGAGGTCATGAGCTACATAGTAGAGCAAAGCCTTTTATAAGCTCAGCAGAATAACCGCCATAATTTTGCTTTTTCTCCAAACTGCATAAGTAAATTTGTAGGAATTGATGCTCACTGGATATCATTTCTTGCCCCAGGAACAAATGTACTGGTGTGAGGATGAAGACGTTAACAGAAAGCTTGCGCCAAATCATGGCAAGAATTAGATATTTGGAAATCAAAAGAAATTTACAGTTGAATGATAACTCAAAAATATGTTGTAATAAATCGGTCAAAACAAGTTTTAAAATTGGCTCTCTTATTGATAAAATGATTCAGCAATTTTTAAAGTTTGGAATATTTTCAAAATTTTTAAGTATAGATGATTAGATGGTGCAATTTTACGGTCATTACTTTTTGAAGCAGTTTATAAGAGGGAGACCAATACAATTTGATTTCAAGCAATGGACCATGTGCTGTGCTGAAGCCGGTTACTATTTTCGTGCTGAGTTATACGAAGGCAAACAGAACTGTGAGTATCAAGCTGAAGGTTTAGGTGCATCAGTCATGTTGAAAAATGTTTCAGTCCTTGATCATCCATCAAATCAAGTTTTTTATTTCGACACCTTTTTTACCAGTTTTCAGCTGATGAAAGAGTTGACAAAATGAAATATTTCAGCAATTGGTACAGTTCGTTCGAACCGCACTAATGTCTGTCCCTTAAAAAGTGACAGTGAGATGAAAAATGAACATAGAGGGGCATTTCATTACATGTTTGATGTAAAAAATGAAATTTTTGCCACCACTTGGGGATAACAATTGTGTTAAAATCCTTGAAGATGTGCTACCCTTAGGCAAGTAAGTAGATGGTCAAGATCTGAGAAAAAAAAGTATCGATTCCTCAGCCAAACTGTTTAGCCAAGTATAATTCATATATGGGCGGGGTTGATAAATTAGATCAACAAATACAGAATAAATTTTCGTGGGAAAAAATAGTATTTTCTAATTTACATCAATTAGTCGATGTGACTGTTGTTAATGCTCATGCACTGTATTGTCTCACAAACGGAAAAATTCCACTGCCCGACTTCAGAAGGAGCATTGTAAGCACATATTTTCAGGTGTCTTCGATGTCGAACCCCAAAAATTCGGGAAGGTCATGTTTGCAAAAATCTGCAAAGAAACGTCCTGGAAGTTGTAAGAAAAGACTGTATAGATCATTACTTGGAAAGGACCCATGAAGGAAAGCAAAGGAATGGCAGTGTGTAAAAAGGACGAAAGAAAGCAATGTGAGAAAAGTAATGTAGGGCTTCATGTAGCATGTTGTCAAGAATGGCATAAGTGAGTCCACTAAAATGAGTCATTCATTGTATATTTGTACAAATTTTCTAGTTAGAAATAAGAAAACCTGTTAAATCGACAGAGCTAGTAAATATATGTTTTAATAAAAAATAATAACTTGCATTCATTTTTGAACTTCTGACCAATGGGACTTTTTTTAAAACCCATTTTATTACTTTCTCTTACTCCTAGTAAGAGGAAGTAGTGTAATCGTGTCAAATTTTCGATATCGAGTTTTCACCGGAAATATCCGTTTTGAGGTCCCCTGAGTCAAAAAAGTTGTTTTTAGCAAATGGTCTGTGTGTATGTATGTGAACAGCATAGCTCAAAAACGAAAAACCGTAGAAAGTTGAAACTTGATATACCGTCTAGGTATCATCATGGCATCTGACAGTGGGTCACCTGTCAAAATTCCTCAACCGGAAGTACCACTTTACTTCTAGTTTTTTTTTACTTTTTTGCAATTTTCTCAAAAATGGCTCCAACGATTTTCTTCAAACTTGGTATATCAGCTACACATACAAAGAGCTACAACTTTTATTTGAAACATTTCTCTGGGAAAATTCATTTAAGGGCACTTATGAGGAAGAGGTGGGGTTAGGTTTTCATCTAAAGTGCTATTTCAGTTTATTAAAAAATTCTAACATCTAAATAATGTTAATTAGAATTAAATATGTTGTTGAAATTCCGAGTTGATAGAAATCGGATAACCGGAAGTGCGTTTACTTTACCACTTTTCTAAATGATATTTTCACTTTTTCGCGATTTTCTCAAAAATGGCTGCGACGATTTTCTTTAAACATATATTAATACTCATACAAAGAGCTACAACTTTTATTTAAAAAATTTCTCTAGTAAAATTCATTTAATGGCACTTTTAGGGGAGGGGTGGGGTTATGTTTTTCTCTTAAGTGCGATCATAGTTGATTTTACAATTCTATCATCCAAACAAAATTAATTAGAAATAAATGGATGGCCAAAATCCAGAGTTTCAAGAAAATTAGTTAACCGGAAGTGGGCTTTTACTGAACGGTTTTTTCAGTTTTCGTCGTATTTGAATTAATTTGGTACACAAACTATAAAACTTGTCAATTATAATTTTGATAACTGGAGTAAGAGGAAGTTGTGTGAGTGTTTCACACCAGATTTTTTTTTTACATAATGCATTATTTCATAAATTTCACTTATTAATGATAATTTTAACACGAATGTTGAATATGTGGATGGATCCGCAATGCTGGATAACATCTGGTATTTTATCCGTTTTAGCATGCATATTTATGTTCTTCCTGACCGGTTTCGGATTTTCATTCATCGTCAGAGCAAATTAACCAAGTTCGTGTAGAGAGTTCACTTCAACGTAATGTCTCTGTTACTTGTTACTCACACTTGTTGGTTGCATATAATTATGTGGGGAGGTTATAAGGTTAGGGTACTAGGTGTATGTGATTACTGGCCAAATGGAATTATTTTAAGTTATGATTAGACATTAGAAAAATAGTGTATAATGAATTTGTTTACTGTTTTGCAGAATTCTCCATAACTAAATTTTTTTTTAATAGTGTTGTAAAGTATGCTCAGTGTCTTATCAAGTTATTTTTATTAGGGGCGGAGGGCGATAAGTTATTTCAGGAGTATACTGTACTAATAGGAATAGATAAGGTTTGAAGAAAGGCAATATAAAATGTATGGACAGTCAAAAGCTTGTACAAGTAATACATAAATGTGAAATACAAGCAGGGTTAATACAAAAAATTATGTAAGTAAATTGATATGAAAGAAGTGGCAGCAAACGGCAAATTGGAGAAGAGTTAAAATAAATATTAGAGGAAATCAAATGTATTCGTTTTTATTTATCATGCTTGTTTTTAAATGATATTAATTTATGTTTAAATTATAGTAAGAATATGTTTAGAGAGATAAGGTGACATTTGTTAAGATTAGGGCACGGTAGGAGAATTTAAAAGCATCATGCAAATAATCTGTATTTTAATCAGGGAAATAAGAAAATTTGGTTCCACAGGTTAAAATTTAATAAGAAGTTCATGCATCATGCATTTTTCTTTTTTTTATAATGTGTGGGTGGGTATGTGTATATGTATACACACACACACACATATGCGTATGTATACATACATACACACAAATGCATAGATATGTGTTGTTTATTAGTTGTTGGTGTGTTTGTAATATTATTCCCCACACATAACAATATTACAAAATAAGAGGGTTGAGAAAAAGGTAAGATGTAGAAGTATGGAAGAGTGACTAGAAAGCTAAATCTTCAAGACATAGAAAACCTGTTTTGGCTCTTCTGCTTCTCTGCGTGAATATATGTATTTACTGCTACATGAATCTCGAGAGTTTGTAAAAGTGTAGGAATGCAAGGGTGGGTTGTGTTAAGAATTTGCCTCAATAGTGCTTGAATAGGTTATAGAGCTTGAATGTTGGGATAATATCAGAGTAAATGTTGATAGCCTGAGATATTCAAAAAGGATGCCGGGATCTTAGAAGTCCAATTCCTCCAAGAGCTCAAAAACGAAAAAAAAAAAATCCCTAATCCCAACAGTCCATCGCTAGATTGCGATCTTTATTTGGGTTGTGATAAGTTCCCATCGCCCTTAAGCTCTGGTCTTCCATTCTAGATCTGCTACCAACTGAAGACCCCCAATTATTTTCACAAGTGAGTCAATAATGTTGAAGCCCTCAAGGGAATCAATCCTGAATGCTTGTACAAAAGGCGCAAGCCGTCAGACACCAGGACTCAATAGAGATATTTAAGAATTTAGTTTCCTACTCATTTAAAATAAACTACTTTCAAAAATTGATAAATAACTTTCTTTTTGTTCAGGATGAAGACAGTCTTTGCAATAAATTATGTACATTCACTATAACACAAAAAGAATTTATGAACCAACATTGGTACCATTGTCACACATGCAAGATGATAGACCGTGTTGGTGTATGTTCAGTTTGTGCTCGAGTATGTCATCGTGGACACGATGTTACTTATGCTAAATTTGGCAATTTCTTTTGTGATTGTGGGGCTCGTGAAAGTGGTTCGTGTCAGGTAAGTATTTAGAGAAGTATAAAATGTGGAAGTTTTTCTCTGCTTGAGATTTGTTTAACTTGCTTTTCATTTTGTTGGTTTAAAATCTTACAGGCATTAATAAAACGTAATCCTACAAATACGGGAACCGAGGGTGGTAATGTAGGAGCTGGTACAAGTGGAAATACAGTCGGCACTGGGATGGAACATATGTTAACGTCTTCTTTAAGAAGAAGACCATCCTCACCATCTTTAGATAGATCGCAACAACAAAGAGATATTGCAAAACAAGCAGCGCTTACCAAACTGCTTGGTTAGGAGATAGATTTTTAATACTCTTCGCATTAGTATGTTTCTTGCCATTAGTATTATGTTAATAATTTCATCCTTCTTCTAGAGAATCTGTGCGAACCGTTGACCAATGTGATCACTAAAGAAAATAGTTTGGTTGGTCCTTTGATCTCATTATTAAAAGCTTTGGTACCTTCTATAGAGGCCGCTTGCCAACGTACTTCGCCCGTTGGATGTCACTTAAGATCACAGGCTTCATTAAAAGAATTACACCATGTGGATAAAAAGTTTATAGTCTCTGATCAGATTATGGTTAGTTAATAAAAGATACCATTATTCAGTCTCAACACATTTCAAAAAAATCATTGGCAAAGTTTAAATGTTGTTTTTCTTCAGGTACCTACCCTAGGTTCACAAGAAGGAGCATTTGAAAACGTTAGAATGAATTATTCTGGAGAACAGGGACAAACTATAAGACAATTGATGTCCGCTCATATGATAAGAAGGGTTGCCATGTGCTGTCTTGCATCACCGCACGGCAAAAGGCAGCATTTAGGTAAGTATTTAATTACATTAATTGGGCCCACTTTTTAACCTTGATTCAACCGATATGTGTGTAGCTACTGTACAGTTGTCGAGAGTGTGATAAAAAAGCCGAATCTATTCTACCTAGAAGATTAGTGGTACCCTGATGTAATCGTCAGTAGAAAGTGGAAGTGAAAATTAGGCTGGAGAGCTAGGGTTTATTTGTGGATGCGCTCTAAGCTGGCGTCAGCTATTTGGCAGGCTCTGCGGGGAGTGTGTTATTGTTGGGAATGCCAAGAGTTATGTTAAGTTGTCATACTTTTTGGAGTCGCCAATACCCCAAAATATGTGGCTACTACACTTTCCCCTTTTAGGATTTTGTAGATTATTCCATCTAATATACAAAAAGGAATTATAAAATATATATAAGCCTTAATCTGTTATATTTCCTTGTGTTTAGCGGTAGCCCATGAAAAAGGCAAGATCACAATACTGCAGTTAAGTACATTATTAAAACAAGCCGATTCTTCAAAACGTAAACTCACTTTAACTAGATTATCTTCGGCTCCAATACCATTTACAGTGCTGACTGTCACCAGCAATCCATGGAATGAAGATTTTCTGGCAGTTTGTGGGTTAAAAGTAACTTATTTTGTTTATATAAAATCAATTTTCAAAGACCATAGTTAATGGAATTTTTATTATTACTACTATTTTTATTTTTATAGGATTGTCATGTGTTGACGTTCACATCTGCTGGTTCAGTGTCAGAACATCTTGTACTACATCCAGAACTTGAAATTGGAAACTTTATTATACGTGCTATATGGCTCCCAGGATCGCAGACACAACTTGCACTTATAACAGCAGATTTTGTAAAAATCTATGACCTAGCCGTTGACGTACTAAGTCCACAATATTATTTTCTAGTACCGACTGGGAAAATTAGAGATGTTACATTCATGTGTACAGAGGTATTTGTAATATTTTTGTTTTCTTTTATTTCAGTATAACTTTCTTTAATTTCACTATAACTAAAAAAATATTGCAATATCTGGGAACGTTTTTTACTTTGTTTTGAATGATCTTTTGATCGCTTGCGTGTGATCTTTTGACTTGACTTTGTCTTGATCGTTTTCGTTTGTGTTCTTTAGAATTCAACATGCACAATGTTACTGATGTCTTCGACTGGCTACATTTATACACAAGATATGAATGAAGAATCCTCTGCTAATCATGGTGCCTTCTATGTTACGAATACTTTAGAACTTTATCATCCAGAATTTAAGGTAAATTTAAGAATAGTACATTCAATATAGCTGTCTATAGTAAATATGAGCCTGTCGAAGAAGTTAAGTGCACTGTAGTTTGCGGAAGTTCTCATCTTGCCATCCTTGTTCCAAGTACTATATACCTTTACTACATGATACTTTTGATTTGACCACGCTATTGTTTCTCTGTATGTTTGGAACAGTATGCTCTACAGTTCTTGTTATTACTTCATTCTCTTGTGAATGAAGTGCAGTGCAATCAACCATCAAGTACAGTTTAATCTATACGTTCGACCTAACTTTCTAAAAATTTAAACCAAAACAAATCTGTAAAGACTTCTTTTAGCTTGGTGAATCGTCTTGAACTTTGTTTTGATTGTTATATTCTGCCAAAATAGGTAAAAAATTATCTGCATCATCAAAATTGTAGTTACCAAACTTGCTCATTATGAATTTTTTGTCTTCGATTAATGGGTTTCATAAATATTTGTTGTGGTTGTGGTTGGTTGTGCAGAGCTGGAAAGCATCAGAGACACTTTCCGTGATAGCCTGCTTCTTTTTGTGGTCATCGACCGGTTTCGGGCGTTCGCCCATCATCAGGATGTTTTTGTCAAACAGTGTAATGACATAGACTTGCACGGAGCAAATATAGTTGATACACTCAGACTTGCACAGAGCAAATACAATTGATACACCCAGACTTGCACAGAGCAAATACAGTTGATAAATCAGAGACATTCTGCGTGGTAGCCTGCTTCATTTTGTGGTCATCGACCGGTTTCGGGCGTTCGCCCATCTTCAGGATGCTTTTTCAGACAATGTGACAACACAAACTTGCACAGAGCAAACTTAGTTTCACACTGCTTTCTGTTAAATCATCAGAAAGCACACATCAGTTTCACACTTGAGTGTGAAATTAAGTTTGCTCTGTGCAAGTCTGTGTTGTCACACTGTCTGAAAAACGCATCCTGAAGATGGGCGAACGCCCGAAACCGGTCGATGACCACAAAATGAAGCAGGCTACCACGCAAAATGTCTCTGATGCTTTCCAGCTCTGCGGAACCAACCACCACAACAGTTGATAAATATTTGTTCTTATCTTTACTTTTTATATGCCATACGACTCATTAGTCCGGATAATTCACTTAAATATCCATCTCTATGCTATTAATATAATACTTGTATTAGCAAGAATTATATTATCCTTATTTTTTATTGAAATATATCTTGATTCATTTATTATTATTCAATGTTTTGATGTTTTTAAGGAATCAAATGGACAGATCTGTGGAGGCGGAGTATCAATATATTATTCGCACGCTCTACGTTTACTGTTTTTCTCTTACAACCAAGGAAAGAATTTTATCGCTCCTTTAGAAAATGGCACGACCAACGTGTCTGATGCTTTCTTGATAAATCTTGGAAAAGCTGGTGGCGGAAGTGGCAATGCTAGTAGCAATGCAAATGCGGGTGGCAGTGGCGGAAATAGTGGCGCAAGTAGTGGTAGTAATAGTGGGGGGAGTGGAAGCGGAGGCGGTGGTAGCGGAAGCGGAAGTGGCACTGTAAGTGGCGGTGGTGGAGGAGGAGGCGGAGGAGGAAGTAATAAAGGAAACAATTCCGGCAATTCTGGTCAACCGCAACCCCTCTGCCTGTGGACAGAAGTGCCCAGTCATCCGGGTATTATTTGTGCCACGCTTCAGACAAGTAAATAAGTATATATATATCTATATCAGTATTGTTATTCAAAATAAGTATCCTATAATATCTAAAGAGTTGTCTATTGATTTTAGGTAACAATCCAGTTGTGATGATGATAAAGCCAGACACGATTTACATACAAGAGATCAAAGTGTTACCAGCTAAAGCTAAGATAATGGACATGGTTGTAATTAGACATGTTTCATCATCTTTAGAACTTAGAACTACACTTTTGATACTTTGTGAAGATGGAAGTCTTAGAATTTATAATGCTTCACCGGAAAATACAGGTAATAATTTATTTTTATTCATATAAACTATAGTTATGTTTGGCCGTTGTTAATCAAACAAGCAAAATATTGGTTGGCTGGGGCCAAAACCAATTTATTTCTCTTTGTTTTTTGTGTAGTTCCTGGGGAAGGACACCAAAGGTGTCCGAAATGTTGAATAAACTTTTAAAGATAAAAGTTTTTTTTTGCCCCAACCAACCAATATTTTACTTATTGTTATTAATATTAATCATAGCCTTATAAACCAGAAGAAGAAAATTCTTCGTGAAACAATTGTATAACTTTCCCTTAATGCAAATCTCAAAAATTCAACTTGAAGTTTTGCTTTCCCAGTTCTGAATTCGATACTTTCAATTTTCATTGGGCGGGCTGGCTTATCAAATGTGAAAATCTCCTTTACACTTTTATTATTATACTATTTCCTAGAAAACCTAGATGTGTTATCCGTGATTATTGTATTTACATATGTGTATAGTCGTCCATCGAAGAATAGGAATATGTAAATAAAAGTGTGTTGAGTATGCATATCTTGGTGAGCTAGAATTGCCCATGGGTGAGCCGAATCGAAATGTCTTTAGGCCCTGTGATGTAATTGGAAAGTAAGAGTTAATACAATACAACCTTACCTAAAAAAACAAAAATAGACACTTAAGAATGAAAACAAATACATGTTTAAGTTCTTAATTTTCTAAGTGACGAATGTCTTTAAGAATAGGAGAACAGGATATAGTAACTCTAGGTCAAATCACCTGAAGCATGTGAGAGTTGGGAGTGTCAGTAAATTGTTGTTCTTGTTTGTATGGGATATCCGTAGGGATGCCAAGATCCTTTAAGAAGTGGTTAGTCCACTCCCTTCCTGAGATTATATCGGAAATAGCCACTAATCAAATAGTCACATTGCGAACAAGAACTATTATGACTTCTTTGTGTATCTGTTTTTATACTTTATTTTGTAAAAAATTGTAAGAATTTGCAAATGGAAGGAAATTTAATGTGATGTGAGTGATGAGCTAGAATTTGTCTTTAGCTGGTAGTATAACACAAATAGTAGCGCACGCAACTACTTTTGGGAGACCCTAAGTATGCGGTGGCACTAGATGTGAGAATGGTATTGTGAGAATGTTGGGTTTGTAGGAGGCTTAAAAAATTCTTTTTGGAAGATGAATATTAGGAGAATCGTCCATAGGAGAGATGGGAGTGAACTACTGTTTCAGCTATTTGGCAAACAAGATCTTGAAGCAGTATGAACTTTGCGAAGAACACTTACCATCACCAGCCAAGCAATACTAAACAACACTTACTATACCCAATACTAAATATACAATACCAAGTGTTTCCCTGTTATCATGTTTTACAACAAATTAATGACGCGGAATGCCGATTGCTCTCAGTATAGTTATATGGTGCACTGAACATGGAATAATTATCTAATTGCCAAGTCTCATCCCGGTATTGTAAGGATATCGTCGATCCTTACTTCGTTAAGATTTACTTTTATATTTTGGATTGTCCAAAACGATATGGCAAAATTGTCATCAGTTGGCGTTAGATTAAAAAAAATAAAAAAACTAGCCGAAGTCAAAAAGATCTGAAGGGTGTAAATACAGATACAGATGTACAAAGACACCATGATATATCAGAGATATTTGCCGTGATAGCCTGCTTCTCTCGGCCCCAACTACAACCACCATGATATAATTGATAAAGTCACTACATATTCGATTTAATTGTCACTACTTAAGTGCGAAGAATGGAACCCTTTATAATTGCAAAAAAGGTAATAAGAATGACTCTTTTTCCAATTTTTATTTTTTCGTACATGAAGTATTGTGACCACGTCAAATTTTCAAAATTTTATGTTTTCACCGGAAATACTTATTTTGTACGAAAATGCCTTTATTTTAAATGGTTTTCTAATCGCCGGCCTTAAAATTATAAGGAGATGAAAAAAATCATGATCTTTTCAATCTCAACGTTCTCAACGTATGCACTACTCTGTTACCCCAAAGAGCTCCTGAAGAAGGGCACTATTGGTACCCGAAGCATACAGCAATTAAGAATTTTTTTAAAATCCTCTGGTCATTGCCATATAAACATCTCAGTACTTCATTTTCCTTTTGTACAGATATAAACTTATTACATTTGTTTGTAACATTTTCCAGATACAGTGATGTTTTTCTGAGAAATCTGTATCGTTAAATTTCAACTGTTATATTTGAATTTTTTTAATGTTTTGGCACTGACTCCTGTAGTACAATGTAAACACAGTTGTCACTCCGCCCGCCCCATTAGTCAAGTTGAGTCGGCCGACTGTGCTAACCTACTGAAATCTCCGCTAAAAATTTCTTAGTGTTTCACACTATACTTTTTTTCGTGTTATACGCTTTGAGTTGTGTGTTCGCATATACCTCTCCACTCATAATCAATTTCTAGAAACAATCGTTCTTATTCAGAAGCACCAAAACGTGTTGTATTAATCAAATCAATTTTGAAAGCATTTTGATCCGCTTGAGTGTAACATTTAACTGAAAATTCTTCTGTGCCTTGTATTAAAGCAATAATATTAATTGAATATTTATTATTTTGATTTGCAGGATTTTGGTTGTCACCAAGTATACAAGCAATCAGTGCATTACCTTCCCATAAAAATATGAAAAAAAAGAAAACACCGAAGCCAGTGAAAACTTCAGGTTTTTTGTTAATTATTTAAAATTAGTTAAAGAAAAAAATTCTTTAATATAAAAAATAATTATATATATGTATATATTCATGATTTTTGTACAGCTAGCGTATCATTTCCAGTTGATTTCTTTGAGCATTGTACAGCTTTGAATGATGTGGAATTTGGTGGAAATGATTTATTACAAATTTATAATACTCAACAGATTAAACATCGTTTAAACACTACTGGTGAATACACGCTTCTAAAAACAATTGTATGACCTTGAATGAACTTGAAAAACATTTTATAAATATATTTTATTTTTTCTAGGAATGTATGTTGTCTCCACTAAAACAGTTGGTTTCAATATTGAAATCATAAACAATGATGCAGCACATGTAATCACAGGTGTAAGAGTATTGTTAGGAAATCAGGATGTTCAAAGAGTACCCGCTTATATAGAGGTGATTGTATTTTGTGTGATTCTATTTTTTTTTTAGTCCAAAAACATTTCAAAGAAACTGTTTGTTAAAAATTATATTCTTTATGTAAAAAAAAAATCCTAAATTTTAGGTTAGTGGTCGCAGCATTCAAACAAATATCTCAAGAAATCGTTGGTTTGATTTTCCACTGACAAGAGAAGAAAGTTTACAAGCTGATAAAAAACTAATCCTTACTTTTGGACCATCACAAGATCCTGATGGAATTATTATGGTTGATTCAATTAAAGTGTAAGCTACTTTTTTATTAAATATTGATGGTATTGCACAAAAAAAACGTAAGGCTGAAAGATATAAGGGTAATTTTGAAGGAGAGGGGATGTCAAGGCGGACGCTACTCTATAGACCCCTCCCAACAACAATTGTGACCCTCCCTATAGTAACAATTAATGCTACGTTTACTCTTCCGATTAATTACATCATACTAACGGTGCTCCCAATGCTTTGCTAATATTCCAAATTTGAATAATGTTCATCAATCTGAAGTACGTCTTAACAGAATGATTTTTTTTTTTATCAAGTTTTTCGCTATTTGTTTTAAACTTTGCATATTAATTATATAAGTTCATTCAGTTTTTATTTGAATACTTTTTCCAGAAAATTAATAGATTCTAATTAAGGTATGACATGTTAAGCTTACCATTTTGTTCAATATATTTAATTAATCAAACGCATAAAATTAAAGACAACTATAAATACAGTGAATATTCAAACTTTGAACAAAGTGTATTAGAAAGATTGAAAATTTATGTAAGGGAAATAAAAACCGTGTGAAAGTTTCATGTTAGAATTTCCTATTGTCTTTTCTAATAAATTTTCGGCTGCATTATCCACAACTTGAACTTATTTTATTTTGCGCTCTTGTATTAAATAAAAACAATTGAATAAAGAAATAGAAAAGTACTTAATCGTTAACTAGCTGTTAATTTAAAGGAACAACAATTTTCTAACTAGCTCTTAATTTAAAGGAAAAATAATTTTCTAATAATCATTCACAAACTCACTGCTAGCCACCAGTAGCATCCCCCCCCCAATTGTGGCGGTCCTATCCTGCAATTTTTAGTTTTTGATTTTTGTCTGCTTTGAAATAACCTTTTTCAAAACATTTTTTCATACTCAGGGGACTAAAACCTCGAATTTCCAGTTGAATAAAAATTTATTTGCAAAAACTTTTATCTATTCAGCAGTAAATAAGCAGATCCTGCGTATAAAGGTTGTCAGCGAACCAAGTCTATGTTTCTCAACTCAGCATAGATAGTAGATATACTTGTTTCTGTTGAGTTAAACATGGTAAATTTATTTACAGCTATGGTAAAACAAAAGAAGCTTTTGGTTGGCCTGAAGAGACTGATGAGAGCCAATCTGGAGGAGGTGGTAATACAGGCGCTGGTCAGACAGGGGGCGGTTCAGGTCAGACAACCCATCAACAGTCTGGTACAGAAGGCAATCAGTCAACTGATTTAAGTGGAGTAGCCTTGACGTCTACTCCAGCTATACCTCTATTAGATAGAATGGTTTCTGGTCTGATAGAAGTATTAGATGGTTGTTTAACGTTGTCCGATCAAGCTGGCCCAGTAAGATCCACTGTACTTACATTGGCTACCACATTGCTTACTTTACCCACTACTCCTCAAGTGCAAGCCAATACTAAATCACTTTTGGCAAGTTTACACACTACCAAGGCAACATATCATGCTTACAAGGTAAATATATTTAAAGTTATCCAATGATTTGATGACAAATAGTGAACTTGCTGAACAGGCAATAATACTAGCAGTTATCCAATTCTGCAAACACAAAATAAATAATTGCACTATTTTTAAGGATCAAGCGGTGCTGAACTATGTAATTTCATCACTCAGCAGTTTACGACAAGTTAAAGACGCTCGCAACTTAGATACAGAAGCATTTTATCGGCTAGTACTAATGACCAGGTCCATTGCTGTATCACGTCCTACAAATTTGGTCAAATATTCACAACCAGTTGACCCTTCAGGTAAATTTAGTATTAATTCCAAGTTCGACCACTGTTAATATAATCAGTGAATATTGTTCTGAACTAGGACGAATTTTAGCCTTCCATTGACGTTTGGTAATTTCTAAAATCCTTCCGCCTAACAAGATTTTGCGGTCCACCTCCTAGGATCCCATTAACATTACCAAGGCTTTGGTTTGTGATTACAGCTTCCTCTCTTTCTTCGTGACCAAATTGTCTAAGTCTGATTCCGTTATTGGTTCACCTTCTTACTATTCATTCCCTCTATGAACCCATCTCGAAGTCTTTAAGGTTCCTTTAACAGAATTTACCAAAATTCACAGGCCGAATAAGCGATCTGTATAGAATATTTTTGGCGTAACACAAGATATTTATCTCTGCTGGTTTCTTGTCCAAATTCTCTGTTTAATCTTTTCTTATATTTTGTTGTGACTGTTTACTTCAGATCGAAGTGATGAAACTGTCGGTAGTTTCAAAATTTGAGCTGTCTTCTCTCTTCTGGACTTACACTGTGTCAACACTCTGAAAGAATACTTCCGTAAGGGTAAAGAACAGGTAGACCTAGAAGTTTGGAGTAATTGGCTAAAACAATTTTAGTATGGGCATGCTATACCCAAGAATTTAGTATGCAATTATTTCAGCAGGCATATTTAGTGTACTACTCCTCTTGTGAAGCGAGACATCAAGATCTCTGGAGAAGTAGCTAGATCATTTTTCTCTCACAGGGTAGTAATCCATCAAACGTTGCTGATTGACATGACAGCAAACAAATTCTAAAGCATAACTTATATAGAAATGTTCTTCTGGATTCAATAAATGTCTAGGAAATATATAAACAAATTTTCCTTTTCTTTCATTTAGATTCTGGACATCTGGTTGTGCAGTTAACTGAGATACTGTGGAGATTGCATAGCGCAAGGCCGCAAAATATTGCACTTGCTAGTGTTTGCATCCCTGGTAAGTAAATTGTCGCTAATACTATCAAATTATTATTATTATTATTATTATTATTATTATTATTATTATTACTAGATATTATTATTATTATTATTATTATTACTACTATTATTATTATTATTGCTATTACTATTATTATTATAATTATTATTTTTTCTACAAAGTGTCTTTTGGAAATTAAGCATATTCTATTCTTCAATTCTATGTGCAGGACTAACCCATGTAGAAGCTACAGTTTATTCACTAGTTGAAATAGTTCATGCTTTTACCGTAGCTGAACATAGTGAAAATATGACATCATTAGCAGCGAAAATCTATTTGGATCTCTTGTTGTGTGAAGATAATGCGGTATGTTTTAGCGCTAAACATGCTATTAATAGAGTATTAAGACCTAGAGTTAAAAGAAGACGAGTCTATATACCAAGTCCGCCACATTGTTCTTCACCAGGTAAAAATATATAAAAACAATAATTCTCCAAAATAATATTAATGATTTTATGTTTATTGCCTATATATAATCATTGTCATTTATTATTCAATAATATCATTAGCTGCGGAATTAGATAAAGGTGGTCCAGTATCACAACCCTCACAAGATTCATCTGAGGCTGAACCAAATCAATTTGAAGAGGCTGTAGAACCTATTGTTCTACTTGCGCCTGATCCAGGTGTGTTATTTATTATACTTCTTTTACCCATATCAGTAATGATTATCTACAACTTTTCATTGAAACCATATTCACATCCTAATCTTATATAATGAAGAGATCGAAAATGAATGTATTAAAAGAAACAAATCTTGCCATCGATTTAAATATTTCTTTAAAAAATTGAGAGGGAGTTACCCTTATTTGTGTGAAAGATTTATAAAAAAAAATGTTCAACCATTTTTGAAACCATTGGGCGGAAGAGGGGATTACGAAAGACAGTCTACAGTATTAACATCTAACATAAATGTTAGCTTCCAAACTTGCGTTAGATTGAATTGGTTTAAATTTGGTTTTATTATGGTGGCCGTAAATGGAGCTGTTCTTAGATAATACGATAGAGACAAAGTTTCCGAAGAAATGCTAGCACGTCATTATTGTTGCAGTTAAGTGGGAGTCTACACACTAAGCTTCCAGCCAGTAATTAATACCACGAGATTTTTTCCATAAAAGCCAGCTTCATTTTGTCGTCATTGACTAATTTTGAGCAGTCTCTGCAAAGCAGCGTCCGTCTGCACAATGTAAACTATAAATGAAGCTGACAGTCATGGAAAAAATTGTAATTACTCTGTAAATTGAGTTATTTCTCTGTAACACGTCACTAAATATTTACTGGACACTGCTTATTAATCTTTAGGTTGCATAATTTTGAATCCTGAAGATGAATGAGCCACTATTTGTTAACAGACAAAAAGTTAAAGATCCATTTATCATGCACTTATTGTATTGTATGTCATATATTATGAATTGATATAGAGGTCTTAAGACACCCTCAAGATGATATACTGTAAGGCACATCTAAAATCATCTTCAACTTTGTAAAATGTTATAAAATGTAAGTTCGTATGAACTGATGACAGATTGTATTGTTCAACTAGAAATCTCATAAATGCTGATTTAGGTATATAGTTTAGTTGAAGAAAGAGGTATTCTGCTTACTCCCGCAATCACACAAATAAATTGCTTATAGAGGTACTTGGAGTAGAATCTGAACGATGTTAATAAATTATTGTATTATTTCAGGAGCAGTAGCCAGTGGTGTGTCTATACGTAGCATGGAGGCATTATTGGGTGGCGGTGGCGGTGGAGGATTTCCGCCTATGTTGGATATTCCTCCAGACGCAGATGATGAAACAATGGTTGAGCTAGCCATAGCTTTAAGTTTACAAGATCACGAAGTAGTCAGTGGTGGTGGAAGTGCGGGTGGTTTAGTGAATCTTCAAGCGTTGGGTGAACTACAAGCACTTGGTGGTGTAGTGGCGAATAGTGGTAACAGTGGGTCGGGTGCTAGTGGAAGTCAGGCGGTAGTTGTTGGAAGTAGTGTAGGTTCCAGTCAGGCACATGAAGCTGGCCACTATTCAGATACTACAGCCTCAGCTGGTGGTTCAGATGATGAAGGCTCCACAGCTGCTACTGATGGAAGTACGCTCAGGACATCGCCAGCGGATCAGGTCAGTTTCATTTTTTGTTCTTTTTTTTTCTGTGCTTTTTTTAAACAAATAACCTTCCCTCAGTCACCAATTTACCACCAAACTATATATTAACTTAATGGCTAGAGCTTGAATGCGCATATTCACGCATTTTATTTTTTTATTTCATTTGGCGAGATTACGTTCTTTACATTCTGTTGCTTTTGTTTCAACATTTTTAAGAAAACAACAATTACAGCAATATCCATGTTATTAGATAATGTAAAGTTTGCAAAAAAGGAATTTCTACGACCGAAGGGAATTTGCTCTCTTGAGATTTGGTTAAGTGAATTTCGTGTAATTTGAATTGATAACCTAGTTATTTATAACCAGCTTATTTCTAGTTATAAACTATGGTCACCACGCATTTGCCTGAAGAGTTCTAGCAGATTAATTTATAAAACAATGGACGCCATTTTAGAATCGTATATTTTACATACACGCCGTGTGATATTTGAAAAATATCAAATAGGTATTAATACTTGGCATGTATCAGTCTGTAATGCACCGATCGGTAGCTTACAATTCTAGCATAAGTTTGAGATATGTTGTTCATCTTTCATGTTCTTTCTCCACTTCTGGTTTTTGTCCTTCGGTTTAATAATTCTTCGACGATTGTTTTATTATCGGCTGCTGCATTTCAGATATTTTATATTTCTGCAGACATTTATTAATATGTTTTATATTGGATCTAATATTAAGGGAAGTAATTATAATATCACATCAATTTGCCTTGCAGTATAAATTCAATGAAACATTTATTTCCTTATTTCATTATTTCCTAATATTCTTTATTCTACAACCAATTAATGCAATCAAAATTTATGCGAAGATAAACCCACTAATAACAGGTGCTTTTCTCAATAATAATTGAGGAAAAGGAAAGAATAGTGCCCTAGAACAAGCTCGTCGTTAATTGAAATATTTAAATATGTGAGAGTTTCGCATTGAAAACGATGATCAGCAACCATTTACATTTCTGTTCAGATGCGTCTTTTTTTTCTGGATTTTTTTAAGATGCACAACAGCTATGGTCCTTTGCACCTGTTTCTAATTTGTAAGGACTCATCCGGGTTGCATATCCATACCCACCAGTCTAACAATTTCTATAGCAAACCCACAATCTAGGTCTAATATTCCTCTACTCCCTTATATCACTTATAAAATAAATACCTATACACAAGACATTAGCAAACAACTAAACACATACATAAGTACAGCTAGTTTCACAATAAATGAAATAGATGAACCTCCCTAAGATATTCGAAAGTCTTATTGACATTGCCCTCATTATCTCCTAATACATCTGTAAGACTGGTCGGTAAATTTACTTTTCTCCGCGCGTTTTCATATTTCCAATAGAATATGCGGGACCGTTAATGTCGTTTTGCAAGCGCTGCATACCGGCTGAGGTTCTCTTCGGAATATGTGGTTGTGTCAACGCGGTGTGAACGAGTCTCATTCTCGCTAGGACAACTTCTTCTCGCCAGATTCTCGATTTGAGGTTGACCATTTCTTTGTGGTACCCTTGATATTCCTTAGTTTATTTGACAGCTGCACTGATTGCCATTCCTTTTCCCAGTTGGAAAGATTTTGTTTTTTTAGAAAAGCTTTCCAATCGACTGCAAGGACACGTTCGTCTCTACAATTCATTGATGCCGCTTCTTTAGCAGCTTTGTCGGCAGATTCGTTATCTCTTATCTCCACATGACCGGGAATCCAAATAAAGGAGACTTCTTTATTTTCTCGTAGGCATAGTTCTAAGAGCGTATGTATGCACTGAATCAACAAACTATCGGAGTCCCGATTGCCTATCATCTCCAGTGAGCTCCTTGAATCGGAGCAAATAATATATTTCTTAGGTTCATTGTAGTTCCGAATATGTTCTAGGGCTTTGTACACAGCGAATAACTCGGCTGTAGATATGCTTGAGATATTGCTTAATGGGAAGTTGTACAGCCTCTCATTCATGACGAAAGCTGTTCCTACTCCATTTATCTTTGACCCGTCGGTGAATATTTTAATATAATTTTTATATTTAAGCAGTAGTCGCTCTTGTAGAAGGTTTTTGTATACGTAGTTCGGAGTTTTACTTTTAATATATTTACCTAGTGTGCCGTCAAACTTAAGCCCATTCAGTGTCCAAGGTTCTATTTTTGGAGAGATCGAACATACAGGCATGGGAATGGATACATTGTTTAGCAAACAGAAATTTTTAAAACGTATGCCCAAAGGTAAAGTGCTTGTATTTGTCCTAGCGTATAAACGTTGAAATTGAGGATTGTAAATGACTTCATAGGCGACATGATTTTTTAACGGCAACAACCTTGACACATAGTTACACATCAGGATGTCCCTTCTAACTTACAGTGCTGGTTCTCCACCTTCAGCTAGAATACTTTCTATTGGACTTGATCTCAGAGCTCCGAGTGACATGCGCAAACCCTCGTTATGGATAGTACTTATTATTTTGAGTACCGAGTCTCTTGCAGACCCGTAAATTATACTACCGTAATCTAGTCTGCTACGAACAAAAGCTTTATAAAAATTTAATAAGTTGTGGCGATCGGCTCCCCATGCAGTACCTTTGATGGCATTCAATTTTTGGATGCACCTATGTTTCAAGTCTTGGATATGGGAGCGCCAACTTAGCTCTGAATTTAGAGTTACTCCCAGATACCTTACTTTGTCCGAACACGGTATAGTTCTCCCCTGTAGGTTTAAATTTATTGATGGCTGAACTTTTCGGAATCTAAAATGTACGCATGTACTCTTTATTGGTGAAAAACGAAGACCATTTTGCTCTGACCAGATTTCTAAATTTGCAACAGTAATTTGTAAATTCTGTTTTGCTTTCTCTACACTTGGACCACTACTGAAGATTACCAAGTCGTCGGCATATAATATTCCAGAAACAGGGGCTGCTATACAGGACATGATACTATTTATAGCGACTGTGACTAAGGTGGGGCTAAGAATGCTCCCCTGAAGTACTCCGTTTTCCTGTACAAAAGGTGATGATAGTTCTTGTTTAACTTTTACTCTAAAAGTACGTTTTTTTTAAAAAGTTTTGTATGAAAGCAGGGAGATATCCCCTGAGTTTCCACTCATATAATTGCTTGAGGATGCCATGTCTCCAGACCATGTCAAAGGCTCTTTCAGTATCAAAAAATATAGCGAATAAATGATGTTTTTGTACAAAGGTATTTTGGATAACGTTTTCAAGAATGACTAAGGGGTCCATCGTACTATGATTACGTCTGAAGCCAGTTTGCTGTTTCTTATGAACTGTTTGGATTCTAGAAACCACTTCAATCTTCTACTTATTATTCACTCTAAGGTTTTGCATAAACAGCTAGTCAGCGGTAAGATTTGGATAATATTTGTCTTTACCTTCCTTTAAAATCGGGATGGTGATTGCCGTTCTCCAGGCCTTTGGAAATTGTCTGGAGTTCCATATTTTATTATAGAACTTAATAAATATAACTTATATTAAAAAAACAAAAAATTCCGGTTTAAATGTTTTAAAAACATATAATGAACACTGTCGGTTCCTGGGCAAGTATCTTTTGATTTTGATAGAGACCATTCCAACTCCCACAGTTTTAAAGGCATGTTGTAAGTTTGCTGGTCGTCTTCATCAAGAAAATCTATCTCTCTCTTCTCTTCTTCCTGTTTGATATGCCCGTTCTAGACACACTCGCAAATGTTTCGTCCAGACATTCCGCTCTTTCCCGGCCATCTGTTTTAATTGTGCCATTTATGCTTAAACTTGGAACCTGGTAACCAGGTCTGATGCCCGTTATAGTTATAATTGTCCTCCATATCTGAGTTGAAGATGTAGATTGAGAGATAGTTGAAATGAATTGTCTCCAGGACATTTTTCTTCTTTCATTGATAATTCTTCTCGCTCTAGCTCTTAACATTTTATATCTGGCGAGATTTTCTTCAGAAGGTTGTCGATAGAAATGTCTTAGGGTTTTTTCCTCCCTTTTATTGCGATTCTGCAATCATTATTCCACCAAGGCGCAGGACATCTTCTTAAAGATTTCCCAGTTTTAGAGATTGAATGATCCGCTGCCTTTATCAAGACGTGGTTTATGTAATTCATTTCCTCATCTATATTCGAGAATTCAGAAGTATTGCAGAAGTTTGCTAATTCTGTGAATTTATCCCATTGCGCTTGTTTGAATGCCCATCTAACAGGTACATATCGCCTAGGACATTGTTGTTCCGAGCTGATGATTATAGGGAAGTGGTCACTCCCACAAAAGTCATTATGGACATTCCAGTCGTGATGCGGTGCAAGTGAAGGACTGCAGAAGGTTAAATCAATGGCACACCGTTGCTACTACTGAAGTGGGTTGCTTCCTGTTTGTTGATTAGAACAATATCTCCTTCTATTAAAATATCTTCCAATATTCTTCCGCGTTGACTTACATTAGAAGAACTCCACAGGGTATGATGCGCATTGAAATCTCCCAGGACTATACATGGCCTCGGTAAAGCCCGGATATATCTTAATATTGCCATTTTGGTTACGTTTGATGCAGGAGGTAAATACATATTATATATTGTTATTTTCATCGGGCAGTGAGTAGTCACATATACAGCTTTTAAATCACTATTAATAGTATTTAGGTTTTCAGAATATAGATGCATACACTTTTTACAAAGATGGTCAGCCTCCGCAAGCTCTATTCCCTGAGAGAAAGTCTCTTCGAAACAATTGATATCCTCTTATTTGTGGCATATCTCTTTCCCGAAAGTTGGTCTCTTGCAAACATATAACTTTGGGATTGTATTTATTTATAATTAATTTCAGCTCTTCTAGATTTTTATAAAACCCACGACAATTCCACTGTATTATCATATTAATGTTCAAATAATTATGCTTTATTTCTATTTCTTGCCTTTCCCTTTCTTTCGGAGATCTGTCGCTATTTGCTTCAATGTTTCTATGTCCCCTGCTTCCAAATCTTTGTCTTCCGCGCTGAATAAAGAGGAATTAGAAGATGTTCTGCCTCTTAATTCTCTTTTATTTTCGGTTTTCCGATCTACTTTTCTGGTGTCACCGTTATAATTTTTTGGGGTGGAGAGGCAACTGTTTGGAGTTTAGAAGTCAGAGAATTTGGTGTCTGAGGACGTTTTTTTGTGGTAGCTGCAATTTTTAAAAAATCTTCTCTGATTGGATTTGAATTATCTTGCAGCAAATTCTTATCTTTTTCCTCTTCTTTATTAATTGAATCTATTTTAGATATTAAATTCTCATATTTTTCTTTTAAATTACCAATAGTATTTGCTAGGGCATCCACTACTCTTGTCAGACGTATTACCGAATCTTCAAGATTTTTATTTTCACTCTTATTTTCAGTAACACATTCTGCAAAAGTTACAGATCTAACTGTTTCTGAATTTAGTTTCTTTAGTGCTTCCCTATAACTGAAACATTTCTTCACTTTAATTTCCTTATCCTTTTCTCTCTCTGGAATTTCGTACATTCTACGGACACCGAGAGATGCGGACCATTGCAATTGATACATAAAGGCGGCGTAGAACACTCATTCTGATGCATTTCTAGGAGCATATTTTACAGCGGTCGCCAGTCGTACATTTGTTAGCAATATGGTCTAGTGCCCAACATTTGAAACATCTTTGAGGATTGGGAATATAGTGTCTCACTTGTAAAGACAAGAAGCCGGCAGTTATCCTCTTTGGCGGTTGAGATCCCTTAAAAGTTAATACAAGTGCTGGTGTTGGTCTGCTCTCTCCGAATTGTTTCTTGTATAGTCTCTTTACTTCAGCGACGCCTTGCGATTTAGATTCATTTAATATTTCTTCCTCAGTGCACTGTAATAGTTCACAGCTGGATATAACATCATTAGAATAATTGAGACTTTTATGTAGTCCCACCTTTACGCCTTCGAAACTTTCTATGCCCAGCTGATACCCCAGCCCACAAACCTCCCGGCTCGGGACCTGACTCCGGGATTTTAGGGGGTCTGTATGTGTGGTATACGTGTTGATGTGAAAGTGTTTGAGTTTGTGTGTGGTCTGTTTCTGAATTTAGTTTCTTTAGTGCTTCCCTGTAACTGATACATTTCTTCACTTTAATTTCTTGTATCCTTTTCTCCTTCACTTTAATTTCTTGTACCCTTTTTAGATGCGTCTTTGGGTACCCGGTAATTAATCGGGAGCAGGCTACTGCCTTGCTGCGCAACAGAAATTTAGCAGCTTATTTTTTTTGCTGTTGTCCGGAGAAGAAGTTTTACCGTCTCAAATCAAATGGATCATTGGACTGGGTATAAAAATTAGGCTCTCATCTAACTTGGCCAATCTATCAGCTCTTCCTCTGATTAATCTGATCGAAAGAAAGCAGTCGGTCATTTAATCGACATTTAATAGATGTACCGCTCTCAGCCTGCTGAATATGAATTATATGAATATGAATGTGAATATAAGAATATGAATTATAAAATAAATTACTCGTATGGAAGTTCTTTTTAACACTAATCTCAGAATTTTATGTCAAATAACTTGTTTCTGTATTTCTTTTATGTATGGTTTTTAATATTAATCCTATTACAGAGTTATTATTACTATTATTTTTTTTTTATTTGGTATTATGGCTAAATGTATGTGAAAACACAATATCATTTACACATATGCGTAATAACATTTTCTTTGCGTTCACCATACAAAAACATTAGTGATCACCTCTTAAGCATCTTTAATATTGATTACTATCTTCTTTTCTTAAACCTTTCTCTTTTCTTTTTTAATTTTTCCATTTTATGCATTGTAAATCTTCCCAAGAAAATAAAAAGTTTAAATTAGTATCAGAGATATTTTCCCTCATAGCCTGCTTCTTTTTGTGGTCGGTCATCGATCGGTTTTGGGCGTTCGCCGCATCGAGGATGCGTTGTTCAAACAATGTGATAACATAGATGTTATGTAATGAGTGTATAAACTAAATTTGCTCAATACTAATCTATGTTATCTCACTGTTTGACAAACGCATCCTGATGATGCAGGCTATCACGGAAAATATCTCTGATGCTTTCCAGCTCTGCGGAACCAACCACAACAATTAAAATTAATAGATCGTATCATTCATAACCTTCTTTCCACAACCGCTCTTTTGAAACACTAGTTCAATTTCAATAAGATTTATATCGGTATATAATTTTTCTTCTTTTTTGAATTAAACTGTGATACTTCCATAAATTATAAAAAAATACTTTGTCATGGTTTGCATTGAGCTTCTTCTAAAGCGGTTAACGTTGTGCGGGCGGTTCTAGTTCGATCCCATGATATCTTCTAAGTTCTTTACCTTGAATAGTGAATAAAAGGGGGGGGGGAGCCCTACAGTTAGTAGTGCAGTCTGGTTGCGTATGCCAGAAAGACGGTTATGGGATACATAGCGTGTGGAACATGTGCCTTCCTAATAAAAATGGATGAACTCGCTGAAATTTTCTGTTCAGTTGGGTATCTTAACCAGTGAGAACAATTTTAAAGAACTGTTATTTTTTTGAATTAATTATTACTTAGAATTACCATCTTTGTTTGTTGAAAATGTGGTTGGGTGAGCATTGCTGGAAAACATTTGGGGTTTTATCCGCCTTAGAAGAATTTTTCATTTTATTGGTTCTGGCCATTACAGATTCTCATCTATCATGGAGAGTATGGATATCAAGTTCGTGAAAAAAGTTGTCTTCAACTTTCAAGTTCGGTCGCAAACAATGGCGTCTATAGTAACCAACAACAATAGTCAATGGTAACTTGACAACTATTCTGATTTATTGAATGAGTCAGTATGGTTTGCCACATAAACTTAAAGAGTTGAAGTTAACTCTCTACACGAACGTGATAACTTTTGTTATTTTTTAATTGTCTGCGGGGAGGAGCCAAGCCCTATGCTACCCAAAGCTCCTTTAGGCCCATATAGCTACCCCCGAAGTTCGGAGCCTTCTCAGTGCACTGCTGGCCTCCGGACAGTGTTTTCTCGTTTCAGACAACACTGTCGCATCCCCGAACAGTGAGTATAAGAGGCTCCTAGGAAGAGAAAATCTAAGGACAGCGCTGCTGGACTCGAACCCGGAACCTCTGCGTTGCTATCCAGAGCGCTACCACAGAGCTTATTCCCTTCCCTACTTGATATCCATACTCTTGACGATGGATGGGAATCTATAAACGGTCAGAACCAATAAAATGAAGCATGCTAAGCCGGATAAAACCAGAAATTACTTACCAGTCAATATTTTTGAATGATGATGAACACCGACAAGTCGATATACGCCTGAAACGATATACACCTTGGGAAATAAACCGAGCGATGTTAACAGACCAGTAATGATGATTTCTCTAGGTTTGCGGAATTTTTCAGACCTTTGCTTATGGAAAAACAAAACAATTCTTTAAAGCAATGTGGTTAAACGAGAGTTACCGTTTTATTAATTATTACTAAAAATGCAGTTTTCCTTCTGAATATTTTAAAATTTAAGTAAATCATTCTTGAACTATCTATGTCCCCGCATTTTTGTGTAGAAATATAATAATTGTGTCGTTTTGTTGTTTGATACTGTTTTTGAAAAATTTATTTTTGTGTTGTTTCATGTTGCGTTTGGAACTTGGGTTATTTTGAAGATTATATCTTAGATGTCAAATTCTTAGATTATCAAATAAGTTTATGCTCTTATGAGTTTACGATTAATTTTGGGTAAATACCAGCAAATAAAAAGAATTGCATTGCCACCTGACTTTTGTATTTACATATTTATTTTGTAAATACTACAAATATTTTAAAGCCAACTATAAATAAAAATAATTATGTGAAGAAAATATTTTAATTTAATATACATAAAATGTTCACATCATTTTCTCTCATTCCATAGCGCTTATTTCTTCATTACTCGCTTTCTGCTTCGCACATCTTTCAATATTTTTGTGTGTGTATAAATGAAGTTCTTTTGCAGATGTCTTCGATAGTCCACATTTTTTTTTTCTTGCTTTAAGTGTTACGTTCTATGAAATTCAGAATTTATAGGTGATGGTCTTTGTGGTTTTTTTTTTTATTTTTCTAAGCTGGTATTCAATTAATGATATTCAAATAAGCTGGTTGATGTTTATTAGTGCTGATTTCTTGATTGTTGTTTTGTTGGTGGTTGTTTGTGTGGAAGTCGAATTTGTTTTTGATGTGGTACGCGACAAGCTTCTAATATTTTCGCTTTTTTTGATATATTATGATCAAATCAGTACTTTTGGTGCTTGGAATTGTATTTATGATTGCATATAAGTGAAGCCTTAAATTCTTGTAAATTTGGGTTTGCTATATTTTTCGAAACTTCAACTTAGGAATTGATGGCCAGCAGATATGATGCAAGTTCTGTTTCTCTGTTTCGAATATCGTTCGATGAATGAGGATTAGATCATGTGCAAAAAAAAAAAAAATCCAACTTACCACTACTTCGTTTAGTTTTAATTAATTGAAAATGACACATTGTTTCCCCTCTCGCCTTTAAATGACGATGATTCAGATTCAATTAATCAATTAATTTTTCTTATTAAATAAAATTGATAAAATTTCGCTTCGGCCGGGCGCCGACAACTTCATACAATTTAATAAAACAAAAATACAAAAATAATAAAACAATTTAATACAAATTTAAAAAAAAAAAGTTTTCCAACATTAAGAAATTCCCTGTGATTTCTTTTTTATCCTTTTTTTCCTGTTATTATTTTATTTTTTATTCCATTGGCTAGCCTAATATAAGCTCCTTTCCTTGTTTCCCTTCTTCTGGTTAACTTTTTTTTTATATCTAACATGTGTTTTTGTGTGTGTACGGTATAGGGAGGTTCCGGAGGTTCAGAGAGTGGTGGAAGTGGTGTGGACAGTATCACTGGGGAACACAATGTGTCAGGAAGAAGTTCCGCATATGGTGAACAGGAACATCTGGTTGGCGCACGCAGTGAGACCAGCTCTCTCGGAGTTCCTTCCGCTTTTCAGGTCTTAACTTTAAATTTATAAATTCAAATAGGCAAGAAAATGAAGGAAGGAGGAAAATTCTAGGCTTAATACATCTTTAAATAGGTGACAGATAGATAGATAGTTAGGATTGGTGTTTTTTTTCTTCTTCTTGATGGAAGCCGTTTTTTTTTATTAATACTTGAATCTTATTTGTGGTCTCCTTTTTTATTGATTTTTATAGATGAATGTTCCTTCTTTCTATACGCCCTGTGATTTTGAATTTGACGTGTTAAGAGTAAACTTTAGTAGCAAACCGATATAGTAGAATAAAAAAAGAGTTCTGGTTTATAAAGATTGCCCATTAATCTGTTAATAGGATTATGAGCAATTGAACATTTAAAGTTTCGTATGTCCTTGAGTAATCCAGGCCTTTGCAAATATTTTCACTTGACATGGGATGATTTCTTAGAATTTGTGCTGAAATTACGCAAAAAGGATGCTTCGGAGAAATAAGGAGTTGGAATTTTCGAAGTTTTTCTTTTACATGAGCTTACTTCCCGTTAAACTATGTTATATATCCACTGCAGCCTAGAATGGAATGTAAATCTCTAATGAAAGCTTATTGTGTGGGTCCCTTGCTCATCTATATTTGACATTCTTGGTAACCAACCTGTAGGTGGAATTGAATGTGGTTGTAAACCGGAATTAACAAAGATCAGCACTGTTTGAGACTAGTCAAATAGACATCGACTACCTAAGAAAATAATGGGGGTGTAAGTTTTATTGTTGTTAGTCTAATAAATATTCTAAGAACTTTCAGCTATCCACTCTCCATTCAGGGTCTCATTGTTGCAATTCTAAATGTTGTGAAGTCAACAAAAAGCCAGGAGTGTTTCGCTATCCAAGTTCAATATTACGTCCACACTGAAATTAAAGTAAAATTTTCAAACTGTTTTTCTTTTTTTGGGCCGAAACAGGAACGTTTTTGTAATCTTTTTTGGTAACAAATATATTTTGCAATTGTCTGATATTTATTGCAATTTGTATACAGAATCAAGAAGCGGATGGATTGGAAACAGAAGGCGATGGAGAGGTTGAAGGTGCTACAACTTTACATGCACTACGGTTAGCAATCCTAGAGAAACTTGTTCAACATATTCCACAACTGCGTAATGTTGGCGGTGTTATTGCTATACCATTCATGCAGGTTAATTGAGTTTTCTTCTTTTTTGCAAACTATTTTGCAAAGATCTTGGAAAAAAAAAGACGATAATACTTATATTTTGTGCTTGTAGGTAGTACTAATGCTGACATCTGACTTGGATGGTGAAGAAGAAAGGGGCAGAATTTGTTTGGAAAACTTACTGTCTGCCATACTTTCATTACTTTCTATTAATAATCCGGATTTAACTAATATCTCTTCTAGAAATCTACATCGTGAAGTACAAATTGTTGTTATGCGATTATTAAGTAAGTTTTTATTTATTTTCTTCTTGAACAGATAACTGCTTCGTTAGGTTTGTTAGGAGCAGTAGTAGTCAGAATAGATTTTGTTTAGGTTGAGAAATAAAGGTGAAGGTAGGTATATGCAATTATTTCCTACATTAAACATGCCTGTTGTTAAGTTATTATCAGTAAATGAATTTAGAGCAAGAGTGAATGTATAGACAGAAATGTAAATTTGAAAGCTTTAATGTTGTGTTGAGGAGACAATCTGGGAAAATTGATGGGGCAGTGAATCAGCTAGCAAAAATGTCCTAGAGAATAAATGAGTGTTGGTATAGTGGTTATGAGCGAGGACTGGGAGGTCTAGTTCAAGTCCCGCTTAATAACTGCTAAATTTTATATTCGTTTAAAAAATGTTAATAGTAAATAAGTTAGGACTTCATTAAGCTATGTCCACACTGGTGCAACTTTCCTTTCAACAGAGCATGCGTCATAGCGCACGGTGTGATGAATGAAAGGCATGCGTTATTGCATGCCTCATTGAAGACGAGTAGGCATTTGTTTTTATAACGCAAGCAATAGCGCACGTGAATCCAACTAGTTGGATTTTCGTTCAACATTCTATGCGTCTTTTTAATCTCGCTACGTGTTGTGTTTCCATTTTTATAGGTTATGTTTATATAATTAATTTCAAATATTATTTAATTATTATTATAATAACAATTTTATTATTAAAAAATTATTATTATTGATGTAATCTATAAATTATATAATTTTATTTATATTATTATTATTTTTTTATTTTTTTTAATATTTATAATAACTATTATTTTAATAATAATTTTATTATTAAACTGATAGTAATTAAACTATTAATAATTTAATAATATCTCCGACATGTCTGCAAATGAAGAGACACTTGATTTCATCGAGGATTACCGCCAAAAAACAGTTTTAAGGAAAATAAATTCAAAATTATACACCAACCATTCTGGATCCATCGATAAAATGCACACTGAACAGATGATTAAGTGTGGACAACAAATTGACTGCGTCAAGAGGCATGCGCGAAAGGCATGCGTGACGCATGTTGAAATGGAAAGAGGAAGCGCAAGTTGAAAGGGAAGGGGAAAAGGAAAGCGCACCAGTGTGGACATAGCCTTAGGTAGTTGGACGTTGTTAAGCCGCTGAAAAATAGCCATTGCTATTAACAGATCATGATAAAATAAATCACAAAAAACTATTATATACCTGTTTAGATTATGATAATATTACATATCATTATGAAAGAAATTACTCTTCATTCAGTTAATTGCACAGATGATATATATATATATAATAATAATAATAATAATTTTATTATTGTTTTTCTGAGTTATTTACGAAGATCCTTTTTATGTTTTGTTCATTAGAACTGTGTTAAATAATAGTTCGAATCGGCACTCGACTAGAAAGATTCGTCTGTTTTTATGCCTTCTTTAGATCGGAACGACATCTTTATTACTCCTTTTACTTTTTACAGGCGTACTAATGTCAAGGCCCAAAACTACTTCAAAAGCTGGCAACACAAGTTTCGTATGCCAGACAACTGCTAACATGCTCCTACAATCAGGCTTCATTGATTATTGTCTAGTTTTATTGAAAGAATTGATACCATATTGGAAAAAGTTAGTGTTATTGTTAAATTTTCGTAAACTTATAGATAATTTTTATTACAAAAACTAAAATTGGTTTTTATTTATTACAGTACTTCTCAGGAAGAAAGCAGTCCATCAGTTAGCGGTTCGTTGCTTAAGCCTCATCTTTTAACATCACCTCCAGATATGTCACCATTTTTCTTAAGGCAGTATGTGAAAGGTCATGCAACGGATGTTTTCGAAGCATATCCTCAACTATTGACTGAAATGGCTCTAAGGCTACCATATCAGATTCAAAAACATACTCCTACACATATTTCATTTCCACAGGTAAATTAAGATTTTTTTTTAGTGAAAATTTGAGAAGAATACTCAGAATGGAACATTTATTTTGGAAATACTAATAGAAGTTGATAATTGTTTTTAATTATTTTCATTAGTTTTAATATTTAATTAGGGAGTGTTATCGCTGGGTAGCTGCTCCCCTCATATCAGGTGTATCAGTGTCAGTCTTCAGTGTTACTTATAGTGCAATTAGCGCTGGTTGAAAAAAAAAATATATTTTCATTATTATTTGCTTTTTGCTTTGCAGGCTTGGTTTTATTATCTATGCGAATATATGATGACACAACAAACACCTTTTGTACGTAGACAAGTTCGTAAATTGCTTCTATTCATCTGCGGAAATAAAGAAAAATATAGGCAGTTGAGAGATTTACATTCATTAGAATCTCATATGAAGGTTAGTTTTCAGATAGTTTTCATAGATAGTATGAGTTTCGTTCTTTGTTAAATAATATTTGTTATTTTTATATTTCAGTCTGTAAAAGAATGCTTAGAAGGTGGCGGTGTGGCTCAACCTTTATCCTATGATTCGTTGGTAGAATTGACGGAACACCTGAAGGCATGTGTAGAAGTAGGCACGGCTAGAACGGCAAATTGGCGTCAATTCTGTCTACGCGATACTACCACGTTACATTTCTTGATGAAGACCAGCTGTATTGTTGAAGAAGCTGTTGCCCAAACAACTTTACAGCTACTACAGTGCGCTCTGTGCCCAACCAAGCAGCAAGTCAGCGCTACCGGAAGTACTGCGGCTTCTGTGCCTCCACCTCCTCCACCGCCACCACCTGGTTTGGCACAACAGGTTCGTTTATTTTAACATCTGTGCGCTCAGTCTCTTACATGCAAATGCGTATATAAAAATGAAAAGAATCCAGGCAGAATCGATTTCAGTCAGAAACAATCATGCATACTGTTGTGTTTTTTATGAAAATAACAATTCTAATTGTATTAGGATGGGAGTTCCAAAGCTGGAACTTCAAGAACTGGAAGGTCTAGTAAAGAAAAACTGGATGAAACAGATGTTGAAGATGCTCAGTGTTTAGCACTGGTTAGACAGTTGAATAGTCAAGTTCCTCGAGAACTGCTTACGACATTTATGCGTTCATTTCTACTTGAAACCAATGCTTCAAATATGAGATGGCAGGCACATGCTTTGGTTTTATCTATTTATAAGTTAGTTTATTTATTTTTATTTTTTCTTTCCTTATATTGCTTAGCATTTTAGAATGTATTCATGTTTTTTTACTTTTTACTTTGTAGAAATTCCGATGTGGCTGAACAGGAAGCTCTGCTAGATCAGCTTTGGTCTCTCTGGCCTCATCTACCATCGTATGGGAGAAAAGCTGCCCAGTTTGTGGATCTTCTTGGTTACTTTTCAATCAAATCAAATGAATCTGAATCTAAAGTAAGTTAAAAATTAAACTCATACTGTAGTGTATTCTGTCATGTGTTCAGAGAGAGTTGAATTCTGAGCTGGCGGCCCTAGACCCGCAGGTACTCCAACCAGCCCACCTCCCACTTAGCACGGGGACACTACTATCATCATTGTGTAACCTCGACCACCACGAAACCTTTCCTCACTCGTGAGCCCGGAGACATAACACCGGCGGGCTGTCTCACAATCCCGTGCTACCATTGTGACAGTAGAGATCACTCCCTACCGCTTAAAGGCCCAGAATGGTCACAGGCCCGGAATTACAAGTAATTCCTACGGTTTCACCCCACCCTCCTGGCACCCGCTTGGACTTACCATGCCATTCCAGGTGAGGTAGGTCTTCCGTACCCGACCCGACCCTAAAGCTTACTCTACCCTAAATCTTAACCTAAAACATCCATATAAATACACTCATCCCAATAAATACTCTTACACTTCTTACTAACTAACTAAAACTCCCGGGGTGAGCTACTCAATATTCGATCACCCCTCCCTGAACTACGCTAATCAGCTATTAAATTCTACACTTAAGTACTACCACAACCCCCCATCCCTTTCCTTTTCCCGTAACACTCCCGTCACAAAATCCCTAAATATCCCACCCCCCTCTTTTTAATCCTGGTATATCAACCCCCTTCCCTAACTCTTCCATCCCCTTAAGTAAACACTCCCTTTGCCCTTCCCATCGCCAACACACAAACAACACATGTTCGACAGACTCAATTCCCCCGCTCTCACACATATTAGTATCCCCTAACCCAAACCCACACAACTTTTCCTGAAATCCCCATGCCCCCAAAGCCTGTGTTACATAATAATCCGACTCTACCCAACTCACCCCCCAACCTCTCTTCAATACTCTCCCACCATCTGTACGTCCATAGTCCCTTTTCCGAATTTGCCCACCTCTCCTGCCACAACTCCACCAATTTCCCTTTAACTTTGTTCTTCACCCCGTATTCCCCTATCCAAACCCCCCTCCAATCCAAACCTTCCCTCAACCGAACCACCCCTGTAACCCACCTCCCTTCTATCTCTAAATCCAAGAGCAGAACCCCCGCGATAACCTGGGCAGCCTCCCCCGACAAAGTCCTGTACCCCTTAATCATCCTCAAAATTACCCTTCTCTGTTCCCTATTTACCTTTTCCCTCTCCCTGACACCCATCATATCCTCCCAAGCTCCCACCGCATACACCACAATAGGTACACCCTCTCGAGGACATCAAACCCGACCTTCCTACACCCACCATCCTCAAAACCGCCATCATCTTCCCCGACGCCTTCCTCATCACCGTATCCAGGTGCCCCCCAGTCCTTAAACCCCCCTATCCCATTCAACCCCCAGATATTTTCTGTCAGTGCTGGGTATTTAATTTGGAGCCGGAAAGAACCTAGTCTAGTAAATATATATAGTCATAATAGTAACATTTCGCCAATAAAAATTAAAACACGTTATTTGTTATATTCAGATGGATGAATGCATAGAGAAATCTGTGAAAATGTTGCGTACACAAAATCAAGTTTTATCACAACATCCAAATGCTAGCCTATATACACAATTATCACAATATGTTGAACTGGACGGTTATTATTTGGAAAGTGATCCATGTTTAGTTTGCAATAATCCAGAATTGCCTATGTCAAGCATTAAATTGTCTTCTATTAAGGTAAATAAACATCTTAATATTTCTTCATTTTAGTAGTTTTTTTTTTATTCATGTTTCTGATTTGATTTGGACATTGATGATGAATTCTCATTTTAGATTGATTCTAAATTTACTACGACCACTCAGATTGTGAAACTAGTAAGCAGTCATACGATCAGCAAGATTACCCTGAGAATAGCTGAACTTAAGCGAACTAAAATGGTTCGTACGATGAATATTTATTATAATAACAGAAGTGTTCAAGCAGTTGTTGAACTTAAGAATAAACCAGGTAAGTAGCTGTTTCTCGTTAATAGAAAAAGTCTCTTATTTTTAGAGTTACATTAAAAATAATTTTATTTTCCTTTTTTTTTGTTACTGAAAAGCAATGTGGCATAAAGCGAAGAAAGTGACTTTAGCGTCAGGTCAGACTGAAGTTAAAGTTGAATTTCCACTTCCTATAGTTGCTTGTAATTTGATGGTAGAATATGCTGATTTTTATGAAAATTTACAAGCATCATCTGAAACATTACAATGTCCACGATGTAGTTCATCGGTGCCAGCGAATCCAGGTGTATGCGCGAATTGTGGAGAAAATGTTTATCAATGTCATAAGTGCAGGTTTGTTTATGTTGAATTTCTGTTCGTCTTATTAGCTTTTAAGGTATTTTGTGTATGTGTATTTAATAATTTGGATAGTTAGATTGTTGAGAGTTTTTACTTTAAAGCCAAATGTACTGCCAAGAAATGCCGGCTTTTCTTTATAATAGCATTGTTATAACGTGGAGACTCTAGTTGCAGATGGAAATGAGCGTGTGCATGGTAAGATAAAAGTTTGGGACGACTACTTAGTTATACTGCACTAAATCCAAATACATAATGCATACATCTTCCGTCTCGACAGTTCCTAAGTGTAAATGTGTTAGCGGGTGTCTTAAGGGCTCTTTGATCACGATCTTGCAGGGATCCAATTCAAAACCAAGATCCCCGAAGAAATGGATAGTTCGTTTTATCCCCCTCCGAAGTATAATATATGATTTATCAGGTATGAGGTCATTATCATATAGAAAGTCAGAAGCAGAATGTTTCACGTCTGAAACTTGACCATGAGATTATTCGGGATATCAATGTTCACCAGTATGCTTTTTTCAAGATCTATTTAGGAATGTAATATTTTGGAAGGTACGAATGAAAAATTAATGATCATTCTTAAAATTGAAAAACAAAAGAAAAAGTCGCTTCATATCTTGGTTTATGTGGTTAACTGTCTGTTAGTTTGTTAGTCGCTTAGAAAAGATAAAAAGCTTTTATTTTTCTAATGTTTTTCAATTTTGAATTTGTATTTTCCGCAGATTAACATTTCTAAATAACGCCTAGAGTCAGAAAATTGTGTCGAAACTTTGGTATAATTAGTTTCATTTAATGACCGAACCTTACGAATACTATCGGCAAAATTAATTTTCTGTATAATCTTAAAAAAAAACAGACGTTTTAAAATAAGTTATACAAGGTTTATTGCTAGTTATAATAATGGCTTTTTACTAACCTAGTTTCCTAAACACTGTTTGATAAGGATTTAACGAAAAACCTCTTAGAAGAAGTGAGATAGCGAGTTCTTTAGATAGCTTCGGTTATCCCACCCAAAACAACCCATACGTGATTCACCTCACATACGTACATTACGAATAAGGGCTGCAGAAGTAGTTGATGTATGCAGCTACTTGGATTTGGTACTCACATATATTTATATACTCCAACATAACATTTACACACCGCAGACTTAAGAGACCCGTTAGAGGTCATCACGTTGAGGTAAACTTGCTTTTAGCTACTCCTTCTTGTAAAAAAAAATTCCGGATATCCATCTTAGTCAAACTAAGAGAGTGTTTGTGGTCAGACATTGATTCATCGATTTTTGTTGAGTGAAGTCAAATTTATAATAATATCTAGCACTATCTTTAGCAATAATTTTGAGGAATTATTTTTATTATTTTAAATGTTTTAGAGCCATCAATTATGATGAGAAGGATCCGTTCTTATGTCATGCTTGTGGTTTCTGTAAATATGCCAAATTTGATTTCACTATAACCGGACGTGTTTGCTGCGCTGTCGATCCAATTGAAAACGATGAAGATCGGAAGAAAACGATTGCAGCCATCAATTCACATTTAGAAAAAGCTGACAGAGTGTATAAACAACTGGTTGGTAATAAACCAACTTTAGAAATGCTGTTATTGAAAATTGGCGAACATCGTGCTGATAGAGGTATCGATGAACTGCCAATGTCCGGTTCAGGAAGTGGCAGCGGTGGAACCGGTAGCGGCGCAGGGACTGGTAACGCTTCCGGTTCTTCCAGTAATTCCTCTACAACAATGGTCAACAGAGCTATTCAGCTTTTGGCTCAGAGATATTGTACCGATTGTAAAACTTCTTTTGAAGATCTTTCCAGAATTATACAGGTTCTTGATTAGAAATTTCATGTGAATATAACATGAAAAATAAAAATATAACCTCACCTTTTTTTGTTTTCAGAAAGTACTTGCATGTCGCAGTAAACTAGTCGCATATGACAGAAGTCAACTTGAAGCCAGCGGAATATCCATGTCTGGTAGCGTAATGTTATTAGAATCCATTGCTAGCACATCCAATGTTGTAGGACAACCGACCAGTTTTGATCAATATCCACAACGTAGCCCAACGGAGCCCGTACAAGGAAAATGTTACGGTTGTGCTACTTCAGCTACTGAACATTGTCTTATATTGCTAAGAGCACTTGCCATCAATAGTAAATCAAGAGTGGCCTTGTGTAACCATGGTCTTGTACAAGAATTAGTACAAAATAATCTCAGGATGGGAACCTTACAGGTTTATTTTTAACACTCCCTTCTTTAAAAGAAAATAAAGTTAATCTTACTGCATATTACTAACCAAAACAAAACCACAATATTTCTAGGTGCAAGAAGATGTACGGCAATTAATTTGCCTTGTAACCGGTGACAATCCAGAAGCAACTCAGGCTATGTGTAATACATTGATGGAAAGGATTGGATTGACTTTACGTGGTCATCTAGCTTCTTCCGAATTAGCTGTGGCTGTCAGACCGGAAATGACTTTACTAGCTGCCTTAGTGAATAAAGAAGATTCATGCTGGGAACTTAAACTTAGGTAGTTTTTGTTTTTTCCTTTTTCTTACTGAGAGTTTTGCGATTGTGTAAATTTGTTACCAGCGGACCTCTGAATCCGGAAAATAACGCAATCGGTACCAATGTGAGTACTTCTCTCTCTCTGTCTGTGCGTGTGCGCGCGCGCGCACGAGAGAAACCGATGAGAGTGCTGAGTGAATGAGAAATTGGGTGGAAATTAAAGGAAGTCCAAATTCTGTTTAGATATCACTATAGACCCGAATTAAGGTTTCAGTCAAAATTCGTCAGCCGGAAGTGGTGCTTGTTTTACTGAATAGTTTTTTCCTCAGTTTTCGTGATTTTCCTGGAAAGGCTTCAGCGATCTTTTTCAAACTTCGTCGTATTCTGAAACTCAGTATCTCGAGAAAGGAAACTTCTTGTTTTGAAACTGATAATGGGGTGGTTGAGGCCATTGGGCAATGTTGGGAGACAACAGGTGCTGTCTTATAAAAAATTGTTCTTAATCTATGTCCATGGTAAATGTACAATTTAACGTAGGTGGTAGATTTGTTTGAGATGATAGGTTGTTCTCAGGTTTTCAACTGTCTTGAGTTTTTACGATTAGGTACAGGGCGGAAGGTTAACGCCATTAACCTAGAACTTTAGTAGTAGAGATGTTGAATTCTTGTCCAATGCCTAATGCCTGCGTCCAATTTTAGTTCGAATTTTAACGCGTCAATGCTCAGTTCAGGCGTTAATTTTTGAATAATTATTTAAAAAATTATTGTATTAAACTTATATAACGCCAGTGTGTAACCAACACCTTGTTGTAATACATTAAAATAAACAGTAATAACATCCTTATATTATTCCTTATCCTTATCCGCGTATCTAAGGGATTAGCCGGGTTTAGATACGCGGAAGTCTCGGGTTCGAATTCAGTAGTGTTGCCCTTAGATTTCCTCTTCCTAGGAGTCTCTAGAGCTCACTGTCCGGAGGCCGGCAGTGCACTGAAAAGGCTCCGGGTGCCAATGACCATAGATGTTGACCGCCTTAAATAAAAACAGAACAAAACCCAAATATTTTGTCTGGAAGCAATGTCTTCAGCCTCACCCTAAAGTGTTTTTAAAATAATGTAGATTTAGCTATATAACAGAGGAAAAATATGTTTAAAAAATACTAAATTTCAAGAAAATCCGTTTCAGAAATCTCAGAATGTTTTTTCGTTTTTATTTTTTCAGTTAATCCTTAATAAAAATTTTCATTAAATATTTACACTTTACAAAATAACAATACTTGGTCCTTTTTTTTACAGATGTGTTATGCAGCTATTCTTATTATCATGTTCCGAAGGTAAATCACCGGTTGTAATGGATTCTATTACATTACCATGTTTGAAGATACTTCAAGGACTTATTAAACCAGAACCACCAATATCGAAAAAGAATAAGGTATAATTTCTGGAAATTATTTTATTCATTTATTAGACAATTAAAAAAACCGTCTCATAAGAGATATTGATGGTATGATTCAGGGACCAGTGAGAATCTTTGAAAGTTCATAACTTTTGATAACCTTATAATAATAATAAAAAGGGAAGGGAATAGCTAAGTGGTTAGCGTACTGGACTCTCACGCGGAGGACCCGGGTTCGAGTCCAGCTGTGCTACCCTTAGATTTTTTTTTGTAGGAGCCTCTACAGCTCACTGTCCGGTGATGGAGAGTGTTGTCTGTAACGAGAAAACACTGTCCGGAGGCCGGCAGTACACTGAGAAGGCTCCGGGCGCCAATGACCATAGATGTTGACGCGCCTTAAATTAAAAAAAAATAATAATAATTTTAAAATGGTATTCAAATCATTAGGCCTTAAAATTACAATGAGATGTTTGTACGGCAATGGCCAGAGGAGTTTAAACTCATTGCTATACAAACATCTCACAAAAATAATTTTATTTGTTATCAGGGCAATGCCCTATATATAAAGGGAAGGTCGAACATCAATACATAAACATTTACAAATACTAATAGCACTAACACAAAAGCAAAATACAACAAAATAAATAAAGCAAAGTAGATGATGCTATGAAAATGAAATAAAAACAAAAAGTAACTCTTCCTATTATTCGTTCAAACAAAAATAATCTTAATTTTAGCATTTCAGCAAAATAATAAAAGTAAGTTCCTTATATCTGTAAAATTTATGGAAGGAAAAATTGAAGGAAAATCAAAATAATTATTGTTAATTATCAATTGTAAATAGTGAAACCTCAATAGGGTGTACAGTGGACAAGAAAATAAAAGATGGAATAAGTCTTCTAGTTCTTGTTTGTTATAAATATGTAACTCTTATGAGATTCATTTTGATGTAATGCCATCAAATGGTTGGTTACTTTAATAATAAATTTTGAATTCAATCTTAAATTTTGAATTCAATTTAAATAATACAACTAAAGTAAGACTGAGGCTGTTGATTTGTAACGTACAATGCAGAATAAATTATGTGATGGATGCAAGAAACTTAGAAATATATTAATTCATAAATAAATCAAAAATATCTAGATATGTGACATTCCCTTGCAAAAGGACAAGCCAGGTATATGGAAACAGTTAACTGGAAAAATTTAAGAACAATTATGGCATTGTACTACCCCTTCTCCTCACAGGGGAGGCACTAAACGGACAAAAGAGAAACATTCTTTGCAAGACAGACTTGTGCTAGAAATCAAGGTGGAAACATCAGAGCTATACCAGTATTACGTTATAAGAAATTATTATAAGCTATTGTGATATTCAAAGTAACTTAATTTCTCTTAGAGAATATATCTTTTTAAAAAACAGTATGATTTCTTGTTTATTACTAATACTTCATTCTATCTTAAACTTACATACTTACAAGCCCTTTATCATACAATACCGCTCGTGCTACTACAAACACATCAAACCATTACATTACAATTAGATTAAAATTAGGTCTATTTTCTCAGTCAGTATATTGCTCAAATAGATAACTCCTGCAGAATGCCAAAATATCATTTTTTTATTTTTTATTCTAAACTGCTCAAGATCTTTTATGGTCAACAATTCAGAGAGATCAATACAATTATATATATATTACACACCTGAGAAATCCAGTTGTATTTAATATTTGCATACAGTTAGTACATAAGGCATCCCCGGGAGATCTATTTGGTCATCTAAAAAATATTGGGTGTCTTACAATAATAAAAACTGAATTAATTACATTTCTGTTTGGGTATATATTCTGAAAATGAGCTTCCCATTCTTCACAAGTTCAGAACTGACATTTACATTATTACGGAACGCATTCACAGTATCTCAGAACAACCTGCTATTTTTACAATCACTCAACTTTTTCACAGTAGAGGTACTATATTGCTTCTTTTTAATTTTCACTAACTGCAATAATTGCATCTTTTCACTAACATAATTATTTTTTAGCGCAATATTATAACCAGATGACTTAAATTGTTTTAAGAGAACCTTTACTTTCTTTTTTTGTGCATTACATTCACAATCATACCGTGGTTGGTTAAACAACCTTTTACTTACAGAACCTACATATCTATTAATAAAGAGTCTAGTGCATTAGAAATCTCATGAATAGCTAAAGTCAAATTTTCGTACATGTTATCACTATAAACTGTGGTTTCTGCTTTTTTTCTATCAGAAGTTCAAATCAAGGTAGATTTAATATAACACTCACAGGAAGATGATCCGATTTTGATACTATATTCTCTAATTTTAAATCAGACAATAAATATAAATGAAATATATCGGACCAAAACAAATCAATTGTACTGACCAAGGTTTATTGAATATAAATAAAATGACACAAAAACTTTTATATTTTCCGGGACCCATATTATTTATACATTATAAATATGTAATGTATAAAAATTCCCATTTACTATATATTCCCCTTATATACTATATATTCCCATTTATACATAATAATAGGGTTCGGGGACGAAACCTGTATTCGAAATCAATGAAGTACCATTTTATTTAATGATTTTTCCCCAACAAAATTTGAAGAGGTTATACAAATTATTTGAAATTATTAAGAAGTGTCATTCGTATTTATGTCGTTACCTAAAATGTAAAGGAATTTTATTTATTATCAGAAGATTTTCTTGTTGGCCGTTAGTTGTAATGTGAAAACAAGAATTAGTTGGCTTCTCGACCAATTGAAGGTAAAAAACAAAAAACCAAAAAATAAATTTTGTAATTGTTTTTTTAATAATTGACAGGTTCGACGTTTCGACAAACTTTGTTTGCCTTCTTCAGGAACAATACAAAACAAAAATAAAGAGAAAAAATTATAACATGAAACACAAACAGAAAACGCGCAACTATGTAATCGCACCTATGTATTTTGTTTTCTGTTTGTGTTTCATGTTATAATTTTTTCTCTTTATTTTTGTTTTGTATTGTTCCTGAAGAAGGCAAACAAAGTTTGTCGAAACGTCGAACCTGTCAATTATTAAAAAAAAAAAAAATTACAAAATTTATTTTTTTGTTTTTTACCTTCAATTGGTCGAGAAGCCAACTAATTCTTGTTTTCGAATTTTATTTATTTATAAATCTTTTTTTAAATTTACTTTTTTTGTTTGTCATCAGGATAAAAATATAGAAGCTATCGCCACTATAAGAGCTACAGGATTAGTACCAGTTGATGTGGAAAAATGGTTGAAAGGTTGTGAAAAACATTCATTCAATTCATGGAGGAAAAGAATGCCTTTGAAATCTGTTGAACAACCAAATGCCACACCAAAAGAACTAACTAAAGTAAGCAAAATAAATTGTAAAATAAAAAGTACTTGTATACATTTAGATTTGTTTTGTTGTTTTTTTTTTTACGTTCTGCAGTTTCTAGTAAGAGAAAGTTTTTCGGCAAAGTTTTTTGATATTCTCGAAAATGGTTACAACGATTTTGTTTAAACTGGGGATGCTTGTTGCATAAATAGAAGCCTATCACTTTTATTTGAAACATTTTTCTGAAAAAATTGATTTTAGAAAGGTATTTGGTGATCTCTCAGTTAGTGTAAATTTAAATTTGCTCAAGCTTTCTTAGTTTTGACATAGAGTGCTCCACATAAGGCCACTCATATACATATAAAATATCTACCATCGGTTTTGGAGTATTTTGACATTTTCTCGAAAACGGTTACAACGATTTTTTTTAAACTTGGAATGCTTGCTGCGTAGATAGAAACGTATCATTTTCTTTGGTTTTGACCTGAAGCGCCCCATACAAGGCCGCTCAGGTATACAAATAAAATAACTCCATCATTTTTATGGCCAGCCCAACTAAATATTGAAGCGTTGCTATGTGAAAGAAAATTTCTTGATTAAATTGTATTAATTAAAGTAAAAGAAAGTCATGTGAGTGTTTCACATCGTTTTTTTTTTAAATAGAGTACGCTTAGTCTAAAGCGTATAACAAATGCAGGTGTAAATTATTTATTTAAGAGATATGAAAGAATGCGGCTTTTAGCTATGGCCATTGTGTTATATTGTATTTTCCATGAACTCTTTAGTTATGTGTTTCATTACCTCATGGCCTTCTATCAGTTGTATCAGAGAAATTTAAATAGATTACAACTTTCAATAAATAATTTTCTAGGGGAAGTGGAGTCGTCATTTCTTCAAGGAACTTGACCTCACTGGGGTATCTCCGTTTAACAACATGAACAACACCCTCACTGCAACATTCACACAATGACTTACGGTTCCATAAGGGTAGTTAATATGTGCAGTTACTTGGGTTCAGTGAACCCACAAGCAACCTCGAGCTTAACGCACACATACACAAATTACACATTGTACACTTGATCATGCCTAAGGGGTTCCCAGTAGATTTTTCAAGACGCAATGAATTTGCCCTTTATAGCCACTCCCTCTACCGACATTTTCAACATAAATAATTTAATATTTATTTATTTTTTTAAGGCTGAAATAAGGGCTAAATACTTGCAAGAAAAGTATACAAATAGATGGCGTGAAAAGATGATAAAACCAGTAAAATTAGCTGATAAGGCTTGGTTGAGACAGGTGTTATTTAATCCAAGTTCAATATTGGCTAGACAGGTTACTTGCAACATGTTGGAAAGTCTTTGCATTGAGCCAATGAGGAAGAGAGAGGTACTAAAATAATAATTTTTTTATTTATTTAAGATGCGTCAACATCTATGGTCATTGGCGCTCGGAGCCTTCTCAGCACACTGCCGGCCTCCGGACAGTGAACTGTAGAGGCTCCTAGGAAGAGAAAATATAAAGGCAGTACTGCTGCTCCGTGTTGCTAGTCCAGCTCGCTACCACTGAGTAATCCTATCCCTAAATAATTATAATAATAATAATTATTATTATTATTGTTACTTTATAGTAATAAAACAAAAGCTTATATAAATGAAGCTTATAATATAAAGCAAAAATAGAAAAACTGATACTGTACTTTTTGTGGAATCTTTCATTAAAGTTTATTTTTCTTTCTTACTTTTACTAAGTCGAATTCATTTTATTGTTTAGGTGTTAGACCTATTGACAACATTCCTTGGAGAACTAGGAAGCGCTGGAGAGAGTGCAGCCGAATATTTAGCCCTTTATCAGAGCCTACTGCAAACACCTCCATGGAAACAGTATTTAGCTCTTAAAGGTGTACTTATACATCTTGCTGATTTACTGACTATTGAAATCAATAATATCCATAAATTTGAAGGTTCCATACTTACTTCTGATCTTTCGCAAGGTAATAATAATTAATTATAGCTTTTCAATTGTTAATCTATATCTAACAGATTTATTTTGTTCTAACTATTTAACCACTAATTTATTTTAAATTGTAGGTTATGCCTTAAAAATGCTAACTGAATTAATAGCGTCCTTTTTGGATGAACCAAATATCAAACAACAATATAAAGGGCGACTTGTAGGCGCTGTATTGAATGGTTATCTTTCACTTAGAAGATTAGTTGTACAGCGTACTAGACTGATAGATGAAACACAAGATAAACTTTTAGAATTGCTAGAAGAGATGACTACAGGTGAGTAAAGAGTAATAATTCTTTGTATAGAGCGAATGACAAGGCAAAATTCCTTGCTCTGTTTGTGATTTGCCTTTCTGCGTAAGCTAAACCTAAACTTTTGCACACGATTCTGGATTGATGTTGGTGGCGAAATATTAAGGGATGTTAAGGATTAAGGGTGTTGTTAAGCTGGATATGGCATCGGGATAACAACATCCTACTTATAAGTAGTAGAATATATATATTGGAGCGTCCAAAAAGAGAATAAATAAGGCAAAGTTAAAAGTTTGATATTGAAACATACAACTGTACCAAATAACCATAATATTCTCTCTCGCTATTAGTGTGTGCTGATTCAGTCTCTCGCTCGTCCATACTTTAAACTTGCTATGTATTTACCTTCTCAACAAAGAGCCGTCTTCGAACATACAGTTCAGTTGCTTTGCTCCTCTGTTAGTGCGCACATTAGTAAGTTGAGTTTGTTACTCTGCCGCAAAGTTTACGAGAGAAGATATTTAGACTCCTTCATAACTTGGCCCATCCTGGAGCAAAAAGAACAAATGCCCTCTTGAAAAGCAAATATGTTTGGCCGGATATGAGTAATGACTGCAAAACATGGACTAAATCATGCCTCGTATGTCAAAAAGCAAAAACATGGCGCCACACTAAAAGTGGAATAGAAAAATATCCCAATATTGCCCACCGTTTTCAACACATCATATTGACCTGATTGGCACTTCCAATATCACAGGGACGTTCATACTGCTTGACATGCATCGATAGATTTTCTAATTGGCCTGAGGCATATCCCACAGAAGATATAAGAGCAGAAATAGTTATATACAGAATGGATCGCGATATATGGAATTCCTATAAACATAACCACAGACCAAGGAAGACAATTCGAAAGACAACTTTTTAAAGAATTAAATAGACTCCTCGGTATCAAACACATCCATATGACTGTCTATCACCCGCAGGCCAATTGAAAGATTGCTCGACAATGACTGATGGACGGAAAATTTACCAACGAGTTTGCTTGGATTAAGATCAGCGGTAATTGAAGGCACCACAGCTACTCCGACAGAATAAGACCTTAAGATTACCTGGAGACTTCTTCCACAACGAAAAAATAGGTTTGTAGGCAGACTTTGCGAAACTTTGCAACGGTACAAACCAGTAAACTAAAAAAAGCAAACGAATAAACATGTATTCGTTTATCCTGAGCTAAAGTCATTCACTCATGCGTTTGTCAGACACGCTACTACTACTGGATTTAAGACATACGACGGACCTTACCAAATCACTTCTAGAAATAGAAAATACTACACACTTTAATAAATGGAAAACATAACAACATCTCAGTAGATAGACTGTAATCTGCCTTTATTTTAAATCAAGAGAACGATCACAAAACTTCCACTCATAAAAATTCTACAGATGACACTATTCAACCAAAGAAGTTCCACAAGTTCCTAGAGCTTCAGAGAAACTCGGAAATAGAAAAGCTGGAGTAAACACTAAGAGCTGTAAAACGAGAGTTGGGAGAGCAGTTCATTTCGGAACATAAATGTTTAAAAAATTTTGCCCTTACTGGAAGGGGAGTAGTGTAGGGACTTAACTATACGCTTAATATCAATTTAATTACTTTTATTAAATTATATTGAATTTCACAAAGTAGCCACACACACCGTTTTATTATTTATGATTAAATTATTATATTTATGTAGCATATGTTTCCATGTGTAAAAAAATATGTTGGTTTTTGAGTGAATTGTAGATTTTGCTATTGTAAACACAAGAAATATATTTATCTTTTGCATCAAACGTATTTCGCTTTAAATGGTCAAGCAGTCGTGTTCATATCACGTCAGGGGCACCATTTAAAGCAGTTGAGTTGTAACAACATCTTGAGCTGTTATCGCGTGGCGAGTTCCAATTGAGTAAATGGGCCAGCAATTGTGCTGATGTAGTTGAGCCTAACATCTTCTTCTCAGTCATCAATTCCGCTCACTTCAAGTGTTTCACACTAGATTTTTGTTTCTTTGTAGAATAAGTGAATGTAATGATGAGGTAACTTTGCTTCTGGATGTTAAATTCAAGCAGTTATCCGTATCAACTATCTCTGCAGGTACCTTTATGTTGAGAGTATCATGGTGTTTTTCGTTTTATTAGATATGTTAGGGACGCCATGACCCTTGCAGAAGTGACTAGTTCCCGTACCCCTAACGGAAGTTTGCTTATATGTTGTGTATGAATCCTATTTATATTATGTTGAGGAGAAGTGGCAGGTGTGGTTCGTGATATTAAGGGGTTAGACATCTCTCAAGGAATCACAAGTTTCTTGAAGTGATACTTCCCTCTAAAGGCGATTTAGATTTTTAATTTCAAATCCGCTTACTTTGTTTTCCACTTTAGGAACTGAGGAGGAAACTAGAGCATTTATGACTATTTGCATACAGACTGTAGAAAAATGTTCACCACAAGATGTACGAACACCGGTATTCATATTTGAGCGACTTTGTTCAATCATTTATCCAGAAGAGAATGATGTTGGTGAATTTTATTTAACTCTTGAAAAGGATGCTCAGCAGGAAGATTTCTTACAAGTTTGTATAATATTTTTTTTAAACATTTTTCTTACAGAAATTACATCGAATAATGGATCTTTCAGTGATGAGAGTATCATCTTGGTTTAGTGATGAAAGGCATCATCTTAATATACACATAATTAGAAAGAAAATTGTATTTTGGCTTTTACACTTAGAATTATATAATAATTATTTCATCTATATTTTTTTATTATTATTGTTTTTAAGGGCCGTATGTTGGGCAATCCATATAGTTGTAATGAACCCGGACTTGGACCACTGATGCGTGATGTAAAAAATAAAATCTGCCAAGATTGTGAACTTATTGCGCTATTAGACGATGATAACGGCATGGAACTTCTAGTCAATAATAAAATAATTAGTCTTGATTTACCTGTTAAAGAGGTCAGTTATGTTAAATTAAGTTGTAACTAAATTATAGTACTATTTTAAAAGTAGAAAAATTGATGACGTTAAATCGTACACATTTACTTCCAGGTATATAAGAAAATATGGGTAGCCGAGGGCGGTGAAGGTGATTCAATGAGAGTTGTTTATAGAATGCGTGGTCTATTAGGTGATGCTACAGAAGAATTTATAGAAACACTACATGCTAAATCTCAACAGGAAGTCAATAATGAAGAAGTTTATAAAATGGCCAATGTTATGGCTGAGTGTGGCGGACTTGAGGTTTGTATGAAAATAAAACAAACAAAAACTCTAATGTGAAAAAAATTTATATTAAAATCCTCAAGTTCTATTTAAAATCAACAAATTCATATTTGGAATTTCAATTAAATGTTTGACTACCCTAACTGGCACTTCCGTATATTACATGGGCAAATGTTTTTTCGCATTCATGTATGTATTCACGGTATAAAACCCTAAATTTCGAATATTTGTTGTCATTGCTACTTCCTCTTATATTAAGCAGTAGGAAGACGTAAAGAAAAATACAAAAAATGAAATATTCTTATATGTATGAAAAAGAGAAGTTTATAAGAAATCGTTCACTTTCTTATAAATTGTTCATCTGAAAAATGAAAAACAAGAAAGTGATAAATAACATAACATTTCCGTTTAACTGATGTGGACCAATACATCTGTATCGGATCTGTTTGTTTCCGATACCGGTTTGAACTTCTACTGATATTTACTAGTTAGAGGAAGTATTGCGATCGTGCCAGATTTTCGAAATTGAGTTTCAAAAAAAAAAAACTTTATCGAATAGTCTGTATGTGAGTTAAAGAATATCTCCAAAAAAAAAAAGCTCAAACTTGGTATTCGGTTAACGCACTACCATCGCATTACTTTTATTTGAAACATTTTCCCAGGAAAATTGATTTTTTGGTGGTTCTGGGGGAAGAGTAGCCTTATGGTTTCCTCTGAAGTACCACTACAATATAATGTATGGTTATGCCACCTACATAATATTAATATATATTAGATGCAGTGATAGAATCCCAATTTGAAGAAAATCAGTTTGCTGGAAGCGCGATTTTACAGAATTTGTTTGTTTTTGAATTTTTAGGAATTTTCTCGAAAAAGGTTACAACGAATTTCTTTAAACTTGCTATGCTTGCTGCATAGTTAGAAACGTACCACTTTTATTTGAAACATTTTTTTGAAAATAAATGATTTTAGAGGGGTATTGGAACCTGTCAGTTTGTTTAAAATTAAATTTGCACAAGTTTGCTTAGTTAGCCATAGAGCGCTCCACATAAGGCCGCTCAGATATGCAATGAAAATTCCCACCCCAATTTTTAGGGCCAGTCCAACTAAACATTGTAATGTTGTAATTTAAAGAAAATTTCTTGATTAAATTGTATTAACTAGAGTAAAAGGAAGTCATGAGAATGCTTCACACCAGATTTTTTGTTGACGTTCTAGAAATCTTGACCTCCCGGTGGTACTATATCAAACTAACGAAGATTACTCACATAACAACTACCCCTGGAGTGTAGGACTCTAGCAAAAGTGGATGGGCCAACTTCAGGGATCTTTTTACAAACTTCTCTACACATTACCCTCACACATTCATTTCCAACTGAATATTCGTGCCACTTTGACAACTACATAGAATTTCTCTTTCATGGATCTAATAATATAAAGTAAATTAAGTCTGTTATGATAGGCACAAGTTTCAGAAGCAGCCTAGCATTGAGAACCCAACTATCTGTTCAACAGCTCTAATATAATTTATAACGAGTATATACATTTAGCGAGTATATAAATATTTAAGTTACGAGTTTAGACTCGCAAGATTCTAGTTCTCCATTGCAAATAGATTTTCAAGATGCGAAGAATTTCTTAGTTAATATTGTCACTAACAATACGTTACTGCTGAATCGATTCAGAAGTTATACTTGAAATATCAAGAGAAACTATAAAAAAAAATACTTCCTTATTATTTAAACTAAGAACAAATTAGTGATTCTTTCTCCTGGTTATAAACATTAAAAATTGGACCTTTTGGCCTAATAAGGCCATCCTCAGCAGTATTAAAACACTAGTTACATTTGTAACATAACCTTATTAATAATTGCGAATACATTTCTATCTGTAGAAGTTATCCCAGTTGAGTTTGTGGTATGTTAGATTCGAAACTATTAATAAGGTTATGTTGTTACAAATGTAATTACTGTTTTAGTACTGCTGAGAATGGCCTCATTAGGCCGAAACTCCAATTATTTAATGTTTCAAAACCAGAGGATATAGTCACTAATCTTTTCTTAGTTTATTGTTGCTATTATTATTCTCCTCACTAATGCAAGAAACCAAAATTTTTATATAAACGTTTGTTTTTTCCATATAGGTTCTTTTAAGACGTCTAAGTCAAATAAGAGATATGGTGCGATCTAAGGCGTTGCTTCAAGTTACATTGAAGTTGTTACAGTTATGTGTGAAAGTTTCTAAAAATCAAGAAGTTTTGTGCCATCCTACTTTAGGAACAGTTGTAATACTATTAAATACATTCCAATTATGTGTATCAGATACTACGCAACAATCTACACAACTAATTGAACAAATTGTTGAGGTATGTTTCAATGTATTTAAATACTTCGTTAATGAAGGTCCAGAAAATCATTTATACTTCTATTTTTTTCTAGATAATGGAAACTGTATTATCAAAAACAACCTCCCAGTCATTAGAAGATTTTGCCAAATTTTCACAAACTTTAGGCGGTGCAAAATATATAGAAGTTTTATTGGATTGTATAACAAATTCACCAAGTATCCGTTCAAATCCTTCGATAGTTACACATTTAGCAGGAGTTGTGGCCGCTTTAACATATGCAAATGAATATAAAATGTCCGTCTTAATGAGCCATTTTAGGCCGTATCCATTAGACTTTGATAAATTTGATGCTGAACATCTACCAGAACATGAACAAAAACTGGAATTATTTAGTATATTAGCTGTTGGTATAGATAGATCTGAATTAGGTAATACGCTCAAGGATTATATATTATCTCTTGGTATTGTACATCATGCTCTGGATTATATTAGGGTGAGTAGGCTTTTTTATGTTTGATATTTTATTACTTGATAGGATTTTAATAATTGAATGTTTGCCATTTTCTAATTTCTTCAACGATTAGTGAATAATTCGGTATGGAATATGAAACCGCATCATATTTTTATCATTTATATAAAATATCCTTCTAGAATTTTCCATTTTAGAACCTCTGTCTCTCATTGCATTATTAATTCCAGCAGTAATCACGAGGAGCGGTCAATAAAATTACACTTTTTTAAAACTTATCCAAAATGTAATTTTATTGACCGCTCCTCGTGATCTCCTGCATTTATTAATACTTCGGTCGAGAATCCTTATTATCATTATTAACTTCTTGAATCTAGGTTGAGCAGGTCATCCTTGCATCTTCTTCCTACGGTTTTCAATGTACTTCTCTTTTAGGAAGACGTTTATTAATCATTCTTCTTTTGATTTACTATAATCTCACTTTTATTTTACATTAATATCTTGATTCCATTTAAGTTTCCTCTCTGTGATAATTCTTCTAGAATTTCTTTTTTATCAGTTAAACTTGGGTATATTATAAGCCCAAATATAAATTCATGGAATAATTAATTTCGAACTTACACTCTGTTGAACGAGGAGTTGCATTCTTGTATTGGTGCTGTTCACATCGTGCTCTGCATTAAGTATTTTTATTTTCTTTTTTCAGTGGGGTTTCGGTTGTTTTTAATAGTGTTTTTTGCTTGCCTAAGAAGTTGTATAATATCTTGCATATAGTGAATTTTTGATAAAATCTACCGAACAGTTTTTAAGTAATTAATTGACAAAAATTATTCTCTTTAATAAAACTTGGAATAGTATTGGAAGACATAAGTGGTGGGGAGAGTGTTCTGATGTTTATGTGGAAACACGATCTGTCGCTACATATCAGAGGTCAAGTTTATTGATACGAGCTATTTATTTATACGAGGTATTTAGTTGAGTTTACTTTTTACTCACTCAGCTGTTTTAACGTATTTTTATAAATTTTACGAATTAAACTAAACCAATTTATTATGTCGATTACAACTCTAGAACTGGAAAAACTTTTAGATAAATTCAAAAAGGAACTTAAAACAGAAATGGAACAGGTTATTAAAAGAGAGATAAACAATTTGAATATTTCGGCTATTTTAGATGAATACGGCAAAAATTATGAAACACTAAAAAATGAAATTAAAAAATTGAAAACCCAGGTATTAAAACAGCAACAAATTATGGAATATATGCGAAGAAAGAATAATTTAATATTCTATGGCATACAAGAGATTGTTGGGGAGAATTTTGAAGTAGTGGAGGATATTATTTTAGATTTATGCAATAAAGTGATCTCTGTACAATTGAGTCGCGACGGTTTGAATTTTGTCAGACGTTTAGGCAAGCCTGAAAATAAAAAGAGACCGGTTTTGGTCTCTCTAGTATCTAACATTCACAAAAGGAAAATTCTACAGAACTCTGCGAAATTGAAGGAAACTAAAGTATTCATATCTGAGGATTACGATCCAGTCATGCAATTACAACGTAAGGAACTTCTTAAAATTCAGAAAGAAATGAAGGAGGCGGGCCAGAATAGTAGGCTAAGAAAACATGGGTTAATTGTGAATGGAAAATTCGTTCACTTCACTGAACTAATTAAAAAAGAAACGAGAAAGGAAGTGAAAATTTCAGAAAAAGAGATGACTGGTAGTACTGGAGGAAGCTCATCTGAGGAGTCGGAGGTAATGAAGAAGAGAAAAAGAAGAGGAAATGGGGCAAGAGGTAAAGCAGATGGGTCGACGTCAAACATCCCGGATCTTTTTTTTCGCTCCAGAAATTATGCGGTCTCCTCTGCAAGATCTAACAAATAAGGAGATCTCTAAAAAAGGTAAAGCTAAACCCATGGAAGTCTATAGGATCGCAGCATATAATATATGTGGCATAAAAAATAAATTGTTCAACTTGGAATTTTATAGTTTTTTGCAAAATTTTGAAATTTTCATACTTATTTTTCATACTAAAATTTCATACTAATAAACATTTTTAATTGAGCAAAATACTTTTAAGATTTTTAAAAATTGATGTAATGGTTATGAACTAAAATTCTTTTCTGCGGGTAAAACTTCAATTTATGGTAGGGCTAGCGGTGGTTGTATTCTTGGTATTAAGAAAGAATTGATTCGCCAAAATGTATGTAAATTTGTAAATCTTGCTAATCATGCATTGATTGAAGTTAATGGAACTAACTATTATTATATTGTCCTAATTTATTTAAACTGCAACCATTGGTTAGACGATTTTCAATCCCTGCATGATTTGATTGCGAACAATTGTGATCTTCGATATATATTAATAGGCGACTTCAATAATCGAGTGGGTGAATCCCAAAGTATCCCAGAGCCGCTAACTGCAGATGTAGATTGTTTATATTCCAGTAGAAATTCTAAAGACAAAGTTCTTAATTCTAATGGGAAGCACCTTCTATCACTTTTTGAAGATTTTAATTTAATTTTATTAAATGGGCGGATTAGAGGTGTTACTTGTGGAGAATTTACATTTATTAGCCCAGTAGGTTCTTTGGCAATCGATCTATGCGCGGTTTCTGTCGATATTTTGCCATACCTGACCGCCTTTGAAGTTTGTTTGCAGTTTTTCTCAGACCATTTACCCATTACTTTAAAAATCTCAACCGGTATTAAATTTAATGGTACTATGTCTCTGTTACCCAAATTGAAATGGAACCTTATTTATAAAAATGCGTTTCAAAATTATGTAGAGAAAAATTTAGAAAAATATGATCTGAAAGAAGTTTGCCCAGTATTAGGTTTACATTATCTTACTGATTTAATAAGTAAATTTGCTCATAAAAATAACATGGTTCATCCAGATAAATCTGCTAAAAACTATAAACAAATCTGGTATGATGGAGAATGTGCTAAGGCGAGGGTGTATGTGTTTAGCTTATTGAAAATATACAGGAGAACAAATTCTAATACAATAAAACATTGTACTTAAAAGCTACAAAAAATTATAAGGCTCTCTGTAATGGCAAGAAAAGGCAATGTATTGACAGTGCAATCTGTAAATTAAATAATGTTATGGATGTTTAAGAGTTTTGGAATACAGTTCGGTTTTTCAAACTGAAAGATTTTCAAACCAATTGAAGATTTGATTTGATTTTCAAACCATTTGAATTGTCAGGAATTGGGATTTGAAATTATTCACCGGGCTATTGCTGTCTAGACTGGAACTTTGGGAAAAAGAGCATGCTGTTCTAGGCGAATATCAGGCGGGCTTTAGGAGGCCCACTCTACAGTCGATAATTTATTTACTTTGATGAGTATTGTAAATATTATATTGAGATGTAAACGTCAGAAAGTTGATGCCTTCTTTATAGACCTGTCTGCGGCATTTGATCGTGTGGATCGCTTTGCCCTGCACTGTCTGTGTTAGGGGTTTCCACCAAAATGTTAAGAACATTAAAACATTATACAGATACTCATACATCTGTCTGGTGCCAGAGAGAGGTCTCTGATACTTTTGAAACTTGTAAGGGTGCAAAACAAGGTTGCCCGCTGAGCCTTCTTCTCTTCTCATTTTTCATAAATGATTTGGCGGACTGCATTGAGGGCGGTATTAGAGTACAGCATACTAAAATAAAAATGCTAGCTTATGCGGACGATGTTGTTGAGCTCGCCTCAGATAGAGTCAGCCTTCAGTTTATGATCAATTCAGTAGAAAATTACTGTAAAACATGGGGAAGTAAACCTGAAGAAGTCTGCAATAGTCGTGTTCAGAAATAGGGGAATACCTGGTAGAGGTGAAAAGTATTTTAAAAATGAGCCTATCAAAGTTAGCAAACAATATAAATACTTAGGGGTTACATTATCGTCAAACTTGTCCTTAGAATCTCATTTTAAGGAGAGAATTGAACACTCAAAATTTGCAATAAGTGCCTTTAACAGAATTATATTCAACAAACACTTTACCTTTTCTTCCAAACTTAGTATGTTTTATGCAGTGTCGAGATCGATAATTTGTTATGCTGTTCAAATTTGGGGATGTAGGATGTATCAAGCGTTAGAAATCTGTTTAAAAGAAGTGTTTTAGCTTGCCTCGTAATACGCCTGATTTTGTCTTGTACTTCTAAACTGAAGTTCTATCTATATTTGTACATACTAAAACTCCACCTCAAATATGTAAATAGATGTTTTCATTTACCACAGTCTAGGTACCCTAATATGTTAGTTAATGAAGTAGTCAACAGGAAGGTGTTTTGGTATAAAGACTGGCAACAATTTTGTGCTAATTATAGTATTGATTTCATTTGTTTATTGAGAGAAAAATTAAATTAAATGAAATATTAAATAAGGTGAAGTCCAAAATGTTAAATGATTATAAATGTAAATATGTTAACAGTGAGAATAATACTCTTTACAAATATTTAGAAAAAAATAATTTTGTTCATAGCATTGATAGTCAATCTGCTAGTTGGATATTAAAAGTAAGAGGAGAGTTGCTATATTTAAATAGATACCGCTTCGGTAAAGCCATAAAATTGTGTTTTCTGTGTAACAGGCGGGAAAATGAAGATGTTTACCATTTCATTGCGATATGCCCGATACTAGCAGAGTTTAGGGTTCTGTATTTTAATAAAAATAAATTAACTTATAAAGAATTTATTGATTTTCTTAATGGCAAGGATTGGCGTAGACTTGTTAATTATTGTAAATCCGCCTGGCAGTATAGGTTCTCCTTGATTCAAGAATTTAATTTCTAGTTATTTAGAGCAAAAAGTATATATTAATTTTTGTTTATTAATTGCTTTTTGTTTTTGTTTTATTTTTTCACATTAACATGAAGTATTAGTTTATTTATTAGAAGTAGACTTTTATTTATTTATTTTTCACTATTGTTATCAGTATTTTGTTTACTTTTTACTTTCTCTTACTCCTAGTAAGAGGAAGTATTGTAATCGTGTCAAATTTTCGATATTGAGTTTTCACCGGAAATATCCGTTTTGAGGTCCCCTGAGTCCAAAAAAGTGGTTTTAGCAAATGGTCTGTGTGTGTGTGTGTGGTGTGTGTGTGTGTGTGTTGTGTGTGTGTTTCCGTGTGTGTGTGTATGTATGTATGTGAACAGCATAGCTCAAAAACGAAAAAATAGAAAGTTGAAACTTGATATTCCGTTTAGGTATCACCGTGGGATCTGACACTACGTTATCTGTCAAATTCCTCAACCGGAAGTACCACTTTTACTAGTTGGTTTTTTACTTTTTTGCGATTTTCTCAAAAATGGCTCCGACGATTTTCTTTAAACTTCAAACATCAACACACATACAAAGAGCTACAACTTTTATTTGAAACATTTCTCCGAGAAAATGCATTGAAGGGCACTTTTGGGGAGGGGTGGGGTTAGGTTTCCATCTAAAGTGCTATTTCAGTTTATTAGACAATTCTGTCATCTAAATAATGTTAATTAGAATTAAATATGTTGTTGAAATTCCGAGTTTGAAAAAAATCGGATAACCGGAAGTGCGTTTACTTTACCACTTTACTAAATGATTTATTCACTTTTTCGCAATTTTCTCAAAAATGGCTCCGACGATTTTTTTGAAACTTCGTATATAAACTAAAAATGCAAAGATCTACAACTTTTATCTAAAACATTTCTCTGAGAAAATTCTTTTAAGGGCACTTTTAGGGGAGGGGTGGGGTTGGATTTTCATCAAAGTGCTATCCTAGTTGATTATACAATTCTATCATCCAAACATAATTAGTTAGAAATAAATAGATGGCTGAAATTCCGAGTTTCAAGAAAATTAGTAAACCGGAAGTGCGCTTTACTGAACAGTTTTTTTTTTTCAGTTTTCGACGAATTTCGTTAAATTTGGTACACAAACTATAAAATTTGTCAATTATCATTTTGAGAACTGGAGTAAGAGAAAGTTGTGTGAGTGTTTCACACCAGATTTTTTATTTTTGAAATAAGTTTCAATTTACACACTGTAGAATGTCAACTCCTCAGATGGTCAGCTCTGACCATGAGAATGTGGGTTATTAGGTCTTTTTTTCATACTTCTGAATTTTACATGTAAACTGTGTATATTATAAATAAATAACCATTTATTATTATTATATTATTATTATTATTATTATTATTGTTATTATTATTATTATTATTATTATTATTATTATTATTATTATTATTATTATTACACCCTGTTGAACGACTACTACTAACCTATCGCTCACCAGCACCTTAATTAAAGTAGGTATCTGATAGGGTCTGTAGTAGAAAATTTGTCAGATCATTAGTGATTGGGATAATTTGGTGATGTACTTAATCTCCTAATGGAAATCTGTTCCCAGTACCTCGTGTATTGCGACAGCTCTCCAATTGTGGAATCCCATTAAATTTCTCGCAGTTACTTGTATTACAGCTTGAAATGTTAGCTATAAGATTGGTAAATTTTTGAGTTTGAGATATATAGAAGATTAGTACCTAGCACCAGATTAATTTGATGGTCTGTCTCTACACTGATGTTATAACCCTTGGATCATATTACTGCATACATCTTGCTGACCACTCTCTCTATGTGTGCGCGCAATTTCTAGGCGAAATAAGGGGGTTTAATGCATTAATTGGGCCACAAAATTTCAGATTAATTGTAAGATTGTGGTTAGAACAAACTAGATGGTTCAGAGTAGCAGCGAATCAAGATTAGTGAGAAATTATTTATGGTTAGAAATGCTAGGTAATAATAATTCAAATCCTCTTCCCTAGAAGCATCAGGGTTTTGATTAATTGGATAGATGCCGATACACGGAAAAACTATTCATAGCGTTTGTTTTTGTGAATTTATTTGCTCTTCACTATGTGCTTAGTGTTTAGAAATATCAATGGAGAAGTATGTATTTAGATCAATTCAATAAGCGTTCAATTGTTCCATTGCCCTTTTGATCTCATTTTAATACTACTATTTTTCTACAAATAAAAAGACTTGCTTTCGACTTACCTTAATTCTAGAACCGAATCTATAGTTTGTTTGCATATTAAGAAGTTTAAGCATTTTTAAGTAAAACATATTTTTGACATTAATGGTACTTCGAATTAATGAATGATTCTAGACTCATGCCCCGGTCGCTAAACCAACACTACTGCACTCTGATAGCGATGAATGGAAAGAATTTATATCTAAACCTTCGCTTAAATATATATTGAAGTTCCTAACAGGATTAGCTAGTCATCATAAGCCTACACAAGTAAGTTGCAAAAAGAAATCTATTTTACCTTTAATTAATTGAAAATAAATTATTCCAAAGGTACATTTTTCTCTCTCTAAATTTAGGATGCAGTAACAGGCGACTGTATAACAATTATACATCGGTTAGAGCAAGTTTCTTCTGTAGAACATGTTGGTTCATTAGCTGAGAATCTTTTGGAAGCTTTGTGCAGTAATGAGTGTGCCGCTTCCCGTATTGAAGAAGTACGTGGCCAGACAAGAGCTGAAAAGAAAAGACTTGCAATGGCGATGAGGGAAAAACAACTAGGCGCTCTTGGCATGAGAACAAATGACCGAGGGCAGGTAAATAATAATGGATTCTTAGGAATGTTTTAATGATTTTTTTCTTTTTTTTATCGATTTACATAAATAAAGTGCTATGTTTAGACAAGAGCGTAAAAGAGTTAAATATTTCCGAATCGTTGGTAAGAAAAGGGCGGGATTGAATAGCCAGAAAGATTTTGGTACTGACCGGTGTCTATAGTTAGTTGTTTATAACAGTATTTGATGATTTTTTGGGGGGTTCAGTAGCATTATGCTTACCTGTAAAGAATTCTAAATTTGAAGAAAATCTATTAATAGGAAGTGCTATTTGACATTTTCTCGAAGGTTTTGGAAATTTTCTCGAAAACGGTTATAACGATTTTTTTTAAATTTGGAATGTTTGTTCCATAAAAATGTAGTGTGTTCAGCTAATCGATGTAGGTGTCCGATTGCTATAACTTTCTAGTAGAATAATTATAATAAACGTCAGATGTGTAACCGTGTGTGTTAGAAATAAAAAGATTGTTCATCTCAATACTGTGTTGTAATTTAACCATGCCTGGTGATACCACAATTGGTGACCCCGATTGCAAAATGAACATATAGTAAGTGTCGATAGTGGCTGTGAAAATTCCTCCTTTTTGGAGGAACAAACCACATTTACGGTTTAGCCAAATCGAATGGAATTTTGCCCTATGCGACATCACCAGGGACATTAAGAAGTATCACTATGTTGTGAGTACACTTGATTGTGACGTATTAGAACAAGTGAGTGACATAATAACCAATCCTCCGAATCAGGATAAATACCCCGCGATAAAAACAGCCTTAATTAAAGCGTACGCAGACAGTGAAGAAGAAAACCAGAGATTACTCACTGAGGTTGAGCTAGGTGACAGAACTCCGTCTAAGCTCCTTAGACAAATGAGGGACCTCGGTGGCAGTAAGGTGGGAGATGACCTATTGAAATCTATGTGGCTACAACGTCTACCACAGCAGGTAAAAGCTATTTTATCTATCAGCGATCATGACATTACTACTTAAGCCTCCGTGGCTGATAAAATTATTGAAATAACTGCAATTGCCTCTGTTTCAAAGAACAATCCTATAGGTAGCGCTTCTATTTGCCAAGAAATAACGCCTACCTTGTCGCACATAAATCAAAACGTAGAAAGGTAGGTATCTGCTAGGGAGCCGAAATGAAGGCGGATATTGATGGGATTAGACGCTTAGAAAGAACCAGATCACAGTCGCGAAACCGATCCGAGACTAAATCTAACACAGATATCTGCTGGTATCGTGAGACCTTCGGCATTAAAGCCAACAAATGCCGACCACCATGTAAATTCGCTATCCAGGACCAAAAAAAATGAACGGTCAGTTGTACGAGGCGGGATACAACTGCCCGATTTCCAACCGCCTTTTCGTGACAACATACATTCAAAAAATCAATGTTTAGTAGATACAGGCGCTGAAGTCTCTATCGTTCCAGCAACTTTCATGGAACGTTAAGAAAGGACCCTCTGAGTTCCATTTATATGCAGCCAGTGACGAAAGACTTGTCACCCTAGACTTATGACGAAAGACTTGTCACCCTAGACTTATGCTTACGGAAATCATTTCCATGGTCCTTCATAACAACTAACATCTCTAAAGCGATTATAGGCGCGGATTTTTTGACTTATTACAATGTTCTTGTCGACTTACACAACCGTAAACTGGTCGACGGAAACACCGATCTTCGTGTGCATCTCATCAGTAAGAAGGTACATAAAGGGCTGACACCAGTTTCCGCGATTAGAGATACGTCTATTCACGGCCTTACTAAAGGAAACACCCGAACTAACGCGCCCTCCTACCGAAAGCTGCCTGGCGTCAAGCTGCCTTAAATTACCTCTTGCACGGTAAGAGCAAGACCAGCAACGATAATATCCTGGAATGTGAAAGCTACCGAAGCATTCCAGCAGAGCATAACAGATCTCTCTAACGCCATGTTACTCATTCATCCCAAACATAATGCAAAATTAATACTTGCCGTGGATGCCTCTGATGTAGCCATTGGTGCCGCTTTAGAGAAGTTAACACAAGAAGGCAAACAGCCTCTTTCTTTTTTTCCCGCAAACTTTTGCAGCAAGAAAAAAAATACAGCACGTACGATAGAGAATTATTAGCAGTTTATTCCGCAGTCAAACACTTTCGGGATTTGATAGAAGGCCGAGACTTGCTGATTCTTACTGATCATAAACCCCTCACTTTCGCCTCAAAAACCTGAAAAATCTTCCCCATGTCATCGCCACCTAAAGTTCATTTCCTAGTTTTCCACAAACATTCGCCACCTTAGTGGCTCAAGTAATATTACTGCTGATTTCTTATCCAGACTTGAAGAAGTTCTTCCAGTCATTTCCAGTACAAAGAGTTGGAGGATGCACAAAGGAATTGCCTGATATCCAAAAGTTTTAGATGGAACAAGTAAATATTCCTTACGCTTAGCCATTCGCCATTTCCCTGATCATGACGTCCATATTTATTGCGACGAAAGGGGCAGACTTTTCATTCCGTCGTCGTCAATACACAACTTGTGTCACCCCGGCATTAAACGAACATCGCATCTTATCCGATCCCGTTTCGTTTGGCCATCAATCGACAAAGACTGTCGTCACTGGACTCGAACTTGTATAGTATGTCACAAGTCAAAAATACAACGACATACTCGTAGTCCTCTCCAGAAAGTTCAAGACACCGCACGTTTTCAACACATTCACTTGGACATAATAGGCCCCCTCCCATCGTCAGAAGGCAATAGATATTGTCTAACCATGATAGACCGCTACACCGGCTGGCCGGAAGCGCTGCCTAAAGGCGACATAACCGCAGAGACCGTAGCATTTTTACGAAGACTGGATTTGCAGATTTGGGATTCCCTCAAGAATTACCACCCTCAATAATGGAAAAGTCGAACGCTGGCACCGCGCTTTAAAGGCGGCCCTCAAATGCAGTTCAGAGCGTAAATGGTCAAGCGCTCTGTCTGCAGCGTGTCGCGGTAAACTGTACTGGCCACTCAGCCGCTGAATTTACATACGGAACAGCTATTCGCATACCAGGTGAATTCTTCGAACCAAGTAAAGAAGACACTTCTCTCGACGCGACTTCATACATCAATCGGCTACGACATGCGCAACAAGAGATACGACTATGTAAGGCTCCTAAGCCATTCAGGGCCGCATTTTCATCCATCCAGCTTTGAAGGATTCTTCGCACGTTTTTATTCGCGTCGACCGCGTCAGAACACCACTCAAGCAACCCTACGATGGCCCATTTAAGGTCCTCAATAGTGTTTGGTGGATCTGGGCGATCGTCAAGAGAAGATTACTATAGATAGGTGAAGCCCGCCTTCTTGCTCACCGACCACACAATCAGCGATCGAGAGAATGCGCCGCCCTTACACACGGGCAAGCAGGAGACTCAGACAATCCTGCCAGCAGCTTCATGACCGAAGGACTGCAAAACGTCTACTCATACCCGAAGCGGACGTACGATCCATTTTCCTGCTAACTTTGCCGATTACGAACCTTATTGTTCTATTTTTTTCTGTTTTTGTCACTCCTTTCCTACTAGGAGGGGAGTTCTGTAGTGTTAGCTACATCGATTTGTAGGTATCGATTGCTATAACTTTCTAGTAGAATAATAATAATAATAATAAACATCAGATGTGTAACCGTGTGTGTTAGAAATAAAAAGATTGTTCATCCTAATACTGTGTTGTAATTTAACCATGCCTGGTGATACCACAGAAACATATCACTTTTGTTTAAAAAAATGTTTCTGAAAAATTTGATTTTAGAGGGGTTTTGAGGTCTGTCGGTTAGTTAAATTCAAATCTAACAGGCTTCAGAGACATTTTCCGTGGAAGCCTGCTTCATTTTGTGGTCATCGACCGGTTTCGGGCGTTCGCCCATCTTCAGGATGCGTTTTTCAGACAGTGTAAAACACTGTGTAAAACACACAAGTGTAAAACTGAATTTGCTCTGTACAAGTCTGTGTTGTCACACTGTCTGAAAAACGCATCCGAAGATGGGCGAACGCCCGAAACCGGTCGATGACCACAAAATGAAGCAGGCTACCACGGAAAATGTCTCTGATGCTTTCTAGCTCTGCGGAACCAACCACCACCACAACTACACAGGCTTTGTTGGTTTTGATATTGAGCGCTCTACAAGTAAAATCCCCAGCAAAATGTTTATGGCCAGCCCGACTAAACATTGTAATGTTGCAATTTAAAAGAAAATTTGTTGATTAAATTATATTAATTAGGGTAAGAGAAAGACGTGTGAGTGATTCAAACCAGATTTTTTTTTTAAATGTTTTTAGTACATGATTTTATTATCTTGATCTTCAAAAAAAAAAAAAAAAAAATTTAATGTTACATTTCCTATTTTAGTTAACTGTGGAAAGTCAGTCTATAATGCAACAAATGGAAGAATTAGGCGAAGAAAGTGGATTAGTGTGCGTTATCTGTCGTGAAGGTTACAAATTCCAGCCAAACAAAGTGCTAGGTGTTTACACATTTACAAAAAGATGCAACGTAGAAGAATTTGAGATTAAACCAAGAAAAACTGTCGGCTATAGTACTGTTACACATTTCAATGTTGTACACATTGATTGTCATATGTCTGCGGTCAGGTAATTATTATTCCATGCGTAGATGGTCAGAAAGATATGTATTCAGTTTAATAAGAGTTTTGTAATTCATTAAGCTCACTTTGTGAAATATATATATTATATTCCTAGATTGGCCAGAGCTAGAGATGAATGGGAATCTGCAGCCTTACAGAATGCTAATACGAGATGTAATGGACTACTGCCGTTATGGGGGCCTCAGGTACCTGAATCTGCTTTTGCCAGCTGCCTGGCAAGACATAATACTTATCTGCAGGAATCTACAGGGCATAGGTATGTTTTTTATGATGAGCTTTTTTCGATTTTTGTTGTATTCATATGTATCATTTTTTTCCGTTCATTACAAAATGGTTGCACCATTTTTAAATATATTGTTTACAGAGATATTGGTTATTCGTCGACAGTACACGATGTGAAACTCTTATTGTTGAGGTTTGCCCAAGAGAAAAGTTTCCATGATGATACTGGTGGCGGAGGGCCTCAGTCTAATATGTATATTATACCATACCTAATGCATATGGCCCTCTATGTCATAAATACGTTAGTACATTTTAGAAATAAGTTAGTTTAAAGGTTTATGATAATGGTTGATTTGATTAAAAACTATAGTATATTCTTCCGAGTGTGTATTCCTAAGTATCAAGTATGAAGTAAGATGAAATGTATCACCGATGGAACATATATTGTACTACTAAGTAAGTACTGTAAAGGAAAATCCTATCCCAGAATCGCTCCAAAAATCAGTTTTTCCAGAAAAATGTTTCAAATAAAAAGTTTTTACTTTATGAATGCTTTTGCAAAATTTATTTTGTGTAAATATATTACGCTCTCCTCTCTGTTAAATAATTTGTAAAACCGTAGGATAGAGCTCATCGCCCTCCCTGGGTTTCTCCAATTATCACTTTTCCTGAAAAAAAAAAAAAATTCAAATATAAGCTAGAGATCTATGTGTTAAGACACTAAGCTTACCTTACCTATCGTTACGTTAGTATCGTTATTAGATTGACAGAGGAGGGAAGCGGTCGGACAAATTATTAGAAAGGCCTACCAGGCTGATACATGTTAAATTAATGATTAACTATGGACTGATTACAATACTGATAACATACAAAATAAATAAAACACTGATATAAATGAAATTAACTGATCTCAAATGACAAGTGAAATAATTGATGATAACAAATAGAAAACCAAAAAAAGGATCGACTCCCTCACCTGGAAATCTAACTAAACTTACAGACTAAAAATGCATTTACATATTGCAAACTAAGCTAGTTGCACATTTATTTGTTTTTTTTAATTTTCTGAAAACGATTACAACGATTTCGTTTAAACATACAATGCTTGCTAAACATATCACTTTTATTTAAAATATTTTTCTGAATAAATTGATGTTAGAGGGGTATCGATATGTGAGTTATTTTAAATTTAAATTTGCTTAAGCTTTGTTGGTTTCGAGATAGAGCGCTCTACAAAAGCCACTCAGATATACAAGTAAATTCACTATGTTTATGGCCAGCCCAACTAAACACGTAAAGTTGCAGTTTTAAAGAAAATTTCTTGATTAAATTATATTAATTAGAGCAATAGAAAGTTGTATGAGTGATTCACACCAAATTTCTTTTTCACATTGCCAATATTGCACTCGTTTAATATGTTAATTTTTTTTGTTTATACAAAGAACAAGATGTAGTGCTCGAGAGGTGAAAAATCTCACAACTTATCTAGAAGATGGCCGACTGGAGAGTAGTTTTGAAACGGAAGGTCCACATTATTGGGCTACCTTATCATTGTTGGTCCAGTCGAGAGAACGTTGGGCCGAGACGAGGGTACGGCATCTGCGCAGATTGATAGTAACCTCTCAGGCTAGGGGCATCTATTTAGAACAACAACAACAGCAGCAGCAGCAGCAACAACAACAGCAGCCGCAACAGCAGCCTGCCACCAATGCTGCCCCAACTACACCTCCTTCACAACTGTCCGATACACAAGTGAAATCGTATCAGTTTTATCGGATGAACTTGATATTTTTCGCATTAATCGATGCTATATATAATAATCATTTCAAGGTAAAAGAACTTTCTTTTTTTGGTTATTTTTATTTCAAATTTATTTAAATAGCATTTATTACATGTAAAGTTGCTTATTTATATAAATCTGTAACCACAATAGATCTCTTAGTGTAAGTCATGGTGAAATAAGGCTTTATTAAAAATCGCCTTTGTAATGCCTAGATGAAGTGTGGGGAATAGGTGAGGAATTTCTTTTTGTTCTTTATCTAAGTAGATTATTATATACACCGGCACAAAAAACGGGAATCGGTGCTATCACAGCCTAAGGCATAGCATGTTTATTTTCACAAATTCGAATTTCATTAAAGTACCCTACAGTCCAAACTGATTCAGTTCCTATGACATTTGCTAAAGAAGTTGACGCCGCATCACGATTAACATTCGCCGATATAAATCGATATCAAATCAGATTTCTTTAAAATAATTAAATAACATTCTATAAGAAGTAATTTAAATATTTATTTTACAGAAAGTTCCGGTGACAAGTGAGGAACACTGGCCAACTAGTCTGGCCGATTATATCCGGCATAATGACGAATCATTGACAAAATGTTCAGAAAGACTTATGTCAATTTATACTGATGAACTTTTACCATGCGCATCTTTAGAAGAATTTTTCGATGTTGTAGGTGAGTAAAATAATTAAAACGGAAGTTAAATACTACCATTTATATATATATATACAAACTAGTGGGCCCTGGGTCGGAGGGTACAGTAAAATTCACCAGCCTGATAAGTACAACACCCCCGAAACTTACACCCTCCAGTAGATAACTCACCCAACACATACACACAATATAGAAACATTGACACCCAAATCCATACTGAAGTCTCCCTTTGGTTAAATTCTGTTGTCTAGTCTTGTTCAGATATCCTAACCCAAAAACACAAACATTTCTTGTATGTCGTGGTGAATTCGTCTCTATAGCCATTTCACCCGGTCACACAAACAGCTATACATAATTTTTTTTCCCCCCGACCTCATACACCAGCAGATCACAGTACAGTAAAACTTGTACATTGTTCGCACGGACTCGGCTTTGAGTAGCCAAGTCTTCCTTTAAATATCTTTAGTTGTTATTCTGTGTTGCATTTGGGAACATTCTATTTGAATTTTACACTTTATGACAAATTTGATTTCATACAAATTTATTATTATTTTGTATTTTCACAGGTCTTCTAGGCGATATTCCAGATCCAAGTGGCTTCATTGCTGAAACCCTTTCCGCATACGCGTAAATAAATATCATTTACAAATGCAAAGCTTCATGTAAATATTTTGTAGATTTATTTTTCAAAGAATGAAATTTAAGAAAAAAAAGGAATTTTTGCTTGTGAGAGATTTAAAAAAAAAAAATTATTTCTAGCTTTTTGACAAAAGAGCATTATTAAGATTGTAAATTTTATAATCACGATTCCCCTTTTCCCCACGCTCTTTCTCTAATCTTCATAAACAAAAAAAAAAAAAATTAAAAATCCCAAAGAGTTATTAAGTTACTTATAAAATCTTTATTTATTGTGAAATGGGTTTAAAAAAATAAATAAATAAATAGCATTATACATTACTATACTGTTATTTTTTCCTTTCCTAATGATAATTATTTTTTTTTTAACGATTGGGTGTGTTCAAATGATTAGGTTTTTCAAACGATTGGGTGGGTTTGAAAAAAAAAATCTGCTGTGTAACACTACACAACTTTCTCTTACTCCAGTTCTCAAAATTATAATTGACAAATTTTATAGTGTACCAAATTTAATGAAGAAATATATCGAAAACTGAAAAAACTGTTCAGTAAAAGCGCACTTGCGGATTGCTAATTTTCTTGAAACTCGGAATTTTGCCCGTCTATTTATTTCATCAACTATGATAGAACTATAGAGAAAAACATAACCCCACCCTCTCCCAAAAGTACTCTTAAATTTTTCCGGAAATGTTTCAAATAAAAGTTGTAGTTCTTTGTATGTGAAGTTGATGTGCCAAGTTTCAAGAAAATCGTTGGAGCCATTTTTGAGAAAATTGCACAAAAGTAAAAAAAGCAACTAGTAAAGTGGTACTTCCGGTTGAGGAACTTTGACAGATAACGTACTGTCAGATTCCATGGTGATACCTAAACGGAATATAGTTTCTAATTTCTACGGTCTTTCGTTTTTGAGCTATGTTGTTCACATACATACAGACCATTTTCTAAAAAAACACTTTTTAGGACTCAGGGGAACTCATAACGGATATTTCCGGTGAAAACTCAATTTCGAAAATTTGACACGATTACAATACTTTCTCTTACTAGGAGTAAGAGAAAGTAATATATTCAAATGATTTTTAAGTAAACAGTAGTTATGTTTGCCGTTGTTAATTAAACAAGCAAAAAGTTAGTTGGCACAACCAAACAATAACCTCCTCCACATTTAACTCTCCATACATCTTTAACAATTCCTGAGGAAACACCAAAGGTGTCCGAAACGTCAAATAAACTTTTTTAAAAATAAAAAGTTTCTTCTGTTTTGTTGTGGTGGTTGGTTCTGCAGAGCTGGAAAGCTTCCGAGACATTTTCCGTGGTAGCCTGCTTCATTTTGTGGTCATCGACCGGTTTCGGGCGTTCGCCCATCTTCAGGATGCGTTTTGTCAGACAGTGTGACAACACAGATTTGCACAGAGCAAACTTAGTTTTCACACTGCACAAAATATCAAACAACAAAATATCGTACTCGCTTCGGCGGTACATATACTACTAAAAACAAAATATCAAAGACACTTACAGTACACAAACAACAAAATATCAAAGACACTTTTTCTACCTATGTTATTTTATATGTATGTTTTCAAATCTGTGTTATCCACTGTCTGACAAAACGCATCCTGAAGATGGGCGAACGCCCGAAACCGGTCGATGACCACAAAATGAAGCAGGTTACCACGGAAAATTTTGTGGAATGATTCTTCTTTTTTGCTTGTTTGATTTATAGGTAAGTTGGAGTAGAATAAACGATTGTCTTGTTTTCGACAAAAATTTCATTCACAAACAGTAACTTACAAATATTCTACGCCGTTTAGAGCAGGACTATAATTAAGATTTCTACCGGATCAATTGCATATAACAGTGATAGTATATTACAACTCAGATGCCGGAATTATCGCTGTGTCTGTAACAATGAAGTGTGTAAGGCAATGAGAATTTAAGAGAACAATCCTGACTCCCCTCCCCTCAATATGCCACATCAAAGTGATTTTATTATCGTTGAATATTTATTTGAAAAACTTTTGATTGCTTAAAAAAAATTACAAAATAAATATAAATGGTAATGAAAATACATATGTAACCTGCTTATATCAAAATTTGTTTTTGAGTCTCCAAAATGGCGGATCCCGGAACTTTTTTTCGAATGGTATAGTATTTCTTTTTGTAAATTTGAAAACGTAGAATTTTTTCATGGTGATACCAAATTCTAGATGATTGGATTAACATTCATTTTGATTTAATGAAGTTTTCTATCTCTTTATAGACATGTTTTGTTTTTATTTACCTATTCGCTTTTACTTTGCTTTACTTATTTGGTAACCAAGCTTATTATTAAAAGTGAAATTCCCTTTGCGAATATTTTTGACCTTCATTAAATTGTTCACTAAAAAGTGCCATTCAGCAGTTATTTCGAAATTTCGGGAAGTAATCGGGTAGAACCCGGCAGTTTCCATAAAATGATAGCATGGAAGCTATGTTATTATCCTATGGCATCGGTGATAGGTGTTTGCTGTGTAGAGGACGTAGCTAAATACAAGGCGCCCTGAAAGATCTATTCTGACCCGGCTACATGTTTAGTGTTTGTATCTAGCCTTGTAAATGCACTATGTGTAACTGTTTTGCATCTGACGGTGAACTGGAGCACCAGTGGATTCGCTAAACCCAACTAATTGCATATATAACTGCAGGCTCTAAATGTATTTTGAGAAAATTGGAAATGTCAGTGTATTCTGTTCGTTTTGTTAGGTCGGGGTAGGGCAGTAACGCCATGATCTCTAAAGAATGGCTAATCCACTTCCCCTGAAGAGGTTGGTAGTTGCTACTTGATACTTGTGTGAGTGTTATTATTCAATGAAAAATACACAGATGGCATAAAAATCGAAACAGTTGCGTACGTACCCTAGACAACCGTTTTATACGATAAACATACATTAAACATTTTTACGATTTTATAAATCGATACAAGAACATCCATAATAAATTCTTCAGCATTCTTCAATTTTTGGGCTGAAAGCCTGGGCATTTAAACATACATCAAAAAAGATGTAGAATAAGTGGTTACGAATTTCTTAGTTGCTTGATATAACCCTCTGCAGGCAAGGCTATGTATCCTTATGAAACAGACAAGGCTGGTCACAGGTGACCAAAGTGATTTTTATTCACATTTATTTTGTAATACCGTTTTTTATACTGATAATTTTTTTATTAATTATAACTCTTTTATTTATTTTATGGAAAAATAAGAAATTATCTTTCTTTATTTTTTAATCTCTTTATTGCAACATTAGGAACTTCAATACAATTTTGGCGAATTGCCTAAAATATAGGAACTTGATTGAGCCTAGAAGGCTGATAAAAGGAGTAAAACTAATAAAATATTATTACAAATAATAAAAAAAATTATGTGCAAACAAAAAACAAACTATCTTATGTAAATGAAAAACGTAACATATACTATCTAAAGCAGTGCACAAAAGTTCCGTTTGTTTTTTTTATTCCTCCATCATTTCTTCTCCTGATTTTTGGCAATTTTCTTCACATGTTGAGCATATGCTGAGCCTGTGCTGGGCGCATAGGCTCTGATGGCGCATAATGCAATTTGATGTGCCTTTGCGATCTATGGATATTTCCCGACAAAATCCGCAACGCCCGCGGCGACGATTTATTTCGGATGATGATTGGGACGATGCTGTAGGCATGGTCGGGCTTATTTTCAATATTTCTTGAATATTTTTTTTCAAATTCTTCGATAAAAAAGAGCATTCGTTGCGCACTTTCAATTGCGGTTTCACCAATTCTAACGCTAAATTTTTTATAAACTTGGACCATAAAAATCTTCCATCCTGGTCCATCCGATTATGCTTGAATATTACATAAGCATTCACAGTAGATGCATCCAAGAGCCCATAAAAATACCGTAATGGCCATCGGTTTGTTTTTCTTGCCGAAGAATACTGGTGGCAAAGTTTGTCGAATACATCAACTCCGCCTTTAGTATTATTATAAAAATCTATCTGCTCCGGTTTCTTCGATGTTTCGTTTATCTTCTCAGATTCATGCACTGTCGAAAGCACCAATACGTTTTTGTTTTTGTTTTTTGAGAATGACAACAAAGTCATTTCAGGTGCGTGCAGAAATCTTGTGGCCATTGGTGGTAAATTCTTTACGTCTAGCATGTGCGGAGGGACTTCACGTTTGTTTTTTCTTAGTGTACCTACTAATGTCACTTTTTTAGCAAGTAACTGTTCTGCTAATTCGAGGGAGGTGAACCAGTTGTCTGTTGTGACATTCCTATTGGTTCCCATTATTGGTTCCACTAGTTTCAGAACGTATTGGGTCGGTAAAAGTAGATCATTTGTGATGCGTCTTTCTTTGCCAATATACGGGATACCTCCAAAAAAATAAAAAGTTTTCGCATCGCAAATAGAAATAATTTTGAGACCGTACTTGTCTGGTTTTGACGGTAAGTACATTCTAAAAGGACAACGGCCTCGAAACGACAATAAAGTTTCGTCCACCGTTAGGTATTCCGACGGGGTATAACTATCTTTACACTGGAGAACGAATAAATCCCAAATTTCTCGAAAAGCAGCGAACTTGTCAAGCGCTCGTCTCTCGTTTCGTGTAGTTTTGCTGTCAAACCGCAAACAATACGTCAGAAATTTGAAGCGATTGAATGACATTACTGCTCGGAATAATGGGGGACCGTCTTCAACCGAGAATAATTCGGCCATGGATACTCCATGATATAACCCTGCCCTCAAATAAAGTCCCATAAGTGCCCGAATTTCAATGACATTGGTTGCTCCTAAATACCACTGTTTGGTTTTATATTTTTGAGAAGTTGACGCGATTTCTTCATTTGTGTATTGGACTAATTTTTCAACTATATTATTCGTCACAAAAAAATAAAAACAATTCACTTCTTTTCGTTCGCCTTTTGCGTCCCCTTTTGGTCCTGGTAAGCGCACGACTAAGTTGCGATTAGGTGTTCTGGAGAACTTTGAGCCAAGAGGTTGAGACGTCCAAATAGTTTCTTGATCTCTTCCCCAAAAAAATTCTCGATCCGGTTCTATTTCTACGTTTTCGTCTTCATCTGACGATAATTGAAATGTGTCTGCCACGATATCATCGTTTTCTAACACACGATCTTCTGTTTCGCTCGATGAATCATCGGCATCAGATATACCAGATTCCTCTTCAGCCAACTGTCGGAGAAGTTCTCTTCCAATGTCCTCGATGTTTGTAAAAAGACGGTCCATGCTGTACATATACAAAATCAAAAAAGAAATACAAATAAAAATATTTAAAAAAAAAAGTGGAAAAAAATAAAAATAAAAAACTTACGTGAAAGACAAGTCTGGTCGCCTGTGACCGACGAAAAGAACGGCAAATTTCAGTGGAAGATGGAAGCGCACTGACTTCAAAGGCATTGGCAAAAACATTTCTTTCTGATAGGGGGAAGGTTGTAGAAAGGGTATAGGGTGGGGAAAACCGATTCATAATAATATTTTTTAATTCGGAGTACTTTAAAACTTGGTCCGGTCAAATTTGGAATTTTTCTGGGTCAGTTTAACAACTCTTAATGCTCTTGAGAATTTCTGGGATTTTACCCTTCAGAGGATATATATATGCGCCTGACCGGTTTCTGATTTTCATCCATCGACAAGTAAGGTTACCTAGTTCGAACTTAGATGAAAATCCGAAACGGTCAGGAACATCATAAATATGCTTGCTAAGACGGAATAAAATCCCAGATGCATTGCAGACCCATCCACATATTCAACACTTGAGAATTACTTGTAAAATATTCATGAAAGTGACTCTTGAAAAGCAACTGTTCTCAATAAGCACACTTCCGGTTTACTGATTTGAACTGCTGATTTTGTTGTAAGATAACAATGAAAGTGACTCTTGAAAAGCAACTGTTCTCAATAAGTCACACTTCCGGTTTACTGATTTGAACTGCTAATTTTGTTGTAAGATAACAATGACCAGATATTCAAACAGCTTATCAGATTCCATGCATGTAGCTCTTTGCAAAAAAAATAAATAAAAGGTTTCAGGAGTTCTAGAACGTGAAATTCCGATGAGAACTCAATGTCCAAACTTTGATACTATTCAGTATTTACTCTTAGTGGCAGTAATTATTTAATGAATATAACTAACAATACATTTATGAATTTGTAGATCGCGGGCGTATAATTGTAATGGGCGTAGGCGCAGTGTACAACTGCGCCGGTACAAGTTCGTTCATGGAATGGTTGGTTTTGTATTGAATGCGTAGCCTCCTGCAAGTCGTATCAGGTTGTATTCTTTGAGTTGCATTCTTTTTGCCCCATCAGTAGTACGCGGGATTCCCAGTTTTATGTTTACCTGTGTATTACGCGTTTGTAATTGGTGGTTTCAGTTTTACTATTTCTTTCATTATCTAAAATCCTTGTGATTTTCAAAACATTGAAAGTAAGTTTATTTTTATTTCACTTGCTTTTCCGTAAAATACTTTATTTTGTTTAAGAGCTTTTATTTTGTGTATCGAGTTAGCTAATACTGTTTTATACAGAAACATTATAGTATTTAAGAGTACTTATCTACAAATATAACTAAAAAAAACTATATGATAGATTATAAAATAAACCCTCATTAGTTGAAGTACAATATATCTAGAGATTATTTATAATTGATGAGATAACAGTTTGATTTTAAAAAAAGATTAGATAAAAGTACAGCCTTATTAGTTATATTGTTAAAAAAATAGTTGTTTCATTATAATCATGAAGAGCTATTTAAACAAAAAAATATGAATTTAATAATAATAGCAGTTGCAATATTATGCGTAATGAGGAAAGTTTAACTTGTTAGAAGTGATAAAGGCTATCATAGTGGTGAATAACAAAAAAAGCATTTTACGTAGTTAACTCAAGTTGTCAAGTTAAAGCTAACATTATAATTGCATTTGTAAACAGTAACCTATTAACTAAATAATGCACGCAGGATATATTCCTGTCTTTTTTAAATAAATATAAAAAAACCATTTGTGCTATTTTAATCTGGTTGGGCGGGGCATTTTGTATAAGAATAAAAATAAAAATAAAACGTTTTTTTCAATCCAAGCCATTAGCTAAAAGACCTATATTTGTTTGCTTACTTCTAGTTTTTGATTTCTTTATAAATTTTGAAATAATCAAAAGTTTATAGAATTGTTTTGAATAGATTTTTTTTGGGGTGGAATAAGTAGTAAGTTGAAGCCCTTTTCGTTACTTGATTAGTAAGGGATCTTTTTTAATATTTTTGAGAAAATCCTAGTTTTGTTGGTCTTAGACACTACAATAATTTGAAGGAGTGACAACCATATATTTTTTATAATAATGCTAGTATGTTACTTACGTTTGACGCATATATTTTTTTTTTCTTTTATTAGCTGATAAAACTTAAAAATATAATAAACTGTGAGTGGAATATTCTTTTAAATTCCTATAAAGAGAATTGCAGTTACAATAGCCTTCAAGTGTGAACACTCAAATGACTCTTTTATTACGGTCTCGCATTTCTAATGGACAAATTTCCCTCTAACTTGTAATTCAGTAAAAAAAAGATGAAAGATGTTTTAGTTAATATAACCGGAAATCGAAGGAAAGCCGTTTTTGATGAATTAGCGGAAAGCTGGAAAATAAAATAAAAGTCGGGTGTGAAACTCTCTCACGACTTTCTCTTACTGCGTTTACAAGATTTTAGTGACATATTTATTGTGGAAACCATAAACTCCTCCATCTCCAAAACTTCTTTAAATGAAATTCTCAAAAAAAGTGATTCATAGTTAGCAAATTTAATGAAATCCCTCGGTGTTTTTATGGATAAAATTGTAGAAAACTAAAACAACCTCAGTAAAAACGCACTTGCGTTTTCTTCAACCTTAGAATTTGGACAACATATTCAATTCTAATTAAATTATTTAAATGATATAATTGTAATATACTATTCTATTAAGAACTTTAAAGGAAAACATAACACTGCCTCCCTCCCAAAAACTATCTTATATGAATTTTTCCGAGGAAATGTAACAAATAAAAGTTGTAGCTGTTTGTTTGAAGAAAATTGTTGGAGCCATTTTGGAGCAAATTTTACAAAACTGAATAGAAACGCACTTCTGTTCAGTAGAAACGCACTTCCGAATTTCTTCAAACTCAAAATATTGGCAACATATTAAATCTATTTAATATTCTTTAGATGATAAAATTATATAATAAATTTAGAGGAAAACACCCCTTAAATAAATTTTTCTAGAAAAATGTTTTAAATAGAAGTTGTATCTCTTGGTATGTGCAGTTAATATATTTGGTTTAAAGAAAATCGCTGAAGCCGTTTTCAAGAAAATTGCAAAACCGAAAAAATTTTCAGTAAAGTGATACTTCCGGTTGGGGAATTTTTGCAGGTAAGTTCCTGTCGGGTCCCATCGTGATACCCAAATGAAATGTCAAGTATCAACGTTCTGGATTCTTGTTTTTGAGCTATACGCTCAAAACCGTGTGCAACATACACACACACACTCACTCACGCGTGGACCATTTTCTAGAAACCACTTTTTTGGACTCAGGGGACATCAAATCGTGTATTTCCGGTGAAAATTCGGTATCGAAAATTTGACACGATTACAATACTTCCATTAACGAGAAAGTATGAAGAACTAGGTATATTTAAATATAGAGATAAGGGGCTAGGTACCCGAACTGTTAGAGTCAGGGTCCGTTAAGCCAAGATGTACATATTTAGTTACGGGGTTTTCGATTACCCAATATTGGTTTTGGATTTAATTTAATGTAATCCTCCATGACTAGCTATATTAGATTTAGATTGTTATAGGTGATATTGCACTGCGACTTGAAAGATCTATCCCCCCCCCGAGCCTTCTCAGTGCATTGCCGGCCTCCGAGGAAAGTTCTCGAGTTACAGACAACACTGTCCATCACCGGACAGTGAGCTGTAGAGTCTCCTACGAAGAGAAAATCTAAAGACAACATGCTCGATTCGAACCCGGATCTCCGCGTTGCTGGTCCAGCGCGCTACCACAGAGCTAATCCCTTCCTTCTCCCTTGGCTTGCGCTAATTAACTAGAGACTCTAGTTTGTGAACTGTGTTTGTCCTTGTGTTTAAAGTGTAGAGTGTGTAGTTTAAGTGCATTGTGTACTATTATGACTTAGTGCATGGCTGTGCATTACTTACTGAGCTATGGTAACCCGGAGTTCTGTAGTGTGTTAGCTACATCGATTTGTAGGTATCGATTGCTATAACTTTCTAGTAGAATAATAATAATTATAATAAACGTCAGATGTGTAACCGGGTGTGTTAGAAATAAAAAGATTGTTCATCCTAATACTGTGTTGTAATTTAACCATGCCTGGTGATACCACAGAAACATATCACTTTTGTTTAAAAAAATGTTTCTGAAAAATTTGATTTTAGAGGGGTTTTGAGGCCTGTCAGTTAGTTAAATTCAAATCTACATAGGCTTCAGAGACATTTTCCGTGATAGCCTGCTTCTTTTTGTGGTCTCGACCGGTTTCAGGCGTTCGCCCATCATCAGGATGTTTTTGTCAAACAGTGTAATAACATAGACTTGCACAGAGCAAATACAGTTGATACAGATATTCGCGTGTATCATCAGAAAACATCCTGATGATGGGCGAACGCCCGAAACCGGGCGATGACCACAAAAAGAAGCAGGCTACCACGGAAGATATCCCTGATGCTTTCCAGCTCTGCGGAACCAACCACAACAACTATTACAATTTCCTATAGAGATGTTATTTGTTACTTTTTTAAGAAATAAAGAAGATAACATTATATATATATATAATATGTACAATATATAGATAATATAATACAATACAATATATATATATAATATAATATATATACATTACATATATATATATATGTATGATTTATAACTTTATTTCCCCAATAAAGATTTAACTTTTTATCTTATATTACAGTCTTAAGTCACAATTTTTTTGTTTTATAAATATTGTGTGTGTGTGGGGAAAAAAAGATAGTAAGGAATCCATTTTTGTCCTGTATTGTATTTTATGAATATTTAATGGTCATTAAATAAAAGTTAGAAATTTAATTATTTATTAAATCAGGGAACCAAACATGATTTTTTTTTTTTTTACTTCCAATATAAGTAGTTCTGGCCATGTGGAATTTGGCATACTTGACACCTAATGTGAAACCGACGTTTTGCACATATTGCAATAGCCTCTTCAGGATCGTTACACCTTGAAAGCTAATGAATGGAGCACCCATAAAAGCGTCGGTTTCTAGCAAACCATTGAAGTGGTCTCAACCTGGAAACTCAAGTGTTTTTCATGAAAATGGCCGCGGAACCTTAAAAATCATAATTATCTGTATTTTCATTTTTATTTTTAACAAGAAAAAAATAAGAAACAAATGTATTGCTTTTGTTTCATAGATAATTGATAGAAATTTTTTCTTTGCTTACAGTATGTTTTACATATGTTTTTCCTTAATACATTTTCCTCAAACATATTATTTGCATTTCATACAAGTTCTGGTGGTATTATTATCTTATTCTAAATACTGAGATTTGTTCACTCTTATTCTTGAATTTTTGTGTATTTGTAAAGGTATAACTGTAAAGGCAAATCCAGACTTTTAACCCAATTCGTACAGAAATTTAGACCAGAAGCAATTTCAAGAAATCCAGTAAATTTATCGATCGGTCAAATCGCTGTTCATGTCTCTCAAAGAAAAATGAAACAAAAGTAACGATAAAAAAAAAACATTATAAATAAATAATCTAAGAATTGTGATAAATTCAATGAGCGAGCAACGAAGTAAAAATTAATAGACATTTGATTAGAATTTCAAAACTAGTCATTTGATCCGGGTGCGGTACTTTTCATGTAAATAATAGTGGAGCTTGAATTGTATGTAGTAGTAGTTACTAGTTTCTCTTACTCCTACTAAGAGGCGAGTCCAGCTGTGCTACCCTTAGATTTTTGCTTCCTAGGAGCCTCTACAGCTCACTGTCCGGTGATGGACATTGTTGTCTGAAGCGAGAGAACACTGTCCGGAGGCCGGCAGTGCACTGAGAAGGCTCCGGGCGCCATTGACCATAGATGTTGACGCGCCTTAAATAAAAAATAAATAAATCCTACTAAGAGGAAGTATTGCGATCGTATGGAAGTTGGAATTAAGTTTTCACCGGAAAAATACGTGTTTTGAGAGCGAGAAAAATGTTTTTAACGAAAATGGTCTGTGTGTGTGTGTGTGTGTTAACAAAATATCTCAAAAACGAAAGAAATTGCAGGAAGCTCAAACTTAATATACCTTTTAATTACTACCGCCGCATCAGACTCCAAGATTTCAGGCAAAATCCACCAACTGAAATTGCGGTTTTACTTTTCAGTTTTTCGCAATTTTCTCGAAAAAGGCTCCAACGATTTTCTTTCAATTTCGTATACTGTCTATAAATATAAATGCTTATCACTTTTTTTGAAACATTTTCCTGGGAAATTGATTTTTTGGAGGGTTCTGGGGGATCAGTAGTGCTAAGCTTTCCCCTAAGGCAGCATACTTCAATACAATGTATGGTTCTACCACCGTATAATATTATTATGCATTACAAGTATTGTTAGAATTCCAAATTTGAATAAAATCGGAAAAACAGAAGTGTCTACTTTAGAAAATAGGTTTTGAGTTTTTGATTTTTTTATTACTTGAAATGGCAAGTCACTTCAAATTTATAACAACCAATCACTTTTATTTGTAAAATTTTTTCGGAAAAAAATTTTTAGATGAGATTTAGGAGGGGGGTCTATTTGTTAGGTTTAAATTTAAACTGCTGCTACAAGCTTTGTTGGCTGCAACATAAGGCGCCCCACAATGTCTACTCAAATATATGTACATATGTATAAACCCTACCACATTTTTTTTATGGCAGGCTTTTAGCTAAACGTTTGTAAGCAGTTGTTGTTTTGAAGAAAATTTCTTGATTAAATTGTATTAATTACAGTGAGAAAAATTCGAGTGATTATTCTTACCAGATTTTTTAAAATATGATTCATTCAATAGATACTATACAAACAAGTAAGTTTCAACTTTGTCAGTTATCCACCATAAGAAAATAGTGCAAGCATATTTAATAACTGTGTGGTTTCAATAATGAAATAAATAAATATTTTTGTAGCTATTCATTAGTTGGTACGGAATTTACTTATCGTTTTATTAGTTTTTAACATATTACAATAATGAAGGCCGAGCATAGTAATTACGTCATTTTACGACAGTGACGAGACATGAAGATCTCTTTATTCACTGGGGTTTTCCCCAATATTACTCCAGGAATGTAGTTGAATTGTTCACTTTATATAATTTTAAAGCAAAAATTATATGTTTATTTTGATCCAGGGAAAAGTAATAGATAATGGATAGATTTATCTAAAAACAAATAAAAATAAAAAGTAGAAAAAAGAATTTTATAGAATAGGAGGGGGCACTACTGACTTAATAAAAAAAAATTCATATAATTATGAAATCAGCTAACTTGAATCTGCACATTATGCATTCCCTTTGCAGTTCTCATTCACAAAATGTATAATTCTAATTGTAATTTAATGATGCAATGAAACAGTAGAATTTCTATGAATGTTATTGTTTAATGCCCCAGTTATTGTTGGTTCAAAATAAAAAATAAAAATCATCTCAGTTTTCTCAGAACTCTTAAAATCTATTTTTCTAGATAACTGTTTCAAAGAAATTTTATATATTTCCTCACGTGTTGGTCTTTAAGCGAGAATTTTAGAGCCATAGTTAGTAGCGAAGGTCAGAAATAAATGACGTTGGGAACCGTGGCATGCTCTTCTTTTTCTTAATGGTACAGTGCGCCGCGACTAAAAGAGGTCTATGGTGTCAGCCCACTGGTGCCAAGGGTGAAGCTACTCCCCACAGCTCCCCTTCCAGATTAAGATCTCTAAGAAACCTCAGGATCTGGGAAGATTCTAGGGAGGATATATCTTCCTCCTTCCTCCAAAACCTGGTATTATTATCCGATCTCGGGTGGGCCATGTCCCGGCACTGCAGCCAACAGAGGCTTATTGTGCCAAAAACCTGGTAACTACTCAGGCTTCCAAACCTTTTCTGGATGATGGAATTGCAGCCCGTTAGGAGGCATCTCCCCACAGAATCTACAGGTGCAGCTTCTAGGTATTCTAGGCCCAACTTTTTCAAGTGCCTCCTGAAAAGTGCAGTGCGCCGTAGGAAACCCATCACCTGCTAAGCCTGTTTTTAACTTGAACTGATCCACGCTTCAAATGTTTTCTGGTTATAATTGCCCAGATAGGTCTTAGCTTGCCTCGGTCCTAGAAAGATTTTCCAGAGCTGTACACTCTTCACTTAGTCCTCTTTTCTGAGTTCTTTCTGAAGAGAGTGGTGATTTATTCCATCAAAGGGTTCAGGCTCCAAAAAGGGAGATGCAGCACCTTTCCTTGCTAGTGTCGGCCATCTCATTTCCTTCCACGCCAACATGCTCTGGCACCCAAAATATGGTAACTCTATTGCTCCTGCCCAGGTCAGGCAAACTGAGTTTGCCGAGGCATTCCCATACTATTTTTGAACTAATGACATGTGAACTCAGTGCTTTAATGGCGGCCTGGTTAGGATTACAATCTCCTGATTCCGATATTTCCTAGTGGCATGCTTACTACATCCCCAATCTTTACTTGGGCATGCATAGCCCTTCATGAGTTGTTGTGCCAAATATGTTTTTACTTTCTCTAACTACTGTAACATTTCTCTGTCAAAATTCATTTAAGGTGTTTTTGGGAAAAAGGGAGGATTTGTTTTTCTCTAAAGTGCATTGTAGTTTATTATACAATTCTATCATCTTAATAATATTAATTATAATTAAATAAGTTGTCATAATTCTGTGATCACTTTCGAACTTTTTTCCGAGAGAGTTGATTGAAAGAAGTTTTGGTGCAAGGGAGTGTATGGTTTCCTTTTGGTCAGTCGATTTTCTGCAAATCGGAATATTGGCAATATGTTTATTCTATTTAATATTATTTAGATAATACAATTATATGATAAATTGAAATAGCTTTTAGAGGAAAACATAACTCCACTTCATGCCCAAAAGCTATTTTTAATAATTTTTACCAGAGAAATGTTTCAAATTAAGGCTCACTTATCTGGATAGTTGATATACCATTTTTAGAGAAAATCGTTGGAGCCGGTGTTGAGAAAATCGCAATAACTAAAAAATCCATTCAGGAAAATTGGTACTTCCGGGTAGGGAATTTTGACAGGTAAGTTCGGATCCCATGGTGGGTGCCCTCACAGAATGTCAATTTTGTACTTTCTCTGATATTTCGTTTTTGTGCTAAGTATGCTGTTCACCTAAAGACACGCACACTCAGAGAACTCAGTTCATTTTCTAAAAACCACTTTTTTTGTCTCAAGAGACCTTAATCGTATATTTTCGCTGAAAACTGGATATCAAAAAGTTGACACGATCACACAATACTTCCTCTAACAGCAGTTACAGAAAGTAAGACAACACTTCGAGAAATGATTCGCAAAAAAAAAATTGTCTCATATCAAAAGACTTGACACAACATGTACTTATACGTTTCCAAGCGAAAGTTCAATTTCGTAACTTTGACACGATAACAATCCTTCCTGATATAGCGGTAAGAGAAACTAATAATGTTAATTGCCAAAAATATGTATGGTATCATTGTCTAATGCAAGTTTACTTTTCAGCAATGGCGTCCGGCGATAGTTCAGTGCCTAAAGCTCAACCAGATGTGGAAATGGGAACTCCGTATCACCCGACTGGTTTGCAAATAAGTAAGTAGTATAATTTTTGGAAAGAATTATAATAATTTATTGCAATTTAATTAAGGAATTAGCACATTGAACCATATTGTTGTTTATATTTTAAAAAGTATAGCTTATTTTTTATAAGTTCAAGTATCTTATGTTTATTTACTCACATTTCTTTATCGTTGATACTTGATGTGCCAACATTCAAGAATATTTAGATGTTCAATAGTAGAAACACTAGTTTTCACTATTAGAGAAGTTATCGCTTGCAGATGCTTGCTGATTCATTGATTGATCGTTTTAAGAAAACCTTATACTACGAGGATCATTCAATAAATAAGAGACAAATCGCTGTAGCTCAAAAACGATTTATTAATATACAAAACTTTGGCTACTTTTCAACATAGTCCCCAACAACATTTATACACTTGTCTCATTGTTCTTCTAATATGTGTATGCCTCTGGCATAAAATTCTTTAGGTTGATCTCGAACCCACTTTTGCACCTGATTTTTAACTTCTTCATTGGTTTGAAAATGTTTCCCACGTAAAGCCTCTTTAAAGGATCCGGACAAATGGAAGTCCGATGGGGCGAAGTCGGAGTTGTAGGGGGGATGTGGAAGGATCTCCCACTCCTCTTTCTTTGTGGGCGATAGTATGTTGTCTTGGAACCCATCTCGCACAAGTTTTCTTGTGCTGCAGCTTATTCTGAATAATGTTATGGCAGTTCCGACACTCGCGTGCACTTCTTCAGCTATCAGTTCAACAGTAATACGCTTGTTGACCTGAATTAACGCGCTAATGCGAGATTCGAGAGAAGAAGTTGCAACTTCAACCGGTCGTCCACTTCGTTGCTAGTCACAGACTCTTACACGACCACTTTTAAACTACTTTTCTAGCCATTTGTAAACGTTCGAATGGCTCAAACAATTATTCCCGTTCACTTTCAACATTCTTTCTTGGATTTCACTACCTTTGATACCCTCTGCAACTAAAAATCTAATCACTAGGGTTGTTCTTCCGAGGTGCAATGCTCGAGCGGACTCGTAATTGCTAACTGAATACATTTGAGGTTATGCTTACCAAATACTCTCGAACAGCTATTGAGAAACTAAATACAAGGATGCCAACTTGACGCACTGAAAATATTGAATCGGTTAAACAAACCGTTTCTGAGCTACAGCGATTTGTCTTGTTACTTATTGAATGACTATCGTAACTGAACCTATATAAACAAAGCCAATATAAGAAAAAAACATCGATAAAGGAATTACAATCTTTACATATAATGAGATTTTATATTAGCTGACTGGTATGATTTGATTTGTTCATCATGTGATAAATTAAGAAAACAGTAAAATGAATCTTAATTAGTATGGAAAGCTAATGGTGCGTTGTGAAGGACAGAGATGTATTTGGTTGGATAATGAAGCAACATCTAACTTTACTTACATACGGTAGTTTCAATAAATGAGAACAATTTATTTAATTTTCTCATCAAGTATTCATTAGTTTACTTCGCCATTTTGGCGGTTTAATTACATATAATTTAATTGAAGTTAACCTCAATAACTTTAAACATAGAACATACCATGCCTTCATAATTCAAAACAACAATAATAATAAAATCCCTCACTTGTGACAATCGTTACGGAGTTTGTGTGATTCTATACATCGATATGTGTTTGTTTATTTGTGAAGAACTGAATTACAATCAGAGGGAGTATTCTTTAATAAGCTGGATTTACAGATTAGCTTCAAACATTGGAAATTGGCCATCATGTGTCGGCTTTTCAACGAAACAACAAAGGAATTGGAGCGCCCTAATTAGCCTCAAATTAGGTGGTTTGTAGATTATGTTATTTAGCATATAAATTAGGTATTTGACTATAAAAAAACTGGAAGTAAATTTAAGCCTGACATATTGATGAATTATACTAAGCAATTATTTTTTCGGGAATGAAAGTCTTAATCTTTTAATATTAAACTAAATTTAAGCTTTAATTTTTCCTTAAATTATATTAATTCCAAAACTTTATTTAGTTATTTGCGGAAATTCTGAATTATATTGAGACAACCTCAATTTTTTTCAAACCAGTTTTATAGCCCTTACAATAAAATATGGAAAAGTGAAAATTTGTAAAAAACATCCTAGGAAAACAAGTAAAATTACAATTACACTTGTTTCTTCTATTACAATTTACATAGTTATAATTGCAAATTTTGCATTTTTAACTAAATATTTAATTGCCTTCGTATATATAGCTCGCAGAACATACAATACAATGAAACGGTCGTTAAGACACTAGCATGACGGCAACCCTTCATGGGAGGGCATCACTCTCACAGGACTACCTGGGAGAGTTTGAGCTGAAAGATATTTTAGGATACTGTAGACAAACCGGTAGACTACCGGGGGATAAATAGGGTGGGAATTGTGGGGATAAAAGCCACATACGATTAGGTCTGACGCCATAGGCACCCAGTTATATACTAATAATGCCCTGGTCTTTTATAGAGAAAATCGCGGAAAACTTGAAAAAAAAAACTCCAGGAAATGAGCATTTTTAGTCTACCGATTTTTTTTTAAGTAATTATTTTAATAACATATTTAATTCTCATTAATGTTATGTAGGTGACAGCAACGTAAATAAGATTGAAATGACACTTTAGCAAAGTGTTAAGTTCTTCTCCACAACTACAATGACACTTTAGCGAAGTGTTAAGTTCTCCACAACTACTATACATTGATTTTCCCAATTATCTATTTATTCATTTTTGGCAGCATTCCGTCATACAGCCATTCTCAGTGTGAGATGTATTGATTTCTCGTGTGTGTACAATAACAATTATCTTTACAATTTAGTATTCTATTTGTTTCTCTTCTTCCCCCCCCCCCCCCCACCAAGGCTAAAGTAATTTTTACTTGTGCAATCAAAACGGAAATATATGTAGAAAACAGAATGTCCTCGTAAAGGAAGGATGCCCCTTAAGTATTATCAGAGACATTTTCCGTGATAGCCTGCTTCTTTTTGTGGTCATCGACGGTTTCGAGCGTTCGCCCATCTTCAGGATGCGTTTGTCAAACAGTGTGGTAACATAGACTTGCACACATCAAATTCAGTTTACCCACTCTGAATTTGCTCTGTGCAAGTCTGTGTTATTACCTGTTTGACAAACGCATCCTGAAGATGGGCGAACGCCCGACACCGGTCGATGACCACAAAATGAAGCAGGCTACCAGGGAAAATGTCTCTGATGCTCTGATCTAAAGTTTACCAACTTTACTGTTGAGTAAATTGAATGATAAGCGACAGATATACGAGGGGTGTAAATTAAGTAATGAGACTGATTTTTTATCTTTTTTTTATTCAAATAAAATTACAATTCAACGTTGTCCCCTTCAAAGTAACTACCTTGGGAAGCCACACAACGCTGAAGACGATTCTTCCATTCGTCATAGCAGTGCTGGAACTCGGATACTGGAAGGAATAGACTTCAGTTGGTCGGTTACGGCTGTTTGAATATTCTCCAATGTTCCAAAATGACGTCCCTTGAGGTGATTTTTCAATTTGGGGAACAAAAAAAAGTCACATGGACTCAAGTCGGGTGAATAAGGAGGCTGAGGAGCCACAGGAATGTTATTACTGGCCAAATACTCATTAATAGAAATCGCGGTGTGACACGGAGCATTGTCGTGATGCAACACCCACTTGTTTTTGATGTTTGGTCTCACACGCATGACTCTTTTTCGAAGTCTCTCAAGAACTTCTCGGTAAAAATGTTGGTTTACCATTTGGCATTGAGGCACAAATTCTTTGTGAACGATTCCTTGGCTATCAAAAAAGCAAATCAGCATGCATTTGATTTTTGACTTGCTCATTCTTGCTTTTTTTGGCCTTGGAGAGGTTGAAGTGTGCCACTGCATGCTCTGACGCTTAGTTTCTGGGTCATACTCAAACACCCAAGACTCGTCTCCTGTAATAACACGTTCCAAAAAATTGGGATCGTTTTCAATTGCTCCCAAAAAGTCAAGGCTCCTTTCCTTTCTGATGTCTTTTTGCTCTTGTGAAAGATTTTTCGGAACCATTTTTGCACAAATTTTTCTCATCCCCAATTCATTAGTCAAAATTTGATGAACGGTTGTGTGAGTCAAATTCAACTCTTCGCCGATCATTCGGACTGTCAAACGACGATCTGAACGCACGAGATCGCGGATTCTGCCAACATTTTCGTCGGTTCTTGAAGATGAAGGCCTTCCGCTGCGAGGCTCGTCTTCAATTGATTCCCTTCCTTCTGCAAACGACTTAAACCACCTAAAAACCTGTGCTCTCGACAAAACATTGTCTCCATAGGCCTGGCACAGTTTTTCAAACGTTTCCGTTGCACTGTGCCCAAGTCTGAAGCAAAACCTGATAGCACAACGTTGCTCGTAATTGATGTCACTCATTTTTAAAACGCACTGAAAAAAACCTTGCTCACAAAAAAAGTCACTACGGACAGTGCAACAACTCTAGCATTTTCAAATTTGCAATGGACGTGTATCAGATGTTTACTTGCCCTACCACGCATGCGCCGCGTCTCCAGTGTTGCCAGATCGAACACTAGAAAATCAGTCTCATTACTTAATTTACACACCTGGTATGTTCATGCATGGCAGACTTGCCTGTAATACATAACTGAATATGTTGGCCCGCCAAAAACAAACGAAAAATTATATACATTCCTTTATACTTGGCTAAATTTGTAAATACATAGTATTTAGTAGTAGATAAGTGCAGTACTATATTTACTTTGGATATTATCACACAAATACAAAATGTTTAAACTAGTAATTTTTATTTATTCTGGTTTTACATAAACTAAATATTTATTACGAACAAAATGTTTAAGCTGTAGAAATACAAGAGATTGCGAAACCAACATTTCTTATTGCAAATTGGACACATACTTTTTTTTAACGAATTCTAAAAGTAGATTTTTTATTTCATGAAAAATGGTTATTGAAAGAGTAAAATTCGCAGAATATTGGCTGTGATTTTTAATTTTGAAATTAGAGACATTCTCTGCCTTCTGATTGCTATCCTGCCACTACATTGTTTTCTTGAGCTTATAGTCAAAAAATCTGGTGTGATACACAAACAACTTTCACTTACTCCAGTTTTCAAAATTGTAATTGACAAATTTTATGGTTAGTATACGAAATTTTATGAAATTTGTCAAAAACTGAAAAACTGTTCCGGTTTACTAATTTTCTTGAAACTCGGAATTTAGGCCATCTATTTATTCCTAGTTATTTTATTTAGATAGTAGAATTATGTAATCAACTATGATAGCACTTTAGAGGAAAACATAACCCCACCCCTCCCCTAAAAGCCACCTTAAGTAATTTTACACGGAGAATGTTTCAAATAAAAGTTGTAGCCCTATATATGTGTAGTTCACATACTTAGTTTAAAGAAAATCGTTTTATAGAAAATACCAGAAAACTGAAAAATACATTTCAGTAAAAAAGCACTTCCGATCATCCGATTTTCTTCATACTCAGTATTTCAACAACACATTTAATTCTAATTGATATTATAGAAGAGAGAATTGTATAGTAAACTGAATTAGCACTTTAGAGGAAAAATAACCCATCCGTCCTCAAGTGCCCTTAAATGAATTTTCTCAGAAAAATAATTTAAGTAAAAGTTGTAGATCTTTCTATGTGTGACCATTTTGAAGAAAACCGTCTTTTGAGAAAATTACAAGAAAGTGAAAACTTCTGGTTGAGAAGTTTTGACAGATGACCTCCTGTCGGATCCCATCCCCCCCCCCCATGGTGATACCTAAACGGCATATCAAGTTTGAGCTTTGTTATTATTATTATTTGTCTGTGGGGAGGGACCAAACCCCACGCTATCCAAAGCCCCATTGGGCCCATATAGCTACCCCAAGAAAAACAACAACAAAGCGGGTCTAGAACAAACACCCAGACCCGGATCTATCCATCTAAGATTTACCCAAGTTCGAATAAATCGGACAATAACCTTAAGGGGAAATAGCCTAAGCTCTTCCACAGACATCCTATTCCGACCAAAGGCCCTGAACCTAATTTCCTCACTCCCAGGTAATCAGTCATAAGATGGATGGGTGTTTCCTGCCCTGTCTTACAGACTCTACAAATTGGGTGCAGCATGAGCCCCATTATGTAAAAATGTCTCCTTAAACCACAATGTCCAGAAAGGGATCCAACCAGATGCCTGAGAGAGCTAGCTCCGTGAAAAACACAGCAACGTTTCAGTTATGGCCTTGTCCGGACCCCCGATGAGCATTGGATTGCCGAAAACCAACTGAGCTTATCCAAGTTTGAACTTTCTTTGATTTTTCGTTTTTGGTGTATGCTATGCTGTTCACTCACGCAAACACACACACAGTGACCATTTTCTTTAGAAAACTGGTTTTTAAACCACTTTTTTGGATTCAGGGGACCTCAAAACGTGTATTTCCGGTGAAAACTCTATACCGAAAATTTGACACATTACAATACTTCTTCTTACTAGAAGTAACAGAAAGTAATAAGGCAAAAATATATTCACATTATAGTGTTCAAAATGGGCACCATCATTAAACAAGCATTAACACTCCCTTTTTGTCCATTTTCATTGACTGCAATCCACTACAGAATGAGGACAGTTTTCTTGGCAGGCTTCAGACTTTCTTTAAGTTCTTCTACAGTGGTGGACAGGATTTAAGATGCCATAAACTTTATTTTTTAGACATCCACAGAGGAAGTAATTGAGAGTGATCTGGGGAACAGGCGGACCACTAAGTAAGGACTGTCGTGCCAATCCATTAACCTCGTTTAGTGCGATCCAGATAACGCCTTATTACCTCCGCAATATGAGCTGGACATCTATCTTGTTGAAATTACATCATTTGCCGACGTGCTAGAGAGACATTTTCAAGCAGATCTGGGAGAACTTCACTTAAGAAATGAAGATACCTGTCTGCGTTCAATTTTTTTACTGTAAAAATATACGGACCTACAAGTTGATCCGCTAATTAGACCGTACATTTATCGAATCATTGCTTGACTGCGTGTCTCATATGTAATATCTAGATTTTCATCTGCCCATATTCAGGAATTCCATCTATTCCATTATTCATTATTCGTTAATTTACATTCATGTAATATTATTTAAAATATGAGAATCGTAACTCGAAAGCACATCCTTTGCTGCCAAAAATATATATTCTGCAGCCTCATGAGCATGGTAAGGTGGAAGATTATGATTTTTTTTTTTTTTTTTGTAAATTAAGACGCGTCAACATCTGTGGTCATTGGCGCCCGGAGCCTTCTCAGTGCACTGCCGGCCTCCGGCGTTGACAGTTCTCTCACGTTCAGACAACACTGTCCATTATCGGACAGTGAGCTGTAGAGACTCCTAGGAAGAGGAAATGTAAGGGCAGCACATTGATTTTAAAATTAGTTGAACAGTCTCTCTGTTCAAATTCAAAATTCTACAAATTTGTCGAAGAGATGAAGTAGGATTTTCTCTTACCTAAACAGTATGGGCAAGCTCAGCATCAAAAGTACGTACAGTTCTCCGACTAATTCTCGGCTATGCAGACCTTACTGTGCCAGCAGTATGAAATTTACGCACCATACTAGGATGCCGACTAATGTTCTATTAGGGTAGAGGTCACTATGTTCACCTTCACGAACTCTTCCCCCTCCACCCAGATTGAATAAAGATGTCATATATATATTGAACCTTTCTTCTTCAATGAATTGGGCCTTCACCAACAACACAGGATTTTGTTTCTAATTTTACGTATGCAAAGCTAATACAACTGAATCTCATAAAATAAAGGAATTCAGTGTCGAATTTGGAGAAAGTATGTAGAAGAGAAGAATTTCCACTTTGTTCCGTTCATGGTTTCTAGTAAACAAGTATTTTGTGAATTAGTTATTATTTCTTTCTCTGACTAATTGTCCACTTGTTTGTTATTTTAAATATCTTTCAGAACAAAAAAAAAATTAATTAAAGAATAAGTCAAGAATAGTAAACAAAAATTTCCCAACATCCGATAATACATCAAATTTTGCAAACATTATATTCGACTTGAAAGTTTCGGTGGAAAATCTGTCAACTGGAATGCAATTTTCACTCTTTTTTTTCGAACGTTGCATAATAACTACACTTTGCAGGCCTGTCACATTTTTGTTTGAAATTTGTCCAGGAATTTTGTCTTTAGAGGGTTCTATGGAGGGGAATGGTGATTTTAATCTTTTTCACTAAAATACCCTATCACTGTTACCCTGGTTCTGTGCGAATTTATAGAATACTTTTTTTTTTAAATAAAAAAATGCTCGAGTTTCCGAGTTGAGACCGTTTAAACCGACGTTTCGCCCATGTTTCGATGACCCTTTTCAGGGTCGTTAAAGCACGATCCTTAAGTGGCTCATTTGCAATATGGGCGAAACGCTGGTTTATAGCAAACCGCTGACGCGATCTCAACTCGGAAATTCGAAATGTTTTTCATGAAAATGGTCGCGCAAACCTAGTTTTAGTTTTGTGGCAATATTTCTCGGAAGCAACATAAATAGAAATTAGTTTGTACACTATAAATACTTGAAGCTGTTACTTTTCTTTTAAACATTTCTCTTCATATTTGGAATGTTTCCTAAATAGTTGTTTACCTTCAGCAATATACAGCTGGGTACCAAAACCATACCATGTTATTTTAGAGGATATTATCTCCGAACTAACACCAAAAATAAATTTTCTCGGGAAAAAGTCCTAGTGAGAGAATTTCAAATTTTGTATTTCCGGTGGAAATTCTGGTTAGAAAACTGACACTTACAGCGATTAGAGAAACAATTATATTAATAACACATTGGCACAATCTAATTGGAACAAAATAAAAAGAGGCTGTAGAACGGTGTGGTTTTTTTAATTCCAGAACTCTTAAAAATAAACATTCCAAAACTGGTTATGACCGTTTAAAAATAGAAACTTCAAACAATGCCAAATGTATATAGGAGATTTAGATTAGCTAGCCTTAAATCAACTGGATTAATCATTTTTATTTTCTTTACTACTTTTACACTTTCTCTTACTGATGTATGTGTATGTATGAATGTATATTTGTTTGAATGGTCTAACGAAAAAAAAAAACAGAAATTCAAACCGACAAAAACTTACTGGTGAAAATTCTTCACCCGGAAATATCATTTTGCTCAATGGATTTGCCCATTTCTTTTTGCGATGTTTTTCGGAAATGACTCGAAAGGATTTTCTTTCAACTTTGTATGTCTAATGTTAATAGAGAATTTAAATTGTTGCTGAAATTCCAATTTTGAAGAAAATCACTTGACCGCAAGTGAAATTTCCATTTGTTTTATCGTTTTTCACGATTTTCTCGTTTACGACACCAGCTGGTTGTTGAAACTACTAATAAAAAAAAAAAGCAACGAGCTTCACTAGTTGAGATAGAGGTCTCTCCTGAAGAGTTGACCCTATGTCTTGATTGTGAATAGTCGTTTCTTTAGTGCCTACATCTTTTTGTGTTTTTTACTGGTTTTTTTAAGAATAGTTTTTGATAGCGGTTTTTCGTGAAACCATGAAAGCAAGAGTGAGTGGAGTTCGGCTGTGTAAACGATTTTTTAGTACATTGAAAATTAATCGTAAAAAATCTGGATTATAAGTTTAATAACGAAAAATTATAACTTTGCAATGTTTGTTTTATGAATAAGAGGTGGGGGGACAGGTACCCATAATCTGGTGGGAGGTAAGAAGATACTGTGCGGACGCCTACTTTACCACTCGCAATTGTCATTTGAAATTAGAAGGTAAATTACTATCTTTTATGTTGCTCTATGACTGACCGCAGATCATACGAAAGTACAACAGATAATTTCGTTATTTCTTCATCACCTGCAAACACCCCTAATAAGCGTAGGAGAAGTAACAGTTCGCCAGAGTTAATTTTAAATCAGAAAAACCAGTTAAGCGACATAGAAGACAAATTACATTTGAAAATATAAATGTAGATGACCTTTTGAAAAAATTTAACATAATGTTGGATGAAAGAATAAAATCGTTGCCAAATAAAGAAGATTTTAATAGGTTGGAGAATCAATTAATTAAATTAACAGACGAAAACACAGCCATGAAAATGGAAATTAGTAACTTGAAAAGTCAAAATTTGCAACTCAGAAACATAGTGGATAATTTGATAATGTTTTCGAAACGAAAAAGATTAATTTTTGGTGGTATTCCTATTATGAAGGAAGGGGAGGAAATTACCGTAGTAAGGAATTATGCAGTAGCATTCTTGGTGTAAAGAGGAACTACTAATCGATAGAGCATTTAAAGTGGGCCGCAAGGATAGGGAAAACCGCCCGTTACTGGTGGAATTCTTTAGGACTTCGGATGTGATTAAAATACAAAAAAAATTTTGTATTCTTCGGCTGTGAAGAATACAAAAAAATCTTAAAGGAACGGGTATTTGGGTAAATAAAGACCTTCCATATGATATAAGAAATAAGAAGAAGAAATTATTGGAAATAAGGTTTAAAATAAAAACAGTTCATCCGGATACGACAATTATCGTGGGCGACAGCTTTTTTTGTATAAAACAATAAAAAGTTTCATTGGGAGGATGGAAGAGGACTCATGACGGGTGAAGAAGATGGGGTCCAGGTATTGAAACAATGACGAACCAGCAGTTCTCGATGGTAAATTAAGAAGTAGTAAGGTACCCAATCCAAAAAGCTGCTGACTCCAGCCCGTCTACAATCGTCTGAATTTCATCATTTGTCTGTTGCATACAAGTTACAGTATAGGCGGTTTTAACAATAAAATCGATCAAGTAAATTTTTTTTAATTTTGTCAAAAGTTTTGACATTTTCATTTAATTAGAAACCCATGTGGAAGAAAAAGATATACATCTGTTCGAAATTTTTTTTAAGGGGTATAAATTATTTTGGAAAAGCGCTACTAGCTCGTCAAAACTTGGTAGAGCTAAAGGTGGGGCGTTATATGGTGTGAAAAATAACTGCTGGTTTACCGACTCATTTGAGTTTGTGCCATTAAATAGTAGTAACTTAATCAGATGTAATTTGAATAGTACAGAATTTTTTCTATACCCAGTATACATTGTAACGTTTTTCCAACTAAACTAGCTACTGCAACTAGTTTTAAGTGGGTTCGTATAGATAAAATACTCCAAACTTCAATAAAGAAAACACCAATTTATTGCTATACACAATAAATTATTTAAATATTAATAATTATTATTTATATTAATAATTATTATTTATAATAATAATTATTTCACAGTTTAAACCACAAAAGTTCACTTTGTTCACTTTTGTACACTTTTCACAAACTAATAACTTCGTTTGTAACTGGGAACTCTCTCAACTCTCTGTGGTCCCTCTATTTATACCAGTAGAGAACATTCCAGACTTCTCTCGACTATTCCGGTCAAAACTAGAGCGCCGCCAGCGCTTCCTGCGGCCAGTAAGAGAACCTTAGGTACCTCCCTTCTCTCCTAGATGGCCCAACTTGCTGCTTTACACTGCTCCCCTCTCAGATCTGTTCGTCCCGAACAGAAACACTCGAATGATGAAGTCCTCCTTGGGCTCCTACAACGTGACGAAGATGATCTCGCCGTGATTCTACGCCTTCTTGAATCTCTGACCCTGGTGCCACGTCTTGACAAAACATTATACTGAGATCTGGAACTAACTTGTGCGCTTCCCAGATTTGGCAGCTTTTCATATGCGAGCGTGCCTCGGCGATGCTGTATAAAAGCTTCTTGCCACGCCAGAGCCTGCTCTAGGTTCTTCTTTGAGGGTTACTTTCACTCTAATAACTGCTAACGGAGGTTGAGCACCAGAACTTCTTTGATGTAAATTATACACATTGTGTAATTCTCTTAATGTCTGGAATAGATGTTGTGTCCAATCTCTTTCCACCTTCGATAGAGTAAGATCTCTCTTTTCTTGATTTCTAATTCGTCCCATATCTCTTCTGAATTTGGTTTCTTTTATTGGAAATCCTCCAAGCTTGCTGGCTTCTAAACCTAGTTTTAACCCGACATCTTCAATGGCTACTCTTCCAAATAAGTCTAATGTCATTCTCCATCGCCCAAGTAACACATCAGCGCTAACCCAACCGCTGTAAACTGACAGGATTATCAGCATATTTGGTCGCGGAGAGTGAGGTACCTGGTTTGGTATAGTTGCATCTAACTCCATTTTCATTGGGCCGTTACTGCCACTTTCTCGTCCAGTCTCCATTGCTCTGCCTTTCACTTCTCGTTCTGGTTCAGAATGATGTACATTTTCAAATCTTAATGAAGGTCCCAAACGTGTAGGTACGTACCAAGCTGAGTGGTTGTAGAACTGAATCCTTGATGCCCACTGATGTTCTCTGGCTGTTCAGGTACACCAAACAACTGATCTCTAGTCGCATTCGGTTGCAACAGTTGAGGCTGATCAGCTAAAGGTAATGCTCGTGCCATGCATCTCTATCTGATGGACTGTAGCCGAGCCGTAATCTTGAATCTGATCTCCGGAGAAATGGATGCCGCCTATCCTTTCCTGCTGCTCCTAGTAGTTCTTCTTCTTTCACAGGCTCTGTCTCCATAGCGACTGGTATTGGTTGCGTATCGACTTCGGCATTATCGTTCTCCTTTTCATCTGGCTGCGTCCATGTTTGAGGTAGTAGAACTCCCTCAAGGTTCTGATCAATACCAGCCCTCAACAGGTAGATCAGAGCATCAATCACGTATGCCGTATGCCTGAGCGAAGATACATCCAGTACTGGTAATAAATCAGCATGTTCAGAATTGTAACATCTCATCAATGACAAACAGTGCATCAGTAACTCCCTTCGGGCAGACTGGCCTTCATTGCCACTGTCACGATCCCTAGATGGTCTGGAACACTCCGAATTAGTGGTAAAACCAACAATCCTAGTTGAAGAAGCCGAAGAAATACTTCCAGGGTGATGCGAAGACTGTGTAGTAAATCTTGATGTACTTCCAGAAGTAGTACCACCTTTCGAAAGACCACAAATTCCGCTATTACTTCCGCTAACCCCGTTAGCACTATTCGAGCTTGGGGAACCTGAACCATGGTAGAGAGGATGATGAAGATGTGCAGAATCTGACGCTGTCGTAAGAGAAGCTCCAAAGCGCAACCGAGATTCGGTTGAATCCGCCACTGTCAGAAGCCAATCCCACGGTGGTTTTAACGGTTTTTCTACATAGGTCTGTATAATTGGCACGGGTTGTTGCTGTGGTGCACTAACATTACGTAAACTGCCTAAAGGATCTGCAATTTGTCGAAGTACAATAGCAAAACTTCTAGCCGAACAAGCAGCTGTTGTAGGCTTGGTGACCCCATCCGGGTTACTATTGCATGCCGAAGATGTGTTAGTTGAACGCCTCAATGAGGACGGATCAATGAATACCAATGAATTGCCATAAGCTACTCGGAAACCACCTGATAATTTTGAACCGGTGTCTGCACTTCTAATAGCCCACTGCATTGGCTGAAGAGCAAGATTACTCCTTTGGCCCTGACCACTTTGTCCCGAACGTCTTTCTAATTGTTCATCTCCAAGCAACATTTCTTCGTGACCCAATCCTTCGCTTTCTCCATCATTCTCTTCATGCTGACTTGCCACTTCCATTGAATCACCACTTTCATCTTCTCAGAGCATAGAAGTATGTAGGGTATTAGATGAACCATGCTGTATCGTTTCTTGGTTAGTCTGATCGCTGTCGCTTTCAGTTTCCACCAACAAATTTTCACTTTCACTTTCCGCACCTTCGCGTTCGACTTCTCTCTCGGATCCTTCTCTTTCGACTTCTCTTTCACCCTCAGTCTCACTGCCTTTCCCATCATTCACTGGTGCTTCTAAACTTTCTACCATTTCTTCTTGGATCTCATCTTTCTCCCTTTTTCTTTCTCCTCCCATTTCATCCCAGCCTCTTTTCAATTCCTCCCGGCTCTTCTTCAATTCGTTTCTTATTTCGTCCCAGCCTCTGTTCATTTCGTCTATCATTTCGTCCTGGCCTCTTTTTATTTGGTCTTTCATTTCAGCTTTTATTTTGTCCTGGCCCCTTTTTATTTCGTTTTTCATTTCAGCTTTCATTTCGTCCTGGCCCCTTTCTATTTTGCCATTCATTTCTTTCAACAATGCCATCATTTCCTCCATTTTCCGCGTTTGACTTCTGGTACTTATGGGCATACAATAAAACTAATACTATACTGTTACCTGTTTAGAGATTTTATCCCACTTCTGACACCAAATGTAATGTTTTTCCAACTAAACTAGCTACTGCAACTAGTTTTAAGTGGGTTCGTATAGATAAAATACTCCAAACTTCAATAAAGAAAACACCAATTTATTGCTATACACAATAAATTATTAAATGCAACGCTTAATAATAATTATTTCACAGTTTAAACCACAAAAGTTCACTTTGTTCACTTTTGTACACTTTTCACAAACTAATAACTTCGTTTGTAACTGGGAACTCTCTCGACTCCCTGTGGTCCCTCTATTTATACCAGTAGAGAACATTCCAGACTTCTCTCGACTATTCCGGTCAAAACTAGAGCGCCGCCAGCGCTTCCTGCGGCCACTAAGGGTACCTCCCTTCTCTCCTAGATGGCACCACTTGCTGCGTTACAATATTATTATTAATAATTGGGAATGTGAGTTTGAAATTATTGAAAATTTGTTGGAATCTTACCCTGGGTATAAATTTGTTATAATCAGGAATTGTTACGCGAGGGTATGGGAACTGCAAATAATTCCTTTAGAAGTGATGCCCACATTACAGGAGGCAATGTCCATTAGAAAATCGAAGGATTGTATTGTAATGTAATAATTCAAATGGTAAAAAAAATTCTTGATTTATGTGAGAATTACAACCTTGGATAATGAATGGTAGAACAAAAGGGGATATAGAGGGAGAATATACGTTTATAGGAGGCCCAGGCTGTTCGGTTAATGACCTGTGTTGATTTATTAGAAAATGTTGAAGATTTTATAGTTCTGAATGAGATATTTTCAGACCATATGCCGATTTCTCTGTCAGTTAATTTGTCTGTAAACTGGAAAAAAGATTATACCCTTCCATTACTTCCTAGATTGTTATGGACTAGGAATGATGAGCAGTTTTTGGTAAGAGGTTGGCCGTAATAAATGAGTTCCCTCGGTATCCGCAGGAGGGTGCACATTTTTTCTCTCATACGATTAGAAACGCGGCAAGTATGAGATATTATGGTGACAGCTTTAGAGATTAGCCCAATCAGAAGCGGTTTGATTCCGAGTGTAGAAATAGCAGGAGGCAAACATTCAATTTTTTAAAATTATTTAGAAAATCTGGCTCTCCTTTATAAAGTCTATCGATACAAACAGCTTTGCAAGACAAAAAAGAAAGAGTGTATATTATGTTTATTAGAAAAACTTCATTCTGTTAAAGATAGTAAAGATTCCTGGGATGTAGTCAAAAAGTTTAAAAAACATAATTTCGTTATTAGTCCTGTAATCAACAGTGAAGAGTGGATGGATCATTTTAGTAAATTATTAAACCCTAACTTGTGTGCAGATCGTGTACTTTATGCCCCCCCATTTAATGAACTCGAAATTTTAGATAAACCTTTTGAATTGAATGAGCTACAGTGAGTAATAAAAAAGTCGAAAGCGGGTAAAGCCCCTGGTTTTGACGGGTTCTCTTTTCAATTTTTTAAAAACAGCAGTTCAAACTTCCAAGAATATTTAATGAAATTTTATAATTGTATTTTTGAATTTGAAAAAATTCCCAGTAGTTTCAATAAAACTAAAATTTACCCGCTTCATAAAAAAGGAGATATTAATTCCGTTACAAATTAAAGAGATATCTCTTTCCTGGATTCTATTGTCAAGTTGTTCACGGGTCAATCACTGAGAACGATGGGTGAATCAAAATAATATACTTTGTGAATGCCAACTGGGATTCCGGAAAGGGTACTCAACAATTGACAATATTTTATTTTAACCAATTTAATTAAATTAATTACTGCGCAAAAAAGAAAAAAGTCGACGCGTTCTGTGTGGATTTTAAATCAGCATTTGATTCCCCAGATTGACACGCGCTTTACTATAAATTATATACACTCAGTATTTCAAACAAATTCATTAATGTATTACAGAGTCTTTATTTAAATAGTGAATCCTCATTATGGACGCGTGATGGATTGATCCCAAATTTTCAAACTAATATGGGACTTAAGCAGGGTTGTTTGCTTTCCCTACTCCTATTCTCCCTATTTGTGAACGATCTGGATGGTGGGGTAAACTTTAACGGAGTGCATATAAGATGTCTAATGAATGCGGACGACATTGTTCTTCTGCTACGGATCCATTGGTATACAAACTATGATCAATAGATTAGCTAAGTATATTGCTGTATAGAACTTATTAGCAATTAACCTAACTAAATCTAAAATTATAGTGTTCAGGAATGGGGGAAAATTAAGTAAGAAGGACCGGTGGAAGTTGAATGGGAAAAAATAGAGATAATAGAATATTATAAGTACCTGGGGTTGGGTTAACCCCACATCTGTCACTAACTAAAAATTTTGAAGAGAAACTGGGCATATTAAAGACTTCAATTTTGATAAATTACAGGCGCTTTATTAGCAACAAAGATGTTACATTGATTGCTAAATGTAAAGTTTTCGATTCGGTAGTGTGCTATGCGGCACTAGTATGGGGACACCAGCGGTACCAAAATGTTGAGAAAATTAATACATTTTTTTTTTCTTAAAAATCTGTTCATGCTGCCTAGAAATATGCCCACTATATTATATACTCGAAAACCACTCTTCAATTTCACTCTTAAAATGCATAATAATTATATTAAAAAAGTTTTGGTAATTGTCCAAGTGAGTCCCGTTACACTGGTAGCGCAAAGAAATGATTCATAAAAAAATATATTGGTAAAAAAAATGCGAACAATTATGTAATATATATGGATTACCAATGTTTATAATCAGAATGACGATAGGGATTTATTTGAAAATTTGTTAGAAAACTTGAGCAGAGAATTCGAGCATAATCTAATGTCTAGCGCTACCCTCTTTGGATTTTTTGTATTGTACAAAAATTTAAAACTAGTTTAGTTGGTAAACATTACATTAACGATGTAAATAATAGTAGAAAAATGCCATTAATCGTGAAATTGAGAGGAGAGTCGCTGAACTTAAATTACAATATCAGTAGGGAAGACAGAGCGCATAAGTGCGCACTATGTAATTTAGGTGCAGTAGAAAATATAATCCATTTTATAATAGGGCTTTGCCCAATATTGCAAAAGTGCAGGTCCATCAATGTATTAGCTATGACAAAATAATAAATTATCTGAATGGCGATTATCGATGGGAAAATTTATATAAGTACACCGAATACGCCTTGAAGTATAGACATTTTTTGATTAGTGAATTTAATTTTAGTAAATAACCAAAATTGTCTAGGTGCGTATTTTATTTTTTCATTCTACTTAAAATAAGAGTTTAGTTTATTTATTTAGTTATTATTTACATTTTTTCAAAACTTAAATTTGATTATGTTTATGATTCTCTATATTATGGAAATTCTAAAATAAACAAGTATTTTGATTTTTTTAAATGATTTATTTTACACTAAATATCATTAATAGTAATAGTCAACTTGGCGGACGTACTTCGAGTCCATGCCTAAGTGTTTGTAACCAATTTCAAATTGTATTCAATTGTAACTTTTGTTTAAATAAAACACTATTATTATTATTCGAGGTCTTCCCATACTAGTCACACTCAGATATGCATGATAACCCCTACCACCTAGTAAGGGTATATATTCTCTTCCTCCTAGTAAGAGTAAGTATTACAATCGTGCCAGATTTTCAATATCGAGTTTTCACCGGAAATACACATGTTTTGGGGGTCCCTTGAATACGAAAAACTGTTTTTAGGTCTGTATGTGTGTGTTTTAACAGAAAGTGCTTAATAACGAAAAGTCGCAGGAAGCTCAAAGTTGGTATTTCATTTAGGTACTATCATCGCATCAGGCAAGACGTTTCGAACAAAGTCCATAGACCGGATGTGCGATTTAATTGAATTTTTTTATTTCTTTAGTTTTTCATGATTTTTTCGAAAACGGCTCCACCGATTTTCTTTAAGCTTCGTATGCTGTCTAAACAACATACATACCTATAATTCTTTTTCAAACTTTTTCTAGGGATAATAGACTTTTTGGAGTGCAAAGTAACAATAACGTCATGCTTTTTGCTTTAAAGTACCATTGCAATATAATATATGGTTATACCACCTATATAATATTAATGTACAAAACCATTAATAGAATTCCAAATTTAAAGAAAATCGGTTTACCTACCGGAAGTGCGATTTTACAAAATAGGTTTTGGATTTTTTTGGAAACGGTTACAGTGAATAACTTTAAGCTTGCTGTATAGATTAAAATTACAATGAATATCTTTAATGCTTGCTGTTTAGATTAAAATATGTCACTTTTATTTGAAACATTATTCTGAAAAAAAAAAAACTGACTTTAGAGGCGTCTTTAGCTTAAATTTAAATTTTACACAAGCTTTGTTGGTTTTAATGTAGAGCGCTTCACATAAGGCCGCTCAGGCCTACAAGTAAAATCCCCGCCTTCATCTTTGTGGCCAGCCTAACTAATCATTGGAATGTTGCAATTTTAGAGGAATTTCTTCTTTTTTTTTTTGAAAATTGTAATTATTAGAGTAAGAGAAAGTCGTGTGAATGTTTCGCAAAATAATTTTTCGTTCTCTGGGGACCTCAGAACGCATGCTGTTATTTCTGTGGAAATTACATTTCGAAATTCTAATATTAATTCCACCTCTTACAAGCGAGTAAGACAAGAAGCAATAAGTTACGTCATACTTTTATAATAACAGTAATACGCTCCAATAATTATTATTATTATTATCATCAATAACCAATTATTTAGATGCTGCGCCTTTATAATAGAGGTCGAACGCGTCCTTTAAATGTAAATCTATCGAAATCAATGAATAAAATTATTGTTGTGCGCCAAGTTGCTATGGAAAGCTAATACCTAGCAGTGTATCAGTCCAAATTACCAATACAGTACAGTTTTTATGAAGAACTGCGAGCTATTTTCTTTTTAAAAGAGTTCTTTTTTTCTTTTAAAATAAAACTTTGGTTTTTAAACAAATTTTGGGTAATTTTTGTTTGAATACTGAACTTGTTTTAATGTGAGTATTTTGTTATTATTTGCTTAATTTGATTATCGAATCTTAATCCATAATTTATGAAAAGGTTAAATTCATAAAGGTATTGAATTATGAAAGAACATGTTTGCAGCTGAAATATTTATTAATATTGTCTTCATAACCTGACCCCGTCCATGCTATTAAATTCAGTATCGATTATTGGGAACAACCCAATCTTTAATTTGTTTTATCTATTCTTTCTTTTATTTTTTTTTAAATAGTTTAATTTTTTATTGTAATTGTTTGATAATAATAATAACAAATGTAAGTTAAAAATATAGTATTGCGATCTGGTCAAAAAGTTTCGAAAGTGATTTTTTTTTCACGATTTTCTCGAAAACAGTTCCAAAAATTTTCTTTAAAATGTCTTGAAAAATAAAGGTGCTTAAAACATTTATTCGAAACTTTTTTTTTCCAGTGAATAATATATATTTTTGTGAGAAGTTCTGGGGGGGGGGGGGGGGAGGCCTTGTCAGATTAGAAAACTTAGCTTAATATTAAATATGAGCTTAATAATATTGAAGCACTTTAGACACAGAAAATTGAACGTTGGAGCTCCTCCGAAACTTCCTAAAAATCAATTTTTCTGTAACCTAGATATGACGTAGTTACTACGGCTGTCGGCAGAAAATGATGCCCTTATGTTCGTTTTATTAGGCGGGAATACTTGCCCGGGCGCTTACGATCCTGAAGAAGTTTGGTAATCATGTTGCGCCTCCCGGTGTAAAGTTTTTTTTAAAAAAATTAAATAAACTTTAAAAATCACAGATCCTGTATAGAACTTACAAAAAGAAATTCAATTGAGTCTTACAGATATCAGCCAATCAGAGGCAGAAAAATATAAGAGGTGATTGATGACATGGGACATCATTGTAGAAATGATGGTGGTCGTGTAGAAGATCTCAGCTTACAAGATTGGAATAATGAAGTGTTTTCATTGCCGGGCACAGCGTCAACAGCGACCGGCTCAACAAGGCGGGCTAGTTTTGCCCGACTGATTGTAGAACCAGACAGTAAAGGAAATGATGCTGATGGTAAATTAAATATAGTACAAAATTAGCACACTGTTGACTGCGCTTTGGCAAGAAAAAAAAAATCCTCCACACAAACTAAGCACTCGAGTGTGTTGGCTGGCCTGTATGTTTGTGTTTGAATTTTCTGGTTCTTTAGACGAAAAATAAATTATTTAAAAATTTTAAATAGAAGTTTGTCTTAATGCATTGCTTCCCTTATTCTGTTAATAATTCTGTTAATCTAAATAAATTACTAATCGTAGAAGAACACTGTCAATCTTTATTCATAAAATTTGCATTAAATTAAATGCACCATGCACGGGAATATTTGAATGGGTTTTGAGAAATACATTTCATCAATTTAGTTATTCGCTGTGATTTTTTAGTGAATTCATATTTTTATCTTAACACTAGACCACTAGAATTAATAGCGCAATAAGAATGCAAGCATTTTATTGTTTTAAGAGCACCTGCAAGCTTTTTGAATATTTTTAATGTAGATTTTCAATTTGTTGTTATTGGCTGGAAAGCATCAGAGACATTTTCCGTGATAGCCTGCTTCTTTTTGTGGTCATCGACCAGTTTTGGGTGTTCGCCCATCTTCAGGATGCGTTTGTCACACAGTGTGATAACACAGACTTGCACAGAGCAAATTCAGTTTACACACTGACTAGTCTTTTAAATGTATTTAAAAACTAAACTCTTAAACTAGGTCAATAGGGGTAGGGTGTTGGTACCTGAGTGGCAAAAGGAACACGTGTTTGGGTTTTTAAAGGGGCATATTTTCTTAAAATGGAAACCTCCAACACGTGGGTGTCTAACCTTAAAGTCCGTTGTTGGAGGGAGATTCACTTTATTATTAACTATCTATACTATCTTATTATTCCGATTATTTATTTATTTATTTATATCAGCGTGAAATAACATTACGTCATCCGTGTGCTGCTGTGAAATAGTCACTGATAAGAGAGGACAGTTTGAGTTGTATGATCGTAAGATAGTATAGATAGATAAATAATATTTTGTTCAACTAAAATGGTCAAAGCAAATAAACGAATAAACAGTCAAACAATATATATGAGCAGGTTGTTTGGTGAACTAGATATATTTTGCGTTTCACCCTTTACAATTCACGCTCGCACATACCTAAATATGGGTTTTTTACATGCCTATACATAACAAATTTAAACTAGTCTAAGTGCAGACTTTTTTATATATATATATCATTGGAAAAAAACAAACAAAAAAACAGAATAATAAGATAGTATAGATAGTTAATTATAAAGTGAATCTCTCCCTCCTACAACGGAGTTTAAGATTAGACCCCGACATGTTGGAGTTTCAATTTTAAGAAAATATGCCCCTTTAAAAACCCAAACACGTGTTCCTTTTGCTACTCAGGTATCACCACCCTACTCCTATTGACCTAGTTTAAGAGTTTAGTTTATATTACATTTACAAGACAGTGTGTAAACTGAATTTGCTCTGTGCAAGTCTGTGTTATCACACTGTGTGACAAACGCATCCTGAAGAAGGGCGAACGCACGGAACCAATCGATGATCACAAAAAGAAGCAGGCTGTCACGGAAAATGTCTTGATGATTTTCACTTTCTCTAACTGATGTTAGAATAATAATTGTGTCAAAGTTTCGATATCAAGTTTTCACCGAAAATACTCGTTTTAAATAAATTTAATTTGGATCTGTGAATGATATGGCTTTCACATTGGCTTCTCATACAGAGAGGGGCGATCAGCTGTTTGACGAGATCTTTAAAATAATGTGCAAGAGCGAGAGGATCATCTTATCCATATTCAAAACCAGTTTTATGTGATTTTTTAAATGCCACGTACTATGGTAACAGTTCTACGTCAAGTTTATTTGGGAATGAACAAATAACATTTTATTTATTTATTGATTCCTGGAAAAGGCTCCTAATTTTTTTATTTTAATTTCTTTTACTTTTGGTGAGAGGAAGTATTGCGTTTAAATTTGTCAACTTTTCGAAATTGAGTTTTCACCGGAAATATGCAAACTTTTAGGTCCGCCGAGTACGAAAAAACTGTTTATAGCAAATTTTCTGTGCAGGAAGGTTTTGGTCAAAATCCATCAACCGGAAATATGATTCTTTACCAGTTTTCTGCGATTTATCGAAAACGGTTCCAACAATTTTCTATTAACTTCATATAATATCTACACCTACATAAATATCTTATCACTTTTATTTGTAATATTTTTCCGGAAAAATTTTGAAGGGTGTTCTATTGACCTTGGAGTTCTAATATTAATATGTTAATCTTTTGTTGTTAAATGTTAATCTTTTGAATAACAATGTAAACACATTCAATTTCTACTACCATCTGGGCCAGTCAATATATATACCCACCAGGTCTGTATTTATTGTTGGGGCAACTGAGTAATAATTTCCAATTTAAAGAAAATTTGTTGCCACCTATATTTGTTGCGGTAAGAGAAAAACCATGTTGTAATGGTACCGCAAAGATAATGCAACCATAGCAGAGAGAAGAGAGGCCCTCTCTGGTTAACAGAGACTACTCTCTGACTTAGGCAGGCTAGAGTGGGAGAACCTGTTGTATATAAGCCAGTGGGAATCTATCTAGAGGTTATCTATCAGATACAACCGTACAACGGTACATCGCATCGTGCCATGTCTATTCTCACACATTCATTCTATCATTTTCATTATTAAGTCCAGTGCAGTTAGTGTAAACTTAGCTACATTATATTAGTTCTTCATATCTCGTTCATTTAATCAACTAATTTCTCTCCTCAACAACTCCATATATTGGTGCAGCCGTAGTTCGGAATCCCGCTTCAGCTTTCATGGTACCGCAAAGATAATGCAACCACAGCAGAGAGAAGAAAGGCCCTTTCTGCTGTGGTTGCATTATCTTTGCGGTACCATTACAATGTGAATGTTGAAATCGAGGAAAAAATCACTAGTTTATTATTATTTTTTTTTTTTAAATTTAAGGCGCGTCAACATCTATTCATTGGCGCCCGGAGCCTTCTCAGTGCACTGCCGGCCTCCGGACAGTGTTCTTTCATTACAGACAACACTGTCCATCACCGGACAGTGAACTGTAAAGGCTCCTAGCAAGAAAAAATCTGAGGGAGCCTAGCTGGACTCGAACCCGGGTCCTCCCGTGAGAGTCGAGTACGCTAACCACTTAGCTATTCCCTTCCTTTGTTATTGTTATAATTATTCTCACTAATACAGAGACCAAAATTAGAGCTATTAATTTTTTATTTTATTATTTATATTTTTTAAAGATTACAGACAAACATGGTTAAATAATTGTGGAATCTGTGAAAAAACTTTTCTATGTAAACTTACATAATCCGATGTGATACTCGACTTTCCCTTAGCGAATTTTTAACACCTTTTGACGTATTTATTTTTTTATTTTCTCTTAATACTTTAGAAGTTGAGTTTTCACCGGAAAATATATCTTTTGTGGTTCCCTAATTACGATAAAAATGTTATATGGCTTATGGTCAAGATTTTTCAAAGTCGATATTGACTTTTTTTAAATGACTAATTTCATAGAAGTTGAATTTCTTATTCCTTGGAAATCCATATTTATAGTAAATAAATTGTTGTTTTGATTTTTCTTTTTTTTTAATTAAATTTCAGGTATACACCTATTCTTAAAAAATGTAAATAACTACTTTTCACTATGTGATTTATATATTTGCAAAAATTGGATTAGATTATCAAAGGGAGATGCTCTAACCCAGTCATTGCAGCCAAACCCCTGCCTCTGTGAGTCTAAAATGAGAAACCTTCCCTCTTCATGTGGTTGAGGGCTTTCCCAACTAACTCTTTTTGCGCAGTTATCTCTTCTAGCCCAATGTGCCAAAAATCTCTTAACGCGATTATTTGGCGATTGCAACGCAATCGAACAACAGATGCGAGGCCGTTTTCTCCTGTGCCTGATACAGTTTACACAACGGTTCCGAGTTGATTAACCCCCACCCTGTGCAGATGTTTCTTGAACCTACCGTGCCCCGTGAAAAGGCCTGTCACCAGACACTAATCTGGTGCCTTCCTAAGCAGGTCTCTTTGGTTCTGTACTTACTAGCTCCTCTTACTGATCCTCTTGTTGTATTTGTCTCCTGGACTTGCTCTTCAGATTGTGTCGGGTTCCCTCAGAAGCCACCCCCCTTAGGTTGGTTCCCACCTAAGCCCGTACTGTCTCTTTGGTTACCTCAAGGACAGGTTCTGGACCATAGAACGGAGTATTTGCTACATTCCTGGTCAGGCGATCGGTGTTTCATTACCACAAATCCCCACTTCAGTCCGTCCTTGTTGTGTCGAAAAAGTTGTGTCAGGGATTCTCTACGCTCCCTAACCAGAGATGAAGTAGTTCTAAAGGCGGCAAGGGCCTATATTTGCAATAACTATTAATAATGTTGATGACAACCTTCTAATTGATCAGTATTCAGGTCAGTGTCTATTTATGAGCAACTCAGCAAAGTTGAGTAGCCCCCCACTATTGAAAAATTGTTTTTTTTTTTTTCAATTAATAATGTTTTTCAATTAACTGATTATTATTGTTTTCTATAATGAAGATACGTACACGCAAATACACACATACAAAACCACAACTCAATGATGTTCCCACCTCTTTTTGCCATATTTCTTTTAGTTTTTTGTTTATTTTTTTATTCACCAAGTTGTCATTAATGTTTTCTTTGACTAATTCTTTTATTCACTTATGTATCCTAATGACCTCTTGTTTCCAATTATAATCTCCTGTCAAAATATCCAAAGAAAAATTTGTGATCGCACTTTTCTGAGACATTATTGGAAAAAAAGACTAAACGCAAAGGTGGCAGCCGAAGGAATTTGTGCAATGGAAGGAGTGAGAGTAATGCATCAAAATGTGGCGGCCTTTTGGTTTAAAGCGTTTCAAAAATAGCCTTTCAAGATGAGCCAACTTCAGGTCGTCTATCGGTTGTCTATAATGGTAAGCAATTGCTCGTATGTTTGTAGTAGGACCATCTAAGTGTTTGACCACTCGAGGTCAGGTGGTCCTCCATCTCAAGAAGAGCCCTAGCTAAACAGCTTTATCGATTTGTGCAAAAATTTGCTTCAAAATCCAAAAGATGACTGGTTTTGGAAAGTAATACTTATAAGAGATAAATGAATGTTTTTGAAAAATCCAAATAAGCGAAAGCAGTGGGGGTACGACAAGACTATGTGGTCCAAACTGACAGATGTTAGCCAAGACTGATTAGGGAAAAAAGTCATTCTCGTATGGCAGAACTTGCAAAGTAATTTGCGTTTCGAGCTTGTTTCAGATACCAGAACTTTTAACCATGTAGTGGATAAAGTTTATGAGGTCTTAAAACCAAAGGAATCCCATTTTAATTCACCTAATAAAGCTATGTTTGCAACATGATAACACGGCCGTCATTCGTTGGGTTGACTCAGATAAGATAACAGTATTCGAAGGAGTAAGTAGATCTCCTCACCCTGCCTGTAGCCCCGATGTTGCACTATCTTTTACGATGTTTTCCATTATATTGTTCATTTACCTAAAGGATCAGACTTAGAACATTATGAAGCAGTGGCGATTATGATACGAGGTGTTTATCCGCGCAAAACCGAAGGAGTACCACCGTCACCAAATTGAAGTCTTGCATAAAGGTGGGTGAAAGACGTAGAAAATGAAGGTTTATATTTTGAAGAATAAAATTCAAGTAAACCGTTTTTATATTTATTTTTAAAATAAAGTTGTTTTTATGCATAGCAGTCTTTTATAACAACCTAATATTATGTGATATGTATTAAAATAACTAAATTCTGACTGATAATGATAAAGAAAAGGGAAAAAGCGCAGAACTGTGACCTGGTTTGGGACGTTGCCTTTTCACTGCCTGCTGTATCGACAAGCAAGCCATTTTTAGCAATAATAGACACTACATAATTAATCGTACCTTGTCACCATTTCGGCACAAAATACGTTCAACTTTCAGTTAGTTCTGATCAGTACGGCTGATGTAATACTTATTCAACAATATGTTGTAAGTATTAATCAAAAATTTGTAAATTATTGTTTGAATTTTGTTTTATTACTTACTGTTACTAATGTAACAGGACGTATTGCAATCTTGTCAAAGTTTTGAAGTTGGGTTTCCACCGGAAACGCCATGTTTGGAGGTTCCCTGAGTGTGTAAAAAGTTTTTATAGAATTCGTACTTCTCTCTCGCTCTCTCTCTCTCTCTCTCTTGTGTGTGTGTGTAACTTTTCTTAAAACATTTTTTTCCAAGAAGGTGCGCATTTTTGGAGAGATCTGGGAGGGGGGATGACGTTTCCAGCATTCCTCTATAAGTGCTATTTTAATATATAATACCATTCTATCATCTATATAATTAACAAAAATTTAATGTATTGCCAAGAAAGTCGATTTACGGAAAGTGCGACTTTTTGTTGTTGTTTTATTATAATCGATCCAGATTTTCGAAATTGTGTTTTCACCGGAAATACATGTTTTGGGATATATCCTGAATACGAAAAAGAGTGTTTTTAGCGAATGATCTGTATATATGTGTCTCAAAAACGCAAAGTCGCAGTAAGCTCAAACTTGGTATTCCATTTAGGCACTACAATGCATCAAACACGAAGATTTGGCCAAAATCTGTCAACGGAAAATGCGACTTTACTGATTTTATTGCTTTTTTTTTTTCAGTTTTTCACTATTTCTCCAAAACAACAGCAACTAACTACCCACATACAGACCAACAAACATTTTTGTTTAAAACATTAATCCAGGAAAATTAATTTTAGAGGGTCCTGGGGGAACTACGCTAATGTTTTGCTGCCAAGTGTTACTTCAGTACAATGCACTGTGCTAGAGTTAATTCTATTTACCAGATGTAATGTTTCTATACATATATATATATATATATAAGCCTATCACTTTTATTTGAAATTTTTTTTCGGAAAAATTCATTTTAGAAGGTTTCTCTAGAGGGGGGGATGACATCAGGTTTCAAGCTTGTTTTTGGTTTTGATAGGTGCGCCCTCTTCTGGAAGAATTTAATCACATTCACATACTCGTTTTTCTTTCTGTTGAAGAACCAACCTGTACCCCCACCACTTTATATTAAAGGGAAATATGCTTTTAGTAAAATTTCCAAGTTCTCATGCTTCGTCAGCGGCTAGCGCACTTGGCTTTGGTGCGAGAATCAGGGTTCGATTTCCCGGGAGCGAAGCCGGAACTAAACGGCGAGGGAATTGTGGCGTGCTTAACACACGTCCTCCATTAAAATGGCAGTCTGTCAACCTTTGGCCCTTTATAGGCTGTTGCGCCATAACTAATTATCCATATTTGAGTTTTGTTGAAAACAAAATTAAAGTTCTGTTGTATAAATACGGTCAGTTGCTGTGAAATTACATAATATGCAGAGAATAGTAACATAATTAGCTGCTTACACAAATAGCATGACAAATAGAATTTATATTCTTACATTAAATTTGCTTTTGTATTAAAATAATTATATATAGACTTTGCATTCACACTCATCCCATATTCACACATATAATGATACCTTAGTATGATTACTCATACCCGAGTTGATGAATCGATTATATATATAATCAATATATACATCTGTATAGTTTATCGGAACTTCCTGAAGATAGGTAAACATTCTCTGAAGTATCTAGAGATATTGTCCGTGATAACCGAGTTAGAGACAGTCAATCGATTTACAATGCATTGCATGAGCAGTTAGAACAGCAATTCTAAAGAAATTCGATGAGATAATTTCAGAGAAACTCAGAAACTGAAAATAAAACAATTTGCAAAAATCACACTTCTGACGGATCGATTTTGGTGATTCTTAATTGGAATATTAAGTTCGTGTTTTTTGCGTTTTTTCAGCAAAATCAGCGTAAAACCGGCATAAAAGTCCAATAAGTAAAGTGATAATTGCGTTTAGAGCGATTTTGAACGATACCTTGCTGGCGACATCTATAGAGAATTTCTAGTTTAAGCTTCGTGCGATTTGTTTACCCACACCGTACACTATTCCTTAATGATAATCAGTCCAATTCCTTAGAACTTCTGATTACTTTAGGAAGGCTTAAATCAGGAGGAGGCCTACAAATGTAGGAGGTGTCAGAATTGTTTCAAAAGCCCGATTTTGTTAAAATGAATCTAGCTGAACAGGACATCGACGTTAAAATAAACGACTACGAAATACCAAAAAAAGTGTAAAGAGCAGAGAGAGTAGGCAGAGTCAGAAATGTGTATTTTTCTTAGGGCTGCGTTGGGTTGATGACCTGAGGAAAGGACTGACCCAAGAGCCGTTCTTGGCTTTAGACATTGGAAGGTTTCCGGCCTCAAATAAGTAATGATAGTACGGACTAGTGTCCGATGTCAGGGGAATATCTAGACTACAAGTTACCTCCGATAATGCCACGCTAATGCCAAAAAAAAATTACGGATCAGTGGACCACAAAACCATGTATTTCCGGTAGAAACTGAATTTCAAAAATTCAATAAATACTTCCTCTAGCCAAATAGCTAAAATACGAAATTCCTAAATATTAAAGATTTGGTAATTAGTTTTTATTAAATCTAAATTATTGAAATATTTATTTAAATTATGCATTACTAAATTAAAGAGATGGGTGAGTGGTGCAAGTATTTGTAGAGGGGATATGATCCATCCCCGTTAAGAAGCTATCATCATTTTTTATATCCCTCCTTCATCCCTTCTCCCTTTAATTGTTAATACCTCCTCACTTGTGATGAAGTATTTATTGATTTACTATATCGAAAAGCAACTTAGGTTCACCTCAGTGTATTATAAGAACATCCCACAGGTGTGACAGTTCGTTTTCAAATGTTTATACGTAGAAATATCTTGAATATTTTACAATTATGGAGAGAATACCCAGGCGTATTGGTTAGTAAAATTTTATTTTTCCTTTCTTAAATTGAACTACTAAATAAAAATGTTTGAATTTTTGTTTTACACTTTCATACAACTGTGTGGGGAGGGAACTATTGAGGTCGTCATATTTTCGAAATTTGTTTTCGCCGGAAAAAATACATGTTCTGGGATCATCTGCGTAAGGAAAAATGTTTTTAGTGAATGTTCTGTTCCCGTTTCCGGTATTACTTCCGCTTACGTCTCCAAAGTATCAGTTAAAACCGGCCCGCCAGTTAGTACTGCGACCTTACTAAATGTTTTTTTCATTTTTGTAATTTTCTTTTTGCAAATTTAGCAATATCTGCAAACATAACGTTCCTGAAATATCTATGACACTAAGATTTCTAGTGTTAGTGATAGATGCCCGGACTGCTAGACTAAGTATAATTTCAGTTTTCTCTCTGGTCTTTGCTGAGAAGCGCCTGTACTCTTCCCTTCACCATGTAATTTTGTATATTTGTTAAGGTCAACTAAAAGTTCTGTAAAATACCGTTTATAAGAAATAGTTGTCTTGTTAGAAATGTTAACATTTATAAGAGAAAGTTGTGTGAGAGTGTTTTATATCAGACTTTTTTTATTTCAAAAAAGTAGATTTTTTATCAAGCTATATTATTTATTTTAGCCGAAATTGAAAAATAAAACGGTTATCTTGTAGTAAGGTTATTATATTAAAATAATGAATAGAACTTGCAATGTTACATCAGCGCTCCGCTAGTCGGATTAACTATTAATACATTATTATAATTTTCTCTTATAATTGTATATACAGACTCGTATATATTTGAAATAAGGAAATTTTTTTTCTTGTTTGAATCAAGTCAATCAAAAATATTTGCAATTTACAATATTATTTTCTCAATGAGATGAACTTGGTCACTATGTCAGTACAAGAGATGTAACTTTTTTTTTAAATTTATTTATTTATTTGCTCATAATCATACAGATTGTAGCAGGAGTTGCTGTAAATACAATACAATAACGAATATGTTAGGACTATAGATAATACAAAGTAAATTCGGACAGATAGACAAAATAAAAACATTTTAAAAATAAAATAAAAAGTTTCACTTTTACAAATATAAATGAAATTAAAAATTCTCCATAATATCTTCTTCCTAGGACGGAAATAAGAACGGACATTACACAAAATAATTTCATACAGAACAGAAAATATCCAGAACAAGAAAAAAAGAAACTATTAGAATGAATATTAATCGTTTAACACAAAAGATCTCATTTTTAGAGAACTTATTACAATAAAATAAATATTTCTAATTGCGAGATGGAATTAATTGAGAGTAGCAACTGGTCATCAGAATCATTTAAATAATTTACAATATAATTCTTCCTACATGTACTTAGTATTGGGCAACTGACTAGGAAATGCAGGATATCGTCGCTTCCTTGGCTGTTACAAAGGGGACAAAAATCCTGGGGATTGAACTTATAAAACAAACCAGTTAGAGGTAACCTAATATACTTCTTACTCATCAAGCGTAATTGCGAGATCAACCTGATCGCATGAAGGTAATAATTGTATCTTAAATAAGGCTCACCTAAGTCCAGAATAGAAATATGTTTACAGTAAAGATTAAATGAAGAGGTGATGTCAGAGTCCACATGTGGCTCAACAAGTTGTTATTGAAGGAGATAACTAAAGAGTTTATTTTCGTTTTTAAAATACCAGAATTTTGGGCAATCCATACGTCCTCGGCTCCTATTGACAGGAGACTGCTCTTTAATTCTAAGGCCCAGTTATAAGGAATACTAGAGCCGCCACTATGTCTAATAAGCGCATTATAACAACATTTAACTAGATTATCAGCTGGCAGATCAAGGATTTTTTGCCAGAATCGCAGCATTCATTTGAAGATTTTTGATTTTAAGTTAATTGGCCCGTTTCCAATCTCACAAAACAATCCGGGAGTATTACGGGGTAAATGTAAGGGGTTTTTCAGAAATCTAATCTGCACCCTTTCGGCCAAGTTAGCATAGTTTATGCCCCGAATTCCTTTATGCCGAGTATAATAACACGCTAGCAATTAAAGAATTAAATATGCGCATTCTACTGTCCCAGCAATAGTTTTAATATTTCTAAAAATCTTAAAAATAGCTGGGAAAGCAGAGAAACTTTTCTTTACGAAATGTTCAGAAGCTTTCTTAAATTTTCCCGAACTGGAGAGGGGAACCCCCAAATAGATAGACAAAGCTATTCGCGGTATATATTATTTTATTATCGAATGTAAAATGGGTTTTATTATCGAATGGGTTTTAAATTGGGTGATCTACCGCCTTCTGGAAGGGAACTATTAAGGTTTTCGCTACATTAACCGCCAATGAATTGATGAACCCTCTAAAATGAATTTTTCCGAAAAAAAAATTCAAATAAAAGTGATAGGCTTTTATATATTATATATTCATAAGTTTTCAAGTTTTGATATGTTTTAAAGATTATTTAATAGTTTTTATTTTTTTGTTCTTTTTCTTCCTTGGCCTCGTGCTTGTTGCCAACAGCCAGCCAGTTTTTATTTTTTTTTTATTTTTTATGCCTTGAAAAAGACAATATATTTGTCGAAACGTTGGCAAGAATTTGTTTTTTTATTTTTTTCAAAAAAAGACCAAAACTCACGATCCTTTTCCTTCAGTGAGGGTAACGTTTGACTTTATAAATAATAGATGAATTGTATAAGGAATCGGTTAGAGTATGAATAAGGTGGTTAGCTAAATCTTGCACATTATTAATGTTGTTGAAATAAATATTAGGTGACTCATTTAAATAATTAGTGAAAAACTGCCACTTTAATGGGTCATTTCTACAAAATATAGACACCTCAGTTGTCTCTGTTTTCGATATATTAAGCGAAGACATGGGGTAATTGTTACTAAACGGTACCAAACATGAGCAGTGATCAGATGTAGAAGTTATAGTAGTAATTTCAAAATCTTTAATAACCTGAAGAGCCCCAATGTTTAACACTGTTTCCATTGTTACCAAGGAAGGTGTAATCACCTCTAGCATCCTTGACAGATCTGCCATTTATTACAGAGAATCCAAATTGCTCCATTGCATCAACCAGCAAGCGACCCCTACAGTCCACTAGCGTGTCCAGAGACACTCTAGTCGAATTAAAGTTATTATTTTTAAACATATCTACTTCTAAATTATTATTTAATAAACCTATTCGAGCATTAAAGTCGCCCACAAACATTATACTTGAATGACCGTAATTTAAAGTGCAATCGTATAAATCCTCTAACAGTAAGTTAATAATAAAATCAGATTTAAACTTGGTTTCCAAAAGTGAACTTAGATTATTAAGAGTTCAGATTCAACTTTTACCAGCAAGGAAAGCCAGTAAGAAGAACTATTTAAAAGACGAATTGAGTTGACAAATTTCTTTCTATACAACACCAGGATGCCTCCACTGGTCCTCCCTTTACAAAAATTTTTAATAGCAGGGGTAGAAAAGTATAAGTAATCAGCAAAGATGGAAGGTAATTTGAAGTTATTATCTTTCAAATTTGGAACCCATGTCTCATCCAGACAGATTATGTCTAAACCTAATAAGAAGCTAATATCTTGAGAATCTAAATTAAATATAGTGCTTATACCTCGTATATTCCAAGCTCCCAACCATGGGACAGCTAATTAATAGATTCAGATCTTCTTTATTCTTGGTTGTAATGCCTTCTTCTCTCCAAAAGAATCTTGTGTTTGTAAAACAAATAACTATTCCTTACCGACATGTGTGCATCTTTGTCTATTTAAGTATTTCTTTCTTCAAGTCGACCAGTTTTCCTCGGATTTTCTTTTCTGCATACGTAAGATCTCTGTGTACTACTAAGCCTGATCCTTTAAGTTTTTCGAATTATTAAGAATAGCCTTGACGTCAGAACATTGTAAAAATTCCGCAATAATTATATTACTTCCTCTTGGAACGAAGTACTCAACATTCAAATCCCGTAATCACACACATATATCCTGAACTAATTGAATTTTGTCTTGAACTTCATCTGTATTGGGCACACCTCGAAAAACCAAATTTTTGGCTTTATTCTTCTTGTGTAAATTTTCTATATTAATTATCAGTTGCTTATTTTCTGCTTTCAAGTTTGTTATCTCTTTCCTTATAATTAAGTTTTCCTTTATAACTAAGTCTAATTTGTCTTGCATTATTTTATAATCGCTTTTAGTGGGTAGGATTGCGAGTTTCCTGTCTAGCAGTTCACTTAATCTACTTAATATAGTGTCCTCCTGGGTGCCACTCGTAGTCTCCCCCATTGTGATCAGAGAGCTATCTGAGTTAAAACTTAGTTCAGGAGAACAATGGCTTCTTTTCTTTCTTGTAATACCCTTATCAGAAAGAGGGGTAAAATAATCTGGAATTTGATTAGTATTCTTATATGGTGTTGACTTATTCATGCGAAGTACTATTTAATAAATGAGGTGTATAAGCATGGAAAGAATCTCTTACAAAAATAGAAACTATGAATTCTAATTACTTAAGCAAAGTGTTGTATACTGCTCGGAATAGTAATGTTGTTCCAGATATTTTTACTTACTAATATATGCTATTCCATCAGTATAGTTACTGGTGGACAGCAATAGCAAGAGACCAAAACTGAGGAAAAAGAAAAGTTGATTGTAACCAATTTTTAACCTCCAAGAAGCTCTAGTTATTGTTACTGCGAGGATAAATATGGAATGATAAAAATTAGTCCCTGTCACGACCTTGAAACTGCGCCCCACCTATTTCCACCAGCAAACAGCAGTACTTTACACACACTTACAAAAGCATAATGTTGTCGTACGTACTCCAGTTTTATCTTCATTAAATCCCCACTCCCAGTTTTATCTTCATTAAATCCCCACTTTATGCCGTTATAATTTTGCTAATTTAATAAGAAAATTCGATAAGAGAAATTATTGATATCAGGCAAACTGTTCGATCGATTTTCACCCAAGTTTCATTGTGCACTCAAATAACGGTGAACACAATCTATGCCAAGTTTTATGAAATTTGCTTCACTACGTACCTGGTTATAGCTCTTTAATACTGACACGATGTTCACTGATCAGCGTCTCAACAACAAGAGATGTAATAAATACATTATATTATCGATTAAAATGTCATGTTGGTCAACAGATTATGTTATTTACATAAGAACAAAAAAAACAACTCCTTTACACCTATAAGTAGTCATTGAGCGCTTTTCAAGAGTTAGGTTGAGATTGTGGTTGGTAAATCAATGACCCTAGCTTTAACAACAAGTTCAAATTTCTGAGACTACATAAGTTTTGAACTGTCAACTATCACTATAGGTTCCGCTTATGAATGTTGATGGGTTCGGACTTAATTGCCAATATCCCAATATCCTAAAGCAAACAGGAGTCGATGTTGCTGAAATGCCTTAACTGATGGAAAATAAAGCTGTTTGTTAACTAAACTGCTGTGAACCAGAATCTCCCAACAGTGTACCATAAAAAATTTTCAGTATTTTTTCGAAATTTATTTTTAAGAAAATGGCTCTGACGATATTTTGTAAGCACATACATGCAGCGTAGGGCTATTACTTTTATTTGAAACATTTTTCTGGAAATATTGAATTCTAGATAGGTTCGAGGACGGAGAACTGACGTCACAATTCCTTCTATAGTGCAATTTCAGTAAACTGAATGGTTACCACACTTAGAGTCAGAAGCAAATCTGGTATGAAACAAACACTCACACAACTTTCTCTTACTCCAGTTCTCAAAATTATAATTGACAAATTTTATAGTTTGTGTACCAAATTAATTCAAAAACTGATAAAACCATTCAGTAAAAGCGCACTTCCGTTAACTAATTTCCTTGAAACTCGGAATTTCGGCCATCTATTTATTTCTAATTAATTTTGTTTGGATGATAGAATTGTATAATCAACTATGATAGGCACTTTAGAGAAAAACATAACCCCCACCCTCTCCCCTAAAAGTGCCATTTAATGAATTTTCCTAGAGAAATGTTGTAAATAAAAGTTCTAGATCTTTGTATGTTTAGTTGATATACCAAGTTTAAAGAAAATCGTCGGAGCCATTTTTGAGAAAATCGCAAAAAAATTAAAAAAACCGACAAGTAAAATGGTACTTCCGGTTGAGGAATTTTGGCAGATGACCCACTGTCAGATGCCATGGTGATACCAACGGAATATCAAGTTTCAACTTTCTGCGGTTTTTCGTTTTTGAGCTATGCTGTTCACATACATACTCACACACGCAGACACACAGACCATTTGCTAAAAACCACTTTTTTGGACTCAGGGGACCTCAAAACAGATATTTCCGGTGAAAACTCGATCTCGAAAATTTGACACGATTACAATAATTCCTCTAACTGGGAGTAAGAGAAAGTAAAAAGGTGGTAAAGTTTATATAGTGGCCGTCAACCTAACTCTTAATTTGAACATAACTAGGATCATGCTAAAATGAATTTCTCTGGGAAAATGTTTCAAATAAAAGTGATATCTGTGCAGTTAGCATTCCAAGTTAAATGAAAATTCCAAAAAACTCAGTTGTTGTGCCACTTCAACAAAACAAAACACACAAAAAACTCAGAATTCAAAAACCATTCTGAACAGGTACACTTCCGCTTAACCAATTTTCTTCAAATCCATTCTAGCAGCCCATTCAATTGTCTATAGAACAATGTATATTATACAGCAATGGTACTACTAAAAGTTCTGTTCCCCGGAAACCCCCCAAAAAAACAATTTGCCTGGAATGAAACGCTTCAGATTAAGTTCATAGGCATTTATGCGTGTAGATAGTATATGAAGAAAATCATTGGAGCCATTTTCGAGAAAATAAAACAAAAAATTATTCAATAAAATGACACTTCCGGTTGATAAATTTTGACCAAAACCTTATTGTTGTCACCTGGTATTTAAACAGAAGATTGAATTTGAGCTATCTGCGTTTTTTTGTTTTTGAGATATTTTGTTCAAGTCACAGAGACACTTACTCTGAGAGAGAGAGAGAGTGAGAGACAATGTTCTAAAAACTCATGGGAAAACGTGTATTTCCGGATTAAACTCGATATCGGAAATTTGACTTGATCACAAAACTTTTTTTCCAGGAGTAACGGTAATTAAATCAGCGGATTTCTTTAAATATGCCATATAATAACCGAAACTGAAAGAACTATAACTTATTATGTAAAACCATCGTGAGTAAAAAACTATTCTTCATTTATTATTGTTTATTTTGTATTTAAAAAGAAAATAAGGAAAAAGTATTCCTTTCAAATAGTAAAATTCTCAAACCATGATTCACGCATGGTAGATAGGTTTGACCGACGTTTGTTCAAACATTAGTGAAGTGAGAGGTGGAGCGCCCGTCCTGCGCGGGAAACTCAAGTGGTATGATAATAACAAGATAATAGTGCACACAGCGCATTCGAATGCTGAAATTTTGGAATTCCGGATACAGCTGATGAAAAGGTTTTGTATGCGTGTGTGTGTGTTTTGTGCGTGTGTAATGTTTTTAGTAGAGGTGCCAATGGGAAGTACCATCATACGGTGTACATCGTCATTGAGAGAGAGTGAGTTGTACTTTTATCTGTAGAGTTTTGTTGTTGAAATGGGAGGACGACCCCCTCATTGGTCTGTAAATAGGGAGCTAGCTATGATGACATCATAGAGAAGAGAGTTCAGTGAAAAGGAACTGTGAGACCCTTTCTGTGTGGTTGCATGTAGTTTTGTAGAATACTCGTCAGCATCACCTGTGGCCACGTGTCATACAATACGTTACACTGTTATTGTTGTTTTAGTGAACAGGTTCCCATTTCTCCCCTTCACTTCAAACAACCTGCTGACAATACTACAACCACACTGCTATGCTGACATTCCTTCTTGCTGGACCGATAGATAGCGCAACCTGTCAGCTTCCACTTTATCTCAGTTTGCACCAGTTTCACTCACTCTTTTCTCTCACTCTGGTTTATTCATTTTGAAAATATAATAAATTTTTATCATTTGTAAAATATTAAAAAAAAAATGCTGTAAAAGAATCACAGGTTGTAGTTGTCCATTTCAATGGGTAAATTTTATTTTAAACATATAATATAGTTGCCTTCAATATTTCTGCAAAAGATTGGAACAATATAGTTTTGCAGTATAATGCACTTTAGAGGAAACCCAGAAACACAGTGTTTTTATATTATTTATTATTTTTTCGCATCGCAGCCCATTGGCGCCTATTATTATTATTATTGTATTTTACTCAGTGATTTTATCCAGATTTTTGTGGTTTTCTCGAAAACGAATCCAACGATTTTCTTTTAAGTCGGTATATCAACTACACATATAAAAAGCTACCACTTTTATTTGTAACATTTCTCCGGGAAAATTCATTTAAGGGCACTTTTCGGAGAGTAGTGGGGTTAGGTTTACCTCCAAATATTTCTGTTTATTACAATTCTATCATCTAAATAATATTAATTAGGTTTTCCAAATTCCGAGTTTGAAGAAAATCGGTTGATCGGAAGTGCGTTTTTACTGAAAAATATTTTTCAGTTTTCTGCTATTTTCTTTAAAACGGCTCCAATGATTTTCTTTAAACTAGGAATGTAAACTACACATTTAGAGCTACAACTTTTATTTGAAAAATTTTTCTGGGTAAAGTTGTCAATTATAATTTTGTTACTTGCCATAAGAGAAAGTTGTGTGAGTGTTTCACACCAGATTGTTATTCTACGTTTATTTAATCTTAACAAAATGCAGTAGTGGTAGGAGTGCATGTTGGTTCTTAGCATACGCGCACATAAAGGTGTGTGCTCCTCTATATTGAATATGATTACACTGTATTCCAGTCTGTAACCAGATCCAGTGTAACCTAGCGATCATACCTAAATAGCGCTATAATTCTTTTAACATCATAAATTACGCAGCACCTCACTTAAATAATTTTTTTTTTCCGGCAAAATGTTTGAAAAATAAAAGAGCTCTCAGATCCTTATCTGCACAGATTAACATTCCACGAACGTCTTTAGAGAGAAAATTCAACCTATTCTAGATGTTCTGCAAATTTAGAATTTTAGCAGTGCTTTTAATGTTCCTTCCCAGAATCCATCCGATCCCATCCCAGAATCCTCCAGAAATTTTCTTTTCGAAAAAAAGGTTTCAAAATTAAAGTGATAGGCTTAGTTAGAATTAATAATTAATATTAATTAGAATAGATAATAGGATAGATAATAATTAGAATTATAGAATTAATATTAATTAAAGTTAGAATAAATTTAAAGAAAATAATTGGAACCCTTTTTAGATAAAATCGCGACAAAGTGATACAAGCAAATCGTAAATAAATCGCACTTCCGGTTTTGACTGAAATGTCCTGTTAGATGTGGTGATATATGCGGAATATGAAGTTTGAGCTTCCTGTGACTTTTTTCATATTCGAGATATTTTGTCCTCATACCACAGACCACTCGCTAAAAAAGATGTTTTTCTTGCTCTGAACACAGAAATTTTACTCAATGAACTAAGAGATTGAACTGCAGACGTATTTTTACTAGTACCTAGCAGAATATAATATAAAACATTTTTTTGTCCTTGAAATTCTTTGACCTTGAACAAGAGCAAAGCAGTAGTTTATTCTTATCATATTCTACTCCCACTCTCAATGGTATTTTCAATAGCATGTTTTTGTTTTTAGTCAACGATTGTTTCTGTTTGAAATCACTTGCGTTTAATGGTGCAAGTAGTTTAAAAACTTACCCTTCTATTTTTTTTTTATGAACTTAAGAAGAAAATGTCTGATTATACAATAGTGCCTAATTGTAAGTGATTTGTTGATTTTTTTTTAAGCTTATATTAAAGTTAGTCATACATTAATATGTAAAACATTGTTAACTGAAATATCTTGCCACATTAGTAAGTAGAAAATGAATTTTTATTAATAAAAACATCAACCTAAGGTCCTTGATTCTTGAATTTCAAATGTAGAAGTCGGGTAGATATAAATAAGCCAAATCTCCATGGAAACCAAAGAAGATTATTGTGTTAAAAGGTTATGATTTAAATTTATGAATTTTCTTTTTCTTTTTGTTAATCAAAAGAAAATTGTCTTTAAATAATTTGAGATAATCTTAAATTAAAACTTGCAGATTTTATATTTCAGATTGCATATTTTTAATTTTCTTCAAATTTAGAACTTGAGCTGTGCTTTTAATGTTCCTCAGAAAAGGAAATCTTTCTTCCCAGAATCCATTCGATCCCATTCCAAAATCCTCCAGAAATTTATTTTTTGAAAAAAAAAGAAGAATAAATTTGAAGAAAATAATTGGAGCCATTTTGCGAGAAAATCGCGCCAAACTGATTAAACAGTGTGTGATAAATCTATGAATATACTTAATAATTGTAATATGCGATCTATATTTAATTTTAGGTTAAATATATTTACTAAAATGCGATATCTCTTGAGATTCAACAAAATTATCGTATTGATAATTTGTTTTATAATATTCAAACAAAAATTAATTAAGCAAATCAAATTAACTGCACACTTCTCTATTCAGAGAATGTAAATTCTTTTTTTTTAAAAAAAAAAAAAACAGTTACATTTTTTTTTTTTTTTTTTTTTTTTTTTTAGCGGGGGGGCCAACGCACTGCGACCTTGAGCAGGTCTATTGTGCTATGCCCCCTGGGTGCCACAGGCTTGCCCATAGCACCCGAACGGATGCCCAATTGAACATGCGTTCTACAATATCTCCATCAGGTTAAGGTCCCTGAGGAATCCTAATACCCTGACGGGCTCTAGAGAGGGTATATCCCCCTCCTCCACCTGGTAGCTACCCAGGTTCCTGAACCTTCTCTGAGTGGCAGCCTCGCAGTCTGTTAGGAGATGTATTGGAGTTTCCTCCAACTCCCCACAGAATCTGCATGAGCTGTCACTTTCCAAGCCCAGCTTCGCCAGGTGTCCTCTAAGTCGGCAATGCCCCGTGAGGAAACCCGTAAGTACGCGGAGCTTGTTCTTACTCAATCCAATGCAGGCCTCCGACCTCCGTTGGTTATAATTTCCCAAGCAGATCTTGGCCTGCCGCAACCTGGGGAGGGAGTACCAGAGTTGAGATCTCTTCGTCTCCTCTTCCTTCTTAAGTTCCTCTAACAGACACTGGTCGCTAATCCCACAAAAAGGTTCCGGCCCCAAAAGTGGTGTCATAGCGCCTATCTTGGCCAGGGCGTCGGCCGTCTCATTCCCTTCAATGCCAACATGCCCCGGCACCCACCAAAGTGCGACTTTGTTCCTACTGCCCAGATCGTTTAGTTTATCTAGGCATTCCCAAACCATTTTAGAGTTAATAACTGGTGCACCCAGAGCTCTGATGGCTGCTTGGCTATCGGAAAGGATTACAATCTCCCGATTCCTATATCCCCTATCGAGGTTAAATTGAACGCATCTTCCAATAGCGTATATCTCCGCCTGAAAGATGCTGGGAAATTTACCCATGGGTTCCGAGTGTTTGATCCTTGGACCAACCACCCCTGCCCCAGTCCCCTCGAGGGTCTTCGACCCATCCGTATACCATTTTATGGCATGTTCCTTAATGCCCAACAGAGCGGATCCTTCGCTCCACTCACTTTTGGTGCCCAGCTTCGACGAAAAATTTTTTGTGAAGCTATACTTCTTAACCATACCATCCCTAGGGAGGTGCCAGATGAGGGAGCCCAAAGGTGAGAATACCAACTCTCTAACCCCCAGCCATCCCTCCCCTCCTGCACCACCCCTAGAGATCCTAAAAAGGGCCCCCTTCGCCGCCCTTTCCACCACTAGGTGCAAAGGTGACAGATTGAGGATAACCTCCATCCCGGCGGTGGGGCAAGTCCTCATAGCCCCCGTCATGCACAAGCATGCGAGCCGCTGTACCTTGTCAAGAGTTCTCCTGACCGATACTTCTTTGGTCTTTCCAAACCAAGCCACCGCGCCATAGGTGATAACTGGTCTCACCATCATGGTGTACATCCACCGTAGGATTCTCGGGGGGCATCCCCAGGATTTGCCCGCCATCCTCCTACATATCATGAGGGCGCCAGTGGCCTTATTAACAGTTGATTCCATGTGTTTCTTCCATAGGAGTTTACTATCAAAAGTCACCCCTAGGTACTTAACCTCCTTTTCCCACCCTACTTCTTCTCCGGCTAGCCGGATATTTTTCAGGCGTGGGAGTGTTCTTTTCCTAGTGAAGGGTATCACAGTGGTTTTCGTTGGATTAACCTTCAACCCCACTGAGACACACCACTCGCTAGTGATATCTAGACCCCTCTGTATTATGTCACATAGGGTTTCTTCAAACTTTCCTCTAGCAATAATGACAACGTCGTCAGCATATCCCTGACAGGCAATGCCGACGTCCGTCAGTTTGTAGAGGAGCTCTCCCGGTAAGACACGTGCCAACATTAGAAAGGGGTGCACAAACAACCAGCCCCCTGATAGCGAGACAGCCAACGAGTGGCGGGGTGCGGGCGCGGACATGAGTGGTGGACGGTTGGTAGCAGATCCGAGCGGACTACGCGACGACTAGGTATAATCTACACCGTTCATTGTAAGAAGCAGAGACACAAATTGTTCCCATCATCCACTGGGCGGTTGTTACATACATCCCCCCTGACTAAACACGGGCCTCAGGTGGCACAAAGCCAGCAAAAGGAATCAGAGGGAAGTAATGTAGTCGAATAACGCGCCTTCTATGTCCAAAGAGGCACAGATGGCCGTTTCCTTAACATCTAGGGTCCTCTGGATTACATCTGTCAGCCGATATAGAGCGGTATCCGTCGACCTTCCCGCTCGATATGCGTGCTGACAGGGGTGCAAGGGCACCCTCTCCAGAACACCTGTCCTGATATAATTATCCACGGCCTTCTCCATAGTCTTAAAGAAAAGACGTAAGGCAGATAGATAGGCCTGAAGGATTTGGGCAAGGTGGCATCCCTTTTCCCAACCTTGGGGATAAAGACCACCCTAGCCCTTCTCCACGGCCTCGGTATATACCCGAGTGCCAAACTGCTCCGAAAGATCTTAACCAAGTGTGGAAGAACCTCCCTTAGGCCCTTTTGTAGGAGGGCCGGGAAAACCTCATCCACACCAGGCGACTTGAAGGGCTGAAACTTATTTATTGCCCATTCTATTCTTAGTGGCGTGCAGATGGTTCTGGCCACCTCCCAGTCATCCCTTGCCGGTCTGCTGGGCCCTATCGTGTCAGTACCATCCTCTGGTGGCAGACTTCCCGGAAAGTGGGTCTCCAGCAGGAGAAGAGCACGTTGCTCCCCATCCTGCGTATAGCTGCCATCAGGTCTTTTGAGTGACATCAATGCTCCAACACCGTGTTTGGCCATTGCCCTATGCAATCTGGCTGCCACGGGTGCGGAGCTGATGTCCTCACAGAATTTCCTGTAACTAGTTCTTTTAGCTTTTCTAATCTCCTTGTTGTAGGTAGTAAGCGCCCGCGTGTAGCTCTGCCAATCCCCAGTGCGCTTGCCCTATTGAAGAGCTTGCGCACTTTGGATCTTAGATTTGACAGCTCTCTGCTCCACCAGGGGACGTCCCTACAGCACCGGAGTCTACTCACGGGGCAACTGTCTTCAAAGGCGCCTACCAGCGCCTCGTTCAGTTCCTCTACCCTATGCTCCAGCTCCAAACGACACTGCGGCGCCCTCGCAGTGCCTGTACGATTTAGAGCGCAGCTCAAATTGGTAACAAATTCCTCCCAATTCGTACGTCTGGGGTTTCTCCACTCTGCACCCCCATCGCCAAACCCCTCCAGACTGAATGTAATAATTCGATGATCTGAAAGGGAAGGCTCATCCGAGACTTCCCAGCTCCCGACAAACTGCTCGATGCTAGGATACCAAAGGTAATATCCAGAACCTCCTGCCTTGCCCTAGTTACGAACGTAGGTGACGCCCCGACGTTGAAAATATCTAGGTTATATTGGAGGATAAACTCTAAAAGGTACTCACCTCTTCTGTTGTTTCTTCTGCTCCCCCACACTCTGTTGTGGGCGTTCGCATCGCATCCAATGAGGAAAGGCAGCTTCCGCTCCCGGCAGTATTCTACCAGCCTCTGAACCTCCGCCGGCGGTAGATCCCTGCCCCCAGCGAAGTAACTGGATGCTATCACAACGGCGCGGTTGTTACCTCCATAATTCAAGTGGGCCAAAATGGATACCAGATCCCGCGTCGTAAATTCTGAAAAACATGTGTAATTAATATTATTTCTGATCAGGATGCAGGCCCTAGGATTTTCACTTTTAGCATCCCATACTACCTTACTGTACTTACCTGACAGTCCACAAATCCATTCTTTGACTGTCCACGGCTCCTGAATCAGCACCAGGCTAAGTAGCCTTTTGGCGAACAACCTCGCAATGGTGGCCGATGCCCCCTTTGCATGGTGTAGGTTCACCTGGGCTACCCCGGTACTCATTCCCGAAGGGTACTTGCTCATGGGTGGGTGGGGGGAGCACCCCCCTCCTCCCCCAGGAGCTTCTCCTCCTCCTCGACCGAGAGGCTTGCCCGGAGGGCTGAGAGATCCATTGCTCCCATGTCTCCCAGGCTCTCCCGTCGCTGAGAATCGTACTCGAGCCCCGGGGATGAACTCTCCCTCGGCGGCTCCTCTGCTGGAGTAGAGGACAAACGAGCTTGCTGCTCCTTATCATCCCCTTCACCCTCCAGCTTCTTCCAGCCTCTAATGGGGAGCTTCCCAAACCGAAATCGGATGGTTCCTCCTCCCCTCTTGACTGCCTCGAACGACTGATCGTCGATCGCCGCAGTCATCAAGAGACCTCCATTCTCCTCTTTACACACGAGGATCTTCCAGATCTTCGTGTTTACTCCCACGTTCTGGGCATCCACCAAGGCCAAGACCTTCTTGATGCCCTTCTCCGCACTCCTTGGAAAGAAGGTAGTGATGGTGTGCATCTTCGGGAAATCCTCTCCCGAGCGCGCCATCAACTCCACTCCCGTCCAAGTACTCAGGGTTGATACCCTGCTCTGCAGCCAGTCCGCCGTGTGCTGATCAAAGCAATCTAGCCACAGCATCCCTGGACGAAAATGTATGCCCTCAAATTGGAGCTTATGCTCCCATCCAAGGGCTATTTCCTCCACAATAGCATCCTCCTGATAACTCCTCAGCACTGAGTATCACATCCGGGAAACGTCGAGGCATCACCCCAACCCTCACCGCCTGTACTGCACCAGCATAGCTGGTGCCAGGTCGGCAAAGGCCTGGGTTGGCCCCCGAGGAAGTCCCGGGATGTGTACTACCAGAAGGTACCACCCTTCTTCTTTTAATATCTTTCCTTTCGGGAGGTGTTATATATCTCTCCCGCTTACCATGAGCACGCTGAGGTGGGCTACTGCTCACCCGCTGTGCTCTGTGCTTCTCAGCCTCCGCTCTTGCTTCCTGGGGGGTCATGACCCCAGCAAGCGCGCGGAGATACCATCGAACGCCTGCACCACTGAGGCCTCTCCTCAGAGGGTCATCTATCGCCCCCGGTTGCCCTGGGGGCGGTGGCGGTAACGTCCTCTTCCTCCCGCTCCTTTTCCGACCCGGTGCCTCCTCTTTCCCTGCCGCACCAGAAGGATGAGCGGGAGCCTCCCCGCCACCGCTAGTAATAGGCCTACTGCCAGCTTCACCCCCACCAGGAGCTTGCTCCTTGGATACCTGAGGTTCCATTGTTACAATCGCGGTATCCACCCGCTTACTTACTTGAACCTGCTCAGCTTGACGAGAAGTACTCGCCTCGCTAATGCGAGGCATGCCCCGCATGCCCATTCCACTGGGAGCGCGCTCCTTTGTGGCTTGGGCCGCAGGTTGTAAAGTGGCGGTAGCTACCCGCCTGGTTTCAAATTTAGATTTTTTAGTTTTCTTCATGGATCATTCCCACGTACAGCTAGGGTTTCTCATCGGTCGACTGCACCAGAGCCCCGCATGACACAGCAAGGCCATTTATTACTCCCTGATGCGGCCCGGTTTCAGGAAGGCACCGTTATAATACAGCCTGTATTACCCCCTGGCTGCAAACCTACATGGGCACGGTACGCATAACACCCTGTTTTAGGGGGGGGGTGTGTCTCTGAAGCTGCCCCTGGGGGCACCACCTCAGATGACCAGCGGGTACACCCAAGTTCCGCCGGGGACTTTTATCGACGTCCAGGTCTAGAGCCGCCGAGTTTGGTTTTAAACGGAGCCACCTCGAGAAGGGTGCAGTATAACTTAATGCTGCGCTCGGACGGTCTTGACGAATAGAAGGTGAAGCCTTCTATTCACCCTGGAGCTTCCCACATTAAAAAGAGAAGACTCCTTGGCCCCAAACAGTTACATAATTTGACTATTATTCCATTAACATCATTGGCCAAAGTTGTTCTTTTTATGTTAATACAGTGTTGCCACCTTCAATTGATTAAAACTAAATAAATTTTAAAGTTTGGACGCAATTGCTAAAATATATCCGTAATATTAAAGTTAAGTAGAGTTACTTTTTTTTTTTTTTTTTTTTTTAACTTTTATTTGAAATTTACACCTGCACTCGTACAGTACAATAAGTAAATATGCTGCGTGTATAATAAAAGTGGCGTGGCAATCATGAATGATGATCATCCAGTGATGACCATCATTAGTCTACCAGTTGGTCACGGGGCCAACGGCGCCTCAGCCGTCTTCGGGGGTTGGAGGGAAGTGTGGTTGAGAATAGGTTTGCAGCTAAAGGATTAGGGTGAGATGATAGTTTTTGGTGGAATTTGTTGTAGCGGTTTTTGGCAAGTTCTGGTATAAATGGAATGTTGAGGTCTGTGTGTATGGAGTGGTTACTGACATAAAAAGGAGCGTTTACAATGCGGCGGAGTATTTTAGATTGGAGTGTTTGTAATCTGTTGATGTTAGATCGTTTAGCTGTCCCGTAAAGTTCAAGTCCGTAGGTCCATATTGGAGCAAGAAGGGAAGTATACAGTCGACGCTTGTTCTGTAGTGTTAGTTTTGAGCGTTTGTCAAGTAGTCTAGCAAGGAGTTTGTATGGTTTGTTTTGTTCAGCCCGTTTAAGTCTCGTATGAGGGTTCCAAGTTAGTCTTTTGTCTAGGTACAGTCCAAGGTACCGCACATGATCGGCTGGTGGGATAGGAGTGTTATATAAGAAGACAGGTCCAAGAGTTGTTCGTTTGAGTGTGAAGACTATGTATTTGGATTTGTTTGGGTTGATTTTTATTCGCCATTTTTGTAGCCAGGGTTCTAGTGAGTGAAGGTGAGATTGTAGAGAGCGGATAGCGAAGACAGAATCAGTATGTGTGGAGAGAATGGCAGTGTCGTCAGCGAAGGTGTATATGGAGGTGTTGGGATTTGAAGGTAAGTCGGCTGTAAAGATTGTGTAGAGAAGAGGAGCTAAGACGCTACCTTGTGGTACACCAGCAAGGACAGGAAAAATAGATGATCGAAAAGAGCCTTGAGTTACTAGAAAGAATCGGTCGGAGAGATAGGATTTGAGTATAAGATAGTATGTGCTTGGTAGATTACTCTTAAGCTTCCATAGCAAACCCTTGTGCCATACTCGGTCAAAGGCCTGTGAGACATCCAAGAATACTCCAGCGCAGAAATGTTTAAGCTCCAGTGATGTAGCGATGGTGTCCACAACGCGATGGGCCTGCTGGATTGTAGAGTGGCAACTGCGAAAACCAAATTGATGATTTGGGATAATTTCAAGGCCATCAAAACTTTCTTGAAGGCGTGGTAGGAGGAGTCTCTCAAAAATTTTGCCTAGAATCGAGAGGAGGCTGATAGGGCGATAGGAGGAAGGTAGATGCGTGGGTTTTGAAGGTTTAGGTATCATACAGATGGTGGAGAATTTCCAAAGAATAGGATAGTAGGTAGTTCTCAGTATTGAATTGTAGATGGTTGTAAGGATGACTATTGCTTTTCTAGGAAGTTGAAGGAGAATGTGTGCTGTGATTAAATCATAACCTGGACTCTTTTTAGGGGAAAGATTGATAATGGCCTCCTTGACACTTGCTTGGGTGTGAATGATTTAGGAGGACGAGAAACTGGTAAAGGAATGTCCAAGTCGGTATTGACGTCTTGGGTGTGTTGTAGATTTTGAGTGTCAAGATGTGCGGTGAAGACGGAAGAGAGGTGAGCTGCAAGTAAGTCAGCTTTTTCTTGATCAGATTTGGCCCAGGAGTTGTCAGCAGAACGGAGAGGGGAGGAGGTTTGTTGAAATTTTAATATTCGTCGGGTGACAGTCCAGAGTGAGTTGTCGTCAGTAGTAAGAGATTTTGTATAGTTAGCGTATTGGGTGTTATAGTATTTTTGAAGTTCGTTTTTAAGCTGTCTTGCAAGATGATTGAAATTTTGTTTGTGGGAAGGATACCTAGTTCGTTGCCAAAGAGATCTTGCTCGTCGCTTTTGTGTTATAAGAGTGCGGAGTAGGATAGGTAAGTTATAAGTCAAACGTTCTGTCCGTTTAGTTGTACAGTATGAAGTCGCTTGCCATATGCTTTGCTGTATGGCAGCAGCGAAGTTGTCAACAGCATCGTCTAGTTGTTGGGGTGTTTTAAGAGCTGTTTTAAGTTCAATTTGTTGTTCGAGTCGGTCTCTAAATAAGTCCCAGTGTATTGGTGGTCCATTGAGCAATGTAGGTTTTGGAGGGGATGGTTTGGGGTGAATATCCATTGTAAGTATGACGGGGCTGTGGTCGGATGATAGGTCATCTAAGGTGAATGCGTCAGTATGGAATGATGAAATGTTGGAGCAGATGAAAAAGTCAAGCAAGTCAGGTCGTTTATTTAGAGCAGTTGGCCAGTAAGTTGGTTGAGAAGGAGAGATGTAGGATAAGCTTGTTTGGGAGAGTGCATTGTAGAGAATGCGTCCTCTTGGGTTTGCCACTCGACTACCCCAGCGAGGATGTTTCGCGTTGTAGTCACCACCACTCACAAAACGGGAGCCCAGTGATTTGAAGAAGGAAAGAAATTGATTGTGATGAATTGTTTGGTTAGGAGGACAGTATACGGCAGCAATGTTGTAATGGAAGGGTTCGCTATGGAGGGAGATCACAGTAGGCTGTATGTAGTTAGTGGCATTGTAAGGAATGAAGAAGTGAGATAAAGAGTTTCTTATAAGGATGGCTGAGCCGCCATGTGCAGTGCCGTCAGGGTGGTCAGTTCTATATAGTTTGTAGCCAGTGATGTAGAAGCGTGTTCTTTCCGTGAAGTGCGTCTCTGTGACTAGTGCAATGTCTATTCGTCTTTCGTGTAGCAGGATATCTAGTTCTTGTCTGTGATTAGTTAGTCCATTTGCGTTCTATGGTGATAGAGTAATTAGTAAGTGGCATTAAGGAGCGAGGCGAGGAAGTAGAGTGTTGACAACGGTGGTTAGTAGAGTTACGAGAGGAGTGAGGAGAGTTTTGAAATCAGAGAGGAAAGAATTTAGTAAAGTGGTGATGTCAGATGAAGAGGATTGGAAAGGTGGCTGAGGCGGCGGTGGCCCCGCAACAACCCTGGCTAAGACGGGTGATTGTTGGTGGCTGAGATGTTGTTCCTCTGAGTCTGTGGTTCAGTATTCCTAGGAGTGCCAGAAGCAGCTTGTTGTCGATTGGATGTAAACGTAGTGGCTTCTCTGATGGCTGAGCGATGGTTGATGCCCAGTGGGGGTCGCCTTCGTGATCGTTGGAGTTCTCTGTGTACCATACATCCTTTGTAGTTAGCGGGGTGTTCTCCGTGACAAAGAGCGCATATGGGAGGTGTTGTGTTGTGTTTGCCACACTCCTGTGTGAGATGTTCACCGGCGCACTTAACACATCTTGGACGATGCTGACAATAGCTTTTTGTATGGCCGTATTCTTGACAGCGTTTACACTGCACAATTAGTCTCTGTTTGTGGGGTTCCTCGACCTTAATTTTGGTGTAGCATAACAGTTCCAGGTCAAAAATATCTGTATTGTTAGCCTTCGGCTCTAGATCTACGAAGAAAAGAGGCAATGTTTGTTTGGAAACTGGGTGAATAACCGGTGCGACATTGCGGGTAATATGCCCATGTTTCGCCAGTTCTTGTTGAATTAGCTCAGGAGGTGTTGACTGATGCAGGTATCTTATCACGACACGATAAGCTTTTTCCTCTTCAAGTTGAAAGGTGTGATACTCAGCTTTTTTGTCTTTGAGGTAATGTATAATCCCTCTGTAGCCATCTATTGTTTTGGCGTGAATAATGAGGTCAGCTGCTCGCGCCTTGCATGCGAAGCTGTTTGGTCCTGCTATTTGGCTAAGGGCTTTCCATAAATCAGCGTATCTTATAACATTTTTTAAGTAAATCGGTGGTGGTTTTGGGATACGCTGAGGCCCTGGGGGCTGTGGAGGCCACATTATTTACACCTTATTTCCAAGGGAAGAGATATATAAATGGTGCATTTAAACAAGTATTATATTTACAATTGTCTTAAATGTTAATAATATAACAGTAAACAAAAAAAACAAGAGTCAAAAATTACTCACACACTAAATGAGGTTAGTTTTTATAGCAGCTAATTGTCACTTCTCCAAACAAAAAACACGAAAAAACTAGTGTTAATTCACTTGCACAAAAACAATGTCCATAAAAAGTGTTTTCAATTTATAATAACAGTCACTAGTTTACACACTTTTAAACTTTAAAATTATGAGAAAAATGCAGACAAAAAAATTAGCAGTTTGTTTACATTGGCAATCAGCTGTGTTCTCTAGAGTTACTTAAATTAAATATTTGGTTGATAACTTTTAAAAATCAATTTAGCAATAAATTAAAGAGAAAACTTCATAAAACATAATTTAATCAATTTATACTCGTATATGGAGCTTTCGTTCATGATTAGATTCATATGAATCTTTTTTGCTGCACAGTTATAGTCCTTTAGTTATCTCCTACGACGTCCTAGGTGGGAGTAACCCATTCTAAGCCCTGGTCCTGCAGAGGGTTCTGGAAAATAGTGTTTTCGTTGCCACTTGTCATCCTGGACGATAGCAGGCAGGCCTTTCTAAGTTCCAACCTCCAGCAGATTCTGGAAAGTAATCTTTCAGTCACTTCTTACGACAATCCTAGATAGGTGCCTGGAGGCGTATTCTAAACACTTCGGCCCTGCAGGAAAATTACGATACCTAGGTTTCAGAACTATACTGTTAAAGTAGATTTTAGAAGAAAGCCATCTTACAGAATATCCTAAATTGTAGTTTTCAAATAGAAATCTCTTCTCTGTACTTAAATTAAATACATAAATTTGATGGAAAATTCGGAATAGATTTTTAGAAAAATCCTGGGAAGTTGAAGAAAAACAAACAGGCCGAGTGAAGTTGTCGGTTGAACCTTTTTGCCTTGTCTTTTGGGCCCAATCTATGTACTGTATTACAAATTCAACTTGGTTGCTTTAAAAGCTGCCCACAAGAAGGTTCTGTGTTGATAGATTTAATTAATTAGCTTTTTGAATTTCAATTTCAGCATCCGATAATGAACCAATGGGATTCATCGAGATATTGGCTACCGTTGGAGCGTTCGTCTTCATGATTCTTACCTTCCCAGTCTCCATATTTATGGTCTTCAAGGTAGGTAATCTTTTATAACTGTGTTTTTATTTGGTACTTGGGGCTCTCTTCCCTGACTTTCTTATAAATAGGACATAGTCATTCCTAAAAGGATAGGAATGTATAAATGGAAATGAGTATGTGGGGCATTATGGTGTTTTGTTAAAGCTAATACCAAGTAACTACATACCTCAATAATCTCCTGAGTATCAAGGGTAACTACAGGAAGTGTAACTATAAGAATTGTTGGGTTAGGGGAGTCATATCCCTGAAGAGGTGGACATAATTGATAATAATTTATTGTTTTTTCCCTGCGCCTAATTTTCCATGGCGAAAAAAATTTCATATTACCTATAAAACCGGACAAATGTCAAGATAAGAGGTAATCAGTTACTACAGTGTGCACTGAGCATATATCAGAGAAATTACTCCAGTATGGGAAAGGTTACTATGCTAACAGTCATCCTCTATGTTCATTTCTAAACTCTTGCGACCGCTTCGCTTCGGCGCAGATCTGCAGGGATTTCATTCTTTTTGCTTCATTTAAGTTGGAGGCCTAATATTTTCGCTTCCAACATCTTTTCATCCTCTATCATGATGATTTCTTATGCATCTTATGATCAGCTAGCTGAACAAGTGTCTCACAATCCACACTTTGCCGATATCCACAGCAGCATAACCTCCGTACAAATGATTACTTCCTCTATTAACTTTTGGCATTTGTTAACCTTAGATTCAGCGCTTTAGCATCCCTTTCGACCTGCAAGCTGTTAGGATCAAGGGGTTTATTGTTTATTATCTTATCATCCTGAGATAATGAGTTTAATGCGAATAATATCGCAATTACTTCTCCATCGAAGACTGATGCGTGGTCACTGGCTCTGCTATCTGGAAGATTCTCCAGCTTCAGCATTTTTACTTGCATTTTGAGCGTACCCATTCATTCTATATATATATTATATATATTCATATAATATATATTATATATATATATTATATATATAAAGCCACGGTGGTGAAGGCTAGTAGTAATTAAACTATTAATCACTCTCAAGTGTGGCTACTTCTCAAGTTGGCATGGTTAAATAACTGGACAGAGAATAAAGACTATAATTAAAGTTTTACAGATTTCGATGGTAGTGGTCATAATGCAGTAATTTATCATTTATTTTGCAAAATAATAATTGTGATATGTTCAACTTTTACCAGGTGGTACAAGAATACGAACGTGCCGTAATATTCCGTTTGGGTCGACTGAGAACTGGTGGTGCAAGAGGACCTGGTATATTCTTTGTACTACCGTGTATTGATGTATACGCCAAAGTAGATCTGAGAACTGTTTCATTCGATGTCCCACCGCAAGAAGTAAGTGAAAAAAACTTTAAACTTATATCTAAATTTTCAATTTGACTTAAATAAAAAAAGAAAAGAAAATATTTAATAAATGTATTATATAAATTGTTTGTAAGTGGCTTAATTTTTATTTTTTATTTTAATGAATATTTCACAATAGCCATCTAGATGGTACTTATTATTTATTTATTTATTAAAACATCGAAATTAAGTATATGTAGAAATCGAACATTTTTCTTTCGAAGGGTTACTTTTTTTTTTGTCTAGGCTACTATGTGGTTGTGGTAACACTGTTTGTACTGCACTGTATATAGTTATAGTGGTTATTGGACAGATTAATTAAGGGAATTATTACAGAGCACAATCATTCTATCCAGTTCTGTAAATTATCCCCATTACTTGTAAGGAAATTAATAGTGTTGGTTTAATTAAGTCAGTTGTTAACTTTAGCGTTGTGGTTAGGATTTAATTTTAGCCATATTTGAGGAGTTGAATTGTATATCTTTAGATTGAAGCCATTTGAATTAATTTTTCCAATGCTTTAGGTGGTGGTTAAAATTATTTTTATTATTGTATACTTTTTTTTATACAAAATTTATATATTTCTAAATTAGCTAAACAAATAGTAGAAATTTTACGATTTCTGTTCCAATACGGGGAAGGGAATCAATATATTTTGTAGCCGGTTTTGTTTTATTGTTCACATTTGCCATTTTGTTTGTTCACTTAATTGTCACAAAGAATTGTTGCAATTTTTTTTGCATCAATAATGTCTTTTGACATGGGATTCTGTGATAATAACAGACGTCGCGTCGATTTCTTACCAGCTAATTAGTGCCTTATACTATACTTGGTCTAGCGTTTAATGCAAGAATTCTGGATTTGATGTCTTGAGGAATAAGGATGGTGTTGGCCCAATTCAATCGTGAGAAAAAGTGGGGAGAGCGTGCTCCTCAATAAAAAAAAAAAAATCGCCGTCTGGCAAGTGTTTGCGCTTCATGATTGACTGCTCCGCCAAAGGTGCCAACTCTGCATCCTAAAATTCATCCGGCCATCTTATTCTTTGTTTTTGAAAATAGAAGCGGTAAATTCAAAACCTCATAATGACGAATGAATTCTACTGTGAAAAGCAGTAGTATGGTTGCCAAAGATCAAATCTGTTACCACTCAGAATATCTCTTTTGTTTCTTTTCATATTTTGTGGTTGTACCAATGTAGTTAAGACCATCAAAACTGGACGAGTCTGCAATGGGACAGGGTACTTGTAGTAATAAACTAGAAGTTGTGTAGTGAGAATAAAATAGGGATGCGGGAGCTTTTTGAAGCTGAAGGCAAGAGCGCTCAGTAGAGTTGTTGGCTGATTAGTCTGTTGCGGACGGTTCATTTGCTTGAAGATCCACTTGCACATCATTAGCCTGTTCCAATCTCTCCATTAAGAGCCCTACTATGCCAATCAGCAGATACTGAATGCTGGGCAAGACAAGACATTCAAACCAGTCTATTTTCTAAGTCTGTGGACAGCAACATGTCCAGTCTAGCAAGAAAAATATTTCTTTTTTTTTTTTTTTTTTTTATACATTTCTTGGCGAAAAAAAGCGGATTGATTGATAAAATTGAAATTGCATACTGAAAAACAAATTCCAGATTCTGCCCTGAAAAAAAACATCCAGGCTTTCTTTATTGATATTTTTCTGCTTAAGATCTTTACGTAGATTTACATTACCAGAGGTTACAATTTTGTGGCTGAAATTTAATATTGTTCTCAATGTGAAAAAAATAGCAGATTGATGTATTTAGCTGTTAGTTTTATAGAATTTAGTGTCCCATGAAATATATATGTATATATACATATATGACAAATGAGGATCCATTGTTTTATAGATATTATCACGAGATTCAGTGACTGTGCACGTAGATGCAGTGGTTTTCTACCGCGTAAACAGTCCCACAATGGCTACTAATAATGTTGAAAACTACAGGTGATTTTTTTTTTTTTTTTTGGTGTTATCGCTAGAAAATTTATTATTATTTTGTTCTTTCTTGATTGCATCACTCTGTAGTGTTTGTCCTTTTTTTTATAATATAAAACTATAGCAAATAAAAAGTAAAACTCTATTAAATTAAAAATTAAAATATTCAACACGCTTCCAATGGCTTTCAGTGTTTATTAAGCAAATACATAACCTATAAACACATTAAATAAATAGAAAATAAATAAATAAATAAATCATTAACACCTGTCTGTAAGCAGGTTACCCTTTATTTTTTAAATTTATAACATTTTTAGTCGCACCCTACATTTTATTATTTTTTTTAGTTTACCATAGTGACCGTCAAAAACAACAGGGCTTTCTCCATTTTCTGTTGTTTCTTGTTATCTTTTTGAATGTGCAATTTGAATTTTTTTCTTTTACTTGTTTTTATCTGTTCCATAATATGTGAAAGCGTTTAATATAGCACGCACCCACACTCTCTCTAAAAGAAATAATCATTTTTCTGACAGTATTATATTGCTAGCGCATTATTCCGTCATATTCACTAAAGAACAGGAATTAAAAAGAAAAATCTGATGTGAAACACTCACGCGTGGTTTGTTTTTTAGCTTTACTGTATTTGCTACATTGAGGAATTTAGGATAAAACCTAACGTCGCAATTTCCTATTCCTTCAATATATCCCTAAAATCATTTCTTTCCGGCAAAATATTACCGATAAAAAGGGAGTTTATAACTGTTTATCTGTACAGTTAGCATTCCAATTTAAAAAAAAAAAAAGTTTGAAGCAGTTTTCGAGAATATCCCCCTGCAAACAAAAAATCTCAGAATCCTATTTGGTAACATCGCAACTTCCGGTTAAGCAATTTTAACTTCCTCTTACTCATAATTTTCGATATCGAATCTCAGTTTTTGAGGTTTCCTGCGTCCAAAAAAATATGTTTTTAGAAATTGGTCTGGGCGTATAGTAAAGCATAACGCAAAAAGTGAAAATCGCTGCAAGTTCAAACTTGATATTTATGTTTAAGTTTCAAGTAAGAGACCTGGCAGTTTCAAGTAAGAGACCTGGAAATAAAGGTGTTGTTCTAAACAGGTCACTGGAAGTACCACCTCACTAATTTTTTTTTCAGCTTTCTGCAATTTTTTTCTAAGCGGTTCTAACGATTTTCTTTAAACTTAGCATATCAACTGTAGATATAAAGATCTACAACTCTTATTGAAACATTTCTCCGGGAAAATTCAATTAGATGGCTTTTTGGGGGAAGGGGGGTTATGTTTTCTTCTAAATTGTTATTTTAGTTATTATACATTCCTATCATCTGAATAATATTAATTAGAATTAAATCTGTTGTCAAAATTCTGTGTTTGAAGAAAATTGGTTGACCGGAAGTAAGTGTTTTACTGAACAGTTATTTCAATTTTCTAAGGTTATGTCCACAAAAACACCGATGGATTTCTTTAATGTGTTACACTAACTTCATGAATACAGAGATCTTTTTGTTGGGATCTTTTTCTGGGAAAGTTCATTTAAAGAAGTTTTGGGGGGAGAGGGGGAGTGTATTGTTCGCTCTAAAAAGTAATTTTGTTTAGATTCTCCAGTTGGTATTGTAGACAATTCAAACAATTCTAGACAAACGAACATATAGTAAGAAAGTTTGAAGAAAATCTGTCACTTAAATCTGTGTACACTGCAGTAAGAGAAAGTGGTGTGAGTGTTTCACGCCAGATTTTTTTTTTTCTCCCATGTTAGAATTGTAACAATGCATTTAATGTACTATAATTATTATAAATGGGTGATAAAACCGTTTGTTGCACTGAAAATAGCACTTGAGAGGGAAGCTTAAACGTGTAACCCCCCCAGAACTGGGCAAAAATCTTCTCTTTTTACTTTTTTGCTGTAAAAGATAGTACGTATTGTTGTTTGTACGTTTATGGAGGGATTGAGAGGACTATACAGCCAAGTCCGCTGCCACCTGAAACAAGTCTATTAGGACTCGCTGAATGTTAGTGTTTATAGGATGTAGTACAAGCCTGTAAAGTGTATAGTGTGTAATTGTGGGTGGAGGGGGGTCTATCTGTCGTAAAACCCAACTAATTGTACTCGTCACTTACCTATGAGTATTGTGTGGATAAAAATAATGGTTGGGATTTTACTTATATACCAGAGCGGCCTTATGGAATGCTTCATTGCCAAACCCTTAGGCTGGCAAACCTAAGTCTGTAAGCTTGTGCAAATTTAAATTTGAACTAACTGGCAGACTTCCAACTACTCCCCTCCGTGTAAAATAATTTTTTCAGAAAAATGTTTCAAATAAAAGTGACACGTTTCTGACATTCCAAGTTTAAAGAAAATCTTTGTAACAGTATCTTCAAATCTGGTAATTCCAGCAGTGATTCTAATCTGTATTAGTATAATGTAAGTGTTAAAAACCATATAAAACCTTTTATTATACTGAAGTGGTACTTAAGGAAAGCATAACGCTAGTATTCCCCCACTACTCATACAAAAAACAATTTTCCCGGAAAAAATGTTTCAAATAAAAGTGATGGTGGTATTTATGTATTTATATAACTATACCAAGTTAAAATAAAATCACGTAAAAATTGTAAAAGTAACTCAGTGAAGTTGCACATCCAGTTGATGGGCTTTGCCCGAGGGATCTTCTTAACAGGGATTATAAGGAATCTGTGGCATGGAGGACCTTTATGTTAAACTGCTTTTACCAGTTTTGCCATGTTGTACAGTTATATTGAGGTAATAGTTATTCCTAAAGACCTGTTTGCATTTATAATAATGTTAAGGTCATAAAGTCGTGTGAGTGTTCCACATCTGTTTCTTTTTTTCTCACTAGAGGGAAAAATGACACTTTCTTCACCGATTTTAGTGCAATAAATTCATACTATTTTAGTAGGAAATTTAAATTTTTGTTTGTTCACCAATAGTTTTATAACAAACAAAATGACATGGTAATTTTTTAATTTATTTTTAGTTTATACACAGATAGTGTTCTGTTTTTTTAAGTGTTTAAAATTGTTTGTACTCCCAAGGAGGGAAGGTTCGTGCACCGTTTACTGTATAGTGCCTGGTATTTTTATCGATACTTACAATAGTGGTTAGCATTCTATTAGTTCATTGAAATTTGCCTAGAATCTAGAAATTTCTAATTTTATATTACAGGACTGATCGAATTTCTTTTTTAGAAATTCTTTAAAATCCTCAGAAGTAGCATTTTATGTTATTGCTTTTTAGATTGCAGTAATTTTTACAAAAAAATATATATAGTTGGTAATATAATTAAAAAACTATTTCGACTCAATGTTCAACAAATTTGAAATTACACCATAATGTAAAAACAAGACATATGAGGGAATGCACCTCAACAATGAACTACTCAAGCGCTAAATTTAGGAGTATATTTACTCACATTTCATAATAATACAAACAAGTAAAATGTTCATCTATTTGAGTACACAATAGATCTACAGTAGATCTCACTCAACATATCTTACGTTTGGAGCAGATTGTAATTAAGAAAACAATTTATTACCAATCATATAATCAACTGTATTCTAAGTTATCTGTTTATCTGTTTAATCCAATTTTATTGAAACAAAATTTATGGTACAAATTGAAAACTACTCTCTTCTACACGCACGAACTTGAAACATCAATTTACCCTACTAAAACAATTCATAGTTTAATAATCTAAGGATTGATTGTATCTCATTGTCGGCATGAAGACTGTGCTCCGAATAGTTTGGGAGGGCATTTATTAGTAGGAAAGGGTACATTAGTGGGAAACCCGGTCAGCCGGCAGCTTCCTCATCCCTTAGGGATGAGATAATTAGGAAATACAGCTTCCTAAAAAAAATTGCTCTATGAGGCTGAGTAATAGAAGAGAGAGTAGGACAATGAATTCGTATTCTACATTATTTTAAGAATATCCTTTCGAAGATCCCTATGAGGCAGGGCCTCGAAGGAATTAGGAGATATCGATCCTATTCGCTAGGCAGGCCCCCATTAAAGCACTGAGGAGCTTATGAGTTAAAAATTCAAAAATAGTTTTGGAAATACCTCGGTAGGCATAATGACTTGGTCAGAAAGAGTTAGGTACTTTGAGGTGGCAGGGAATATTGGTATAAAATGGCCGACAATCTAAGGAAGGAAATTGCAGTATCCAGCTTTATGGGGCTAGAAATTTTTTGAGAAAAAAGTGGCTAGTCCTTCCAGGAAAAGCTATGGAATGAGTAGTAGTCAAGACAACTTTATTCTGAAGAACCCTGCCATGACTGGAGCAGCTAGACTATTTTGGACAACTGCGACAGAATCAGTCTGACCAAAAATAAGAAGTGTTTGAACCTCAGTGCACTGCCAGCCTCCGGGCAGTGTTCTCTCGTGTTTTGCTAACAGGTTTTCTCACAGAGCATTGAGCTAGAAGGGGCACCTAGGTTCTAGATGGCAATAGCGCTTGCAAATTGTGTGGTCAAATGGAAGAGATTACATTATATCTCCCCCGACGGACAATGATGCCACCATCCAGAGTAGATTTAGAAGCCTTGGTACATAGTAGATTTTTGGAGAAGGAGATATCTCCTTAGAATCTTCATGGAACATAAAACAGAAAGAAATCTAGAAGAAGTGCTTTAATTTGCGAGTGTCCTCATCCTGGATCTTTAGGAGGGCACAGGAGATCTTCCAAGATCATAGAGCAATAAATCTCCTGAAGTAAATAAAAAGGTCGACTGTAATCAGTATTAATATCGATGAACTGCTGAGAAGAAGATTTTGAGTAAGGGCGCCGGCAAAGCTAAAGATCCTCCCCCACCCGCCTTTTAAAGCTACATTTCTTAAACCATGAAAATTAAATAATAATATAAAAGTTAATTTAAGGCTCGTAGGAATATTTTTTTTTTAAATCTGAAACTTAACTTCTTTCTCCCCCCCCCCCATTCGGGCGGTCCCTGAGCTTGCGCTCACACCCGCCAGTGAAGCCATCGGCCTCAGAAGAAGGAAGAAAAGAGCTAAAAAAAAATTCCTCCCCTCCCACCCTCCTCTACCCCAACTCAGCAAGCAGCGCAGAATCACGCTGACTTCTCTCTTAAAAGCTGACAATCTATGGGGAAAAAACTGAGTGGGTCTCTTACGTTTGTAACAATATGAGCACACACTTAAATTAGTTAAAAAAAAAATTAGTTCAATCCAATAAAGTACTAATTTTTTAAAATATGAACTTTTTTTTATTTCATCTTAAGCCACTTCTTCTTCTCCTTTGTAAATAAGGGCTCCTTTAGGAATGTAGGGCCCCTTTGCGTATTTTTCTGTTAATATTTTCATTAAGTTATTCAGTACTTTCTCTTTAGTTTCTTTCTTAATCGAATAATAACTTTAAACAAAACAAAAATTAGTTTGGCTCAATTTCTATTTTATGTAGGTCACATTTTAGTTGTTGTGGTGGTTGGTTCCGCAGAGCTGGAAAGCATCAGAGACATTTTCCGTGGTAGCCTGCTTCATTTTGTGGTCATCGACGGTTTCGGGCGTTCGCCCATCTTCAGGATGCGTTTTTCAGACAGTGTGACAACACAGACTTGCACAGAGCAAACTTAGTTTTCACACTGCACAAAATATCAAACAACAAAATATCAAAGACACTTACAGTACACAAACAACAAAATATCAAAGACACTTACAGTACACAAACAACAAAATATCAAAGACACTTTTTCTACCTATGTTATTTTATATGTATGTTTTCTTTTTACATTTTTTTAAAAAAAGTAAAACTTCTATTTGGGATATTAGTTAATATTTTTCTTCATTTTTCTTGCTTGTGCATGATTTAACAGAAAGCAGTGTGAACACTAAGTTTGCTCTGTGCAAGTCTGTGTTGTCACACTGTCTGAAAAACACATCCTGAAAATGGGCGAACGCCCGAAACCGGTCGATGACCACAAAATGAAGAAGCAGGCTACCACGGAAATGTCTCTGACACATTTTAGTTGTTTGGGCGCCAACAAATAACCTTCCACAGATGGTTATATCACTGTTCAAGTTTTCATATACATATGTACGGGTAGTGTGCAGTGTGATTATTGTAGAAAGTAAATTACTTCTTTGTGCTTTTCCACTTTTTTTTTTAAAGAAAGAAAAAAAGAATCACAGACAGGCAGATTTTGTATGTGAATTTCTTTTTTATTATTTTTATATTTTGTTTATTTCATTTTGTTTTTGTTTTACATTCTCGTTTTTTTTAATTTTATTATAAAAATATTGCTGCATGTTGGTTGTTGTAACTTTCCTGCCAGGTTTTAACGAAGGATTCTTGTACGGTTTGCGTGGATGCCGTCGTTTACTATCGTATTGAAGATCCACTACGCTCTGTTGTGGCTATATCCAATTACAGGTAAATATAATAAAGTGCAACAAAATATCAAAGACACTTTTTCTACCTATGTTATTTTATATGTATGTTTTCTTTTTACATTTTTTTTTTTTTTTAAGTAAAACTTCTATTTGGGATATTAGTTAATAGTTTTTCTTCATTTTTCTTGCTTGTGCATGATTTAACAGAAATAAGCATTATTTTTAGTAATTTTTAGAAGCATTCAATAGTTTCTCCATTCAGTTATTATTTTCCTCTCAGGCGGCTGTTTACTTTAATTATTTTTATCAAAGTAGTAGTTCAAGTATTTATTTGGAAAATTTCATTATAAAGGCTCGGGGTTCAGCTGAAATGGATCAGCTGTTTTTCTTTAAAAACGGTGATCGTTAGTTGAAAAAACAACTGGTGTGAAACACTCACCACTTTCTCTTACATCAATTAATACAATCTTAAATTACAATGTTTACAAACGTTTAGTTGGGCTGGCCATAAAAAAAAGGTAGTAGGAGTTATAGACACGAGTATATATTGGGGGCCCCCTCTATCTTAACCACGTTTGTATCGGCAATTCAAATTTAAACCTAAACAAAGGGTCTAAAACCCCTTTCCAAACAGTTTTGTAATAACAGTGAAATACATTTTTATATCTGCGGTTAACATTGTAAGTTTAAATAAAATCGTTCTAGCTATTTCGAAAACACTCAAAAACCATTGTGTAAAGACCAATTTTCAACAAATTTGGAATTCTAGTAATACTTTCAATTCATCTTAATATTATATAGTTAGTATAAATTCATTATGGTAGTAAACTAGTATTTTAAAAGAAGCTTAACGTTACTGGTCTTCCAGAATCCCTCCAAAACTCCATTCCCCCCAAATGTTTCAAATAAAGTGATAGCATTTATGTGTGTAAATAGTATACCAGGTTTAAAGAAAACCGCAATAATTGAAGAAAAAATTCAGTAAACGTCCAGTTTATGGATTTTCGATCGAAAACCGTCCAGATATGGTGTTAGTATTCTAGAAGGAAACAGGTTTGAGCTTTCAATTTTGAGAGCAATAAAATTGGTAATTTTTATAATGGCCTAACATAAATATAGAGAGGTACATGGTTGTGTAGTTCTCATGGCAGAGTAGTACTTCAAGTGAATTCGAATACATTACCCTCCAGAAGAGACATCTATCCTATCAGATTCCCCAGGAACTCTCTCAAATCAAGGAAATTTTAAGTACTTTCAGCAAAGTCCCACTAATGGTTAACCAATTTTTTTCGGATTTGGTATTCCAGCAATGTTTTTTAATATAAGACGATGATATGATAAGTTTTCGACCTGCCGAAGAAATGGCGCTTGCAGCGACTATGCGATCTTGAAATGCCATCTTTCTTCAGTATAACCTAAACATTTTACAGAGCTACTTTTTATTGTTTTTAATCTGTGACTTTTTAAAGTTACCAGATTTTGCTGTTTTCCATGTCTGGAAGTGCGAGCCATGATAATTTGTTTTTTCATCAAAGTCGTGCGATCACTCAAGATGCTGAGCGTTCTGGAAGACCAAAATCGGCTAGAACCGAAGAAATCATCCAACATTCCACAAAACCATTATGAATGAAAACCGGTTGAAATTGACAGAAGTAGCTGAGATTGCTGGCATATCGAAAGAAACGGCGCATCACATCTTAATTGAGGATGAGAAAATTGTCAGTAAGGTGGGTGCCACGTTTGCTGAGACCCGATAAAAAACTGCAACGCATGATGGTATCGGAACTCTAAGAGTTCAACTCAACAGACTCAGATGTTTGGCTTTTTAAGAGTCCAACCCAGCAGACTTTTTGTGGCGGTTTGTTACTTTGAACAAATCCTGGATCCACCATTTACACCCGAGAGCAAACAGCAATCGAAACAGTGGATAGGTAAGGGACAACCAGCGCCGAAAAAGGCGAAAAGCGGTCCATCTGCAGTAAAGGTAATGGCCACAGTTTTTTGGGACACTAAAGGATCTTGATGGTAGATTAAGGGCCGGACGATTAACGCCGAATATTATTCTAACCTTCTGGATAATTGAAGCAAAAAATTAAGGAAAAAAAACAGTTCTGGCGAAGAAGAAAGTTCTGTTTCATCAGGACAACGTTCCCAGTCACAAAGCTCTCAGCTCATAAATTCAAGTTTGATGTTGTGCCACATGCACTCTATTCACCGGAAATTCCATACTGGAAAGAAATATGGAATTCCGATCCAATTCCGAAGTCACCTCAGTACGAATGCCTATTTTGCAGATAAGGAAGAAAGCATCTACATAGAAGGAATCCGAACACGAGTGAATAAGTTTACGAGGAAATTTTGTAGAGAAATAAAATGAATTTATGTCATTATTTTTATTTCTTCCTTTTTAGGTCGGAAACTTATCATCCTATCTTCGTAGATGGCACAACGATACATTATACTGTAGACACATTTTATTAAAGGAAAGTTTAATATTCTACAGAAACCCACCCATCAATTTTGCTCGAAAAATGTTTCAAATAAAAGTGAAATGTGTTTGTGTTGGTGTGTTTTTGTGTGATGAACAATTATCTCAAGCATCAGAGATATTTTCTGTGATAGCCTGCTTCTTTTTGTGGTCATCGCCCGGTTTCGGGCGTTCGCCCATCATGATGTTTTGTTAAAACAGTGTGATAACATAGATTTGCACAGAGCAAATTTAGTTGATACACTGAACTAAATGAGTGTATCAAATTTTTACTGAAGTTTGGGGTAAATCAAATGGTGTTGACCTTGCTTCACCCTGGCAGGGATTTATCCATGGTAATACAAACTATGACATGTGAAGTCATACTACAAAAAAAAAGAGGAAGGAAATCCAGAAAAGTGTTCTAAGAAATAAGGACTCTGAATCCTGAGTATATCAACTACTCAGTGCAACTACTCAACTACTGATCTGTGCAAGTCTTTGTTATCACACTGTTTGACGAAAAACATCCTGATGATGGGAGAACGCCAGAAACCGTCCGATGACCACAAAAAGAAGCAGGCTATCACGGAAAACATCTGTGATGCTTTCCAGCTGTGTGGAACCAACCACAACAGTTATCTCAAGGGCGAAAAAAGGACTTTGTGGGAAAACTGCAACTTGACAGTTTGTAACTAGCAACAGATCCTCTTAATAGACAATACCATTCTAACACTCACATAATAATTAAGAAAAATTAAATGTATTTCTAAAATTCTTTTTAAATTAAATTGATTAAGCGAATGTGCAATTTTACTAGAATGAGATTTTATGAGATTTTCGAAAATTAATCGATAGCTACTCTAACAATTTTCTTTAAACTTGGAATGCTATCAGGGAGAAATTGATTTTAATGAGGTTCTGCGAATTTAAGAATTAAGCTTATCTTCAAAGAACTTCTGTGACGCTGACAACAGAATTTATTCACATTTAAATATTCTCCCTCTCTAAAGTATAATACTCACCACCACCTATATTTATGTAATACCCGGAGCCAATAAACGTTCAGAAAAATTCCAAATTTGTAGAAAGTATTCAATAAGAATCGCTTTAAGAGTGTTTCACACCTATTATTGGGGGGATGGTGGGGGGAGAGGGAGAGGAACCTTTAAAAGATGATATCTATTATTAAAAATAATAATCAGCCAAATTGTGTTGAAGAGTTTAAAGCTACTTTCAGCCACAGATCATTCACAGTATAGCGCATGAGGATCAAGTATTGTAGCTTTTCCTTCAAAGAGCGCACAAAACATTCCGATAAAGAATTTTACATTTCCATAAACACCCAGTGGTATTTTTTATATCCATGGCATAAATAAAATGTGTACTTAAAAAAATATGTGAACAGCCGCTTGCAGTTAAAACATTTGTTTAAATACGTAAGCCCTAGTTGTTAAATCACGCCTTACGCTTTTAATAATTGTTTATGTGCACACTTTAAGTACTGCATGTGTTTTGAAATAAGATTATTGACGTTCAGTAGAAATTTATTTTACTCTGGAAACTTCAGTAGTTCAATAGTTTTATAATGCTTTTATTTATATATAATTGTTCGCCTTCTCCAAGATTCGCTCACGTCCACGGCGAGCCAAAGAATTAGAGCAGACTGTTGACAGTGTCTGCATAATAGATCTTTGCTTGCAATCTTATTGTTTTTTGTTTTTTTTGTCACTTTCTCTTACTTCCAGTAAGAGAGGAAGTTTTGCGATCGTTTGTCAAATTTTCGAAATTGAATTTTCGCCGTAGATACTTTTTTTGAGGTCTCCTGAGTCCGAAAAATGTTTTTGTGTGCGCGTTTGAGGAGACCTAGCATAACTTAAAAACGGCAAATCACAGGAACTTTGTATTTCATTCAAGTTCTAACCCATGGGGCGCACCAATGAGGTTTTGGACAAATCGATGACTGGATGTACCACTTTATTGAATGTATTTGTTAAGTTTTTTGCGATTTTCTCGAAAACGGCTCCAACGATTTTCTTTAAACTAGATATATCAAGTGCACTTATAAAGGCCTCAACTTTTATTTGAAACATTTTTTCTGAAGGGATCATCGCTCCCGCAGAATCCTCCAGAAATAAATTTTCATGGAAAAAAGTTTCAAATAAAAGTGATAAGCTTATATTAGAGTACATATTATGCGAGGTTTTAAAAAAATCGTTGAAGAGTTTTCGAGAAAATGACGAAAATCTGGAAGAAAAAAGCTTTCTGTAAAGTTATACTTCCGACTTGAATTATTGTCATTGCATATCTGAAAGGGAATACCAAGTTTGGAGCTTTTCACGATTTGTTGATGTTGTTATAAATATTGTTCTCATATAACAATCATTTATGTAAAAGAAATTAAATTATTAACTTGAAATAGATTACTTTTGCATACCCAGACAATCATAATAAAGGAAGTTCAACAGTAATTCGCGAAAATGAGCGAATATCTGCAGGTTTATTGGATACGATAAAAGTGGGCGGGAAGATGAATTATATAGTGAACGGTGATCGATTCAGGAGAATTCGCCCTTTACTTTTATAAAATCAATTCAAGTTAACATTGCAAACCAATACAAACGGACCAATACTAACTATCAAATTCAGATAGTCACCAGTATAATAAAATTAAATAAAAAACTGATGTATGAATTAAAATAAATCTTATTTTCCCTGAAATTAATCAAATAATCTATCAAATAATTTTTACTGTTTCTGTTTAGCATTATCAGTTTTATGATAATTGTTTTCTTCTATAATTAAATTGAATTATTGTCAATAAATTGTTTAATAAACAAAGTGATATTATTTATGTAATCTCTGATTTTTTAGCCATTCAACAAGATTGCTTGCAGCGACTACTTTGAGGAACGTTTTAGGTACTCGTAATTTGGCAGAAATCCTTTCCGAAAGAGAAACCATATCGCATACCATGCAGACTGCTCTAGATCTGGCCACTGAACCCTGGGGTGTCAAAGTTGAACGTGTAGAGATGTAGGTTAAGTTTATTTATTTATAATTTACTTTCTAAAATTGAAGTTGACATAATAATCAAATTGGTTAATATATCGTCAAAGATATTTTCCGTTATAGCCTAGCCTGCATCTTTTCGTGGTTATCGACCAGTTTCGGGCGGCGTTCATCCATCATCATGATGTTTTGTCAATTTGGCACTGAGCAAATTTAGTTGATACACTGGTTAATATATTTTTATTTCAATATTACAGTAAGGATGTCCGTCTACCAGTGCAGATGCAAAGGGCGATGGCGGCTGAAGCAGAGGCCACCAGAGAGGCCAGGGCAAAGGTAATCGCCGCCGAGGGTGAAATGAAAGCGGCTCGATCATTGAAAGAAGCGTCTGATGTTATTGCTGAAAGTCCCGCTGCTCTACAGGTTTGTAAAGCCCAACATCAATTGATTTCCAGTTTCGATTGGTTTTCACAATCGTTTTTACTATTGCTTGAGGCCGATTATTGAAGTGACACTTGAGGTATAGTCTAATAATATTGAGGGGCATAAAGTCACAGCTCTCCAGATCTATTTAAATATGGAATTTCATTTATACATTGAATGCTAAACTTACTTATATTGAGTTCGAGTTTTCTGTGATTTTTTGTTTCAATCATCTCTATTGTTTCCCTGGAAACGTGTACGAGTATTATAAATACTTTTTAAAAATTGTTACGCTTGCAATACTTTTTGTTACAAGAGAAAAAATCTGTGTCATTTACACGACTTTCTCTTTCAGTTGAATTTGCTTTAAACTTCAAAATTTACTATTATTCTACATATTATTTAGAGACAGAGATAGAGGGGCACAAGTACCTACCCTGGTGGGATCGCAATACTTCCTCCTTCCTACCAGCCGTAAGAGAAAGTAAAAAAAAAAACACTCAGTAAAGTAGTATTACCAGTCCATGAATTTTTGCCCGAAACCTTCGTGTCAGGTGCGGTGGTAGTACCTAAACGAATACCAAATTTGAGCTTCCTGCGATTTTTCGTTATTGAGATATTTTTACACACACCACATACAGAGACCATTCCTTGAAACTTTTTTCGTGTCCAGGGGACGGACCTCAAAACATCAAGTTCCGGTGGAAACTCAATTTCGAAAATTTTGACCCGATCGCAGTACTTCCTCTTACTAGAAGAAGTAAAAATAAGTAAAAGTAGAAGCGAGATTAGCGCACTGGACCAGCAATGCGGACATCTCAGATAAGAGTCCAGCAATGCTATCTACTTATAGATTTTCTCGCATGTGGGAGCAGTGAAGGGCGGTGTTGTCTGTAGCGAGAGAACACTGTCCGTGGGCCGGCAGTGCACTGAGAAGACTCGGAACTTTTAAAAACCTAAAACAAGAATGGAACAATTTGAATGTATTTTGAATAATTTGTTTTTTTCCTTTTTCATTACAGTTACGCTATCTTCAAACATTGAACACAATTTCAGCTGAAAAGAACTCAACCATAGTGTTCCCATTGCCGTTGGATATTATTGCACCATTTTTGAATAAAAATAAATAGGAAGACGCTGTGCCCAATATAAAGGGCCATCCATTGAAGAATGCCAAAACATTTTTTATCATATACGCATCATATATTATCACAAGCCTTAATATTTTCCCATTACCTAACAGCTGTGATTGTATGTGTAATCATCATCATTATCATTAGATTTTGTTTAATAATGTCAATATAATCCCACTCCTCGTCTACTGTCTTTGCAATGAGGAGGTTTATATTTTTATTCTATTACTTTCTTTTTAAAGAAATAAATTTTTTTTTTATATTTTATTGTGAAATATCGAATTTATGATTTTTTTTTAAATTGTTTTATTTCTAATTATGCATTTTCAAACAATAAATTGTAAAAAAAAATATATATACATATATAAATATATATATGTGTTTTCAAAATTGTATTAAGTACCTTCTAATAGCAGTGTTAAAAGAAAGTCGTATATTGAAACCTCACAAAACATTTTACTGAACTGCAAACTTCAGATTTCAAGTTTTTATAATATTAATTTGTTTATGTTTCTGTTAAGCGTAATTGTGATACTATCATAACCTTAAAACCAGTAAACCCAAATAATATTATCACTCGCATATTTTTGCCAATTGTAAATCTATTTACGTAAATAGTTTAAATTAAAATAATAAAGTAATTTTTTGTTGTGGTTGGTTCCGAAGAGCTGGAAAGCATCAGAGATATTTTCCGTGGCAGCCTGCTCCTTTTTGTGGTCTTCGACCGGTTTCGGGCGTTCGCCCATCATCAGGATGTATTTGTCAAATAGTGCGATATCATAGATTTGCACAGAGGCCAATCTCAACTGAGTGTATCAACTAAATTTGCTCTGTGCAAATCTATGTTATCACATTGTTTGACAAATGCATCTGATTATGGGCGAACGCCCGAAACCGGCCGATGACCTCAAAAAGAAGCAGCCTATCACATCTCTAAAGTAATTTTTTTAGGCGTTTTTTTTTAGACGGGCAACATTTATTTTTAATGCAATTAGTTGCCATTTATGGGCGTGCAACATTGTCGAAAACATTAAAATATTGAGTAAATTGCCGGAGCATTGTTGCCCCGGAATTATTGTCAGGCTGTAAGGCTTCAATGGAAAATATTTTCGAGTTGCCTGGAAAATAAAATTAAGATTTTGATAATTTTTTAAATTTCATAAACTTTTAAGGCAGGAGAGAAGGTAATCAATAAAATTACAGATCTATATTTTCTACTTTGCATTCTGGAGTAAACTTATGTGACAGTTTGGATAAGTACAGTATAATATAGAAAAAAAAAAATATCACCCGATTATTATAACGCGAATAATGAATGCTGCGGAAAGTAACAGTGCCATCCAATTCAATTAAAACTGATGGATTACCTTGGCCAACTGCCCCCGGCAGTATTTAAACCTCCTGTAAACAAACAATCATCGTTAGTGTTACTGAAAACAGCAAGTGGGAAGTAATCACCTAGAAATGTATACTAAAAACTATTTTCGGCAATCTACAGTTTTATTTGCTTCCCCCCCCCCCCCAAATATAAAGGCATCCTAATGATAATATATTAGTTAAGATAAACAGTCATTTGCATCATCAATGTTACCGGGATATATTAAAAAAATATTTTAGAGTATGCTATGTTACATGCTGAAAGAAGATTAACTGGAAAAATAAACTGCTGTGTTCTTATTTAAGGTTTTAATGCAATCAAATAAATTAGTTTTTTTAATTGTAACATATATCTTAGTTCTTGTGCGTTGAAGAAAACATGCCACAGATATAAGAAATAATTTATTCACAATCCTCCTTATAGAACTCCGTATAGTAAAGTTTTCTGCAAAACTTATTAAGTTAACAAAAATTTAAATTTTCACATAGAATAATATACTTAATTATGTGAAATAAATAATGAATTCTTTATAAAATATATTATTAAAGTTAGTTCTATTCATCTTTAATGGAGTTTCATCCAATCGCGTATTAGGTTGTTCTAGCAGTATGTGTGTAAAGGGTTCTATTGGGTGGTTATAAAATAAAAATTTGAATGTACATGTTTAAAAAAGTATTTATATCTATCTAAAAAGTGAAATATTTGCATACATATATCTTTCAGATTTGTGATTATCCAGGACAAGCGCCATGTTTTTATTTTATTTTAAACCTCTTATTATAAATGTTGCATGAGGCATAACAGAAAGTTTGGTAATAAATAATGAATCCTGGGCAGAAATTTGAATTTTTTGTATTAATCGCATTTAAAAAAGAGAGAATTTATATTAATAAAACGTTACCTAGCCTATAAGTTTGTTCATATTCAACTTTTCTAGTAGCCCAATAAATTTTCAGTTAATGCTCTTCTTTTATTTCATCTTTATAGACAACGGGGGGGGTGCCCCCTTTAAACAACTACTATTCTGTGCAAGTGGCTTTTTTAAGCCGTTCATGGCCGGAGAGAATTCAGAAACAGTGAACACCAACTGGTAGCGGAAAAGTCGTAAGAATCGTTCATTTTTACGACCTACTTCTTGAATATGTGGAAATTTGAGAAATGTAGGATGAGATTGTTTTCCAATAGTGCCCTCCGTTGGTAATCGTCGCTTTTTATAAAACTAACGTCTAAAATTTTGTCGCCAACTTTGTTTGTCATAGTATACTATTTGCAAACTATTGCACTGCTTTAACAAATAGTTATTAATTGTTTGTAATAAAGTTCATTGAAAACAGTTAATACTATTGAAAACTGGTTACTTATGTCGCTGAATGTAAACAAACTTTTAGGTTAGTTATCTTTTTTTATATTATATATAGGAAACACTTTTATTTTAAAAAACAGAAGTATTCTACATTAATTAAATAAAGACAAATAAAATTTATAGCGATGTTTCAGAACTCAAAACATTATAAATATTTAAAAAAATAAACATCTCTATTTACACGTCTAAAAAACAACATTTTCATGATGCGAGATTTCAAGAGTTGGCCCCAGAACTTTTGTACCTAACCTCTATTTACTTCTATTAATAAAAAAAAAAATTGGACATTTTATTTGATTTAATTACCATTATTTATTTGCAGTCTATGTTTACTAGCAGCATAGAAGCGGTTGAAGAAACTCCATAATATTATCATTTTTTGTTCTTCTGAAATATGATAACTTTGTGATCTTGATTATACTAAGAAAAAATATTAAATGAATTTATTCATTTAAAACAAAAAAATGGCCTTAAATAGTGTGAAGCGGAGAAAAAGCTTCTATGAAATCGACCTAAATGGGGAACAGATATTTAAATTTTTAAATAATTATGTAAATATTAATTAAAAAGATAAAAATCGTAGGACAATCTTGTAGTCTTTAAAAATAAAAAATAAGGCCAAAAACTTTTTTTTTTTGGGTAGACCATTTTAGCTTATGCACTTTATAAAATAAACTTTAAAAAAAATTAATGAAACTTTTCCTTTGCAGGAAAATAAATATATATAAACGTATTTGAACTGATTAATAATAATTATATATATATATAGAGAGAGAGAAAATGTTATTTTTTGTTTGAAATAGATTTTCATTTTTAAAGTATTCTTGTCACTGCCAAATTAAAAATGTAAATATTATAAATGTAAACATTGAATACCTTCTTTGAGTAGGTTTCTCCTTTCCTTAAAAAAAAAAAAAAAAAAAAAAAAAAAAATACAATGCATGTGTTTTTTGATTATTTCAGAAAAACAAAAAATTTCGTAAGTGTTCTAGTGATGAAAAGTAGTTTTACTTGCACATGCGTATTAGCAATATTGATAATAATTCTACATCTAATACGATTTCTAAAAAGTAAGGTTATGAAAGAATTAAAAAAACCATTCAGAGAATGTAAATTCTTATTTTTTTTTTTTTTTTAGTAAATTTTTCATTTGAATCAGCTGATGTTTTAAAATTGTTGCTTTTAAGTCGTTAAGTTATAAGTCTTTATCAAATGAATTATTCATCAGCTATTATTAAGTTTGCTTGATATGTTTTGCCAATCATAAATTATTTTATTATTTTTTTGCATTTCTACAATTTTAATGTAAAGTTGAAAAATAAAAATTAAAAAAAAACGAGAGAAAATGAATAACCTTAATTTACCATTTTGTGAAAATATCGTATATCTCTTTATGCATAAATATAATGTTTACATTTCAAAGAAAACGCTACTCCATGTTTCGTATATTCAATCAAGTAAAATTTTCTTAACTTCGTAAAATGTTTTAATTAAATTTTTTGGCCGTTTTGTGAATAATCATATTATTATCGATAATAAACAGTATCGTTTATTTCTTCTTATAATTTATTTAATTTTACCTTTCCATTCTCATCAGCTGTTTAGCCATTGTGTAAACAACTCGCTATAATTTTGTACTGTGTTAAGTTTACATTTTTCTCTAATACTGTGACTTTATTGTGCCAGTTTTAACAGTTTATTAATGGTTTTTACCTTACTTTTAGCAGTTATGAAAAGTAAGTAGTGAAAGTTCAATTTTTTTTTATTTTATTGGCAAAGCATCTAAATAACCCATTAAAAGGTGTTTATGGCCTTTGACATGGACATATAGGCCATTAGCTCGGACAATGAACAAAACCATCTATTCCAAAGAAAAGATGCAGCACTGTTGTTAACTCGCCGCCAAAAACAAAGAAAAGGCAAACAAAATCAGCTAAAACGCTTGTACCTAAATTAATGAACAAAACAATTCTCACCACATCTGGAACAAGTCCCCAGAACTCCAGGGCTCATCCAACAGACGATAGTGAAGCTCCTCGTGGAGTATTAACTTATAACCCATTCTCCCCTCTTGCTGTCTCAGACCGGGTGGAGCCTACATCTTAAACACCACAGCGTGACCCTAAACCTCTCCCATATATGTCAGAAATGTGATCAGATTTACTGATCTATGTGCCGCGTTATCTTATCAGTGGGGAAAGACGGTTTTACTAACAAGACACGATCTGCAGATTTAATAACCAACCCTACCTCTAACAGTTACCGAGAGATTATGAAGTTCTTGTCTGACAAGAAAGCAGACTATCACACATATCAACTCCAGAGCGATAAGGCATACAGAGTTGTAATAAGATACTACACCAATCAACACCAATAGAAATGACAAAAGTAGAGCTAGCCGAACTGGGTCATACCGCACGCAATATAGCACCAGTCATTCATCCAGTTAGCAAGCACACGCTACCACTCTTCTTTGTCGATTTAGAGCCACGTTCTAATAACAAAGATATCTTTGAAGTGGAAGTTCTGTGTTATTCCATAATCAGAGTTGAGTAACCACATAAGGAACGCAGAATAATTCAATGTAAGCGCTGCCAAGAGTATGGACATTCTAAAAGTTATTGCCAACATCGACCAGGGTGTGTGAAATGTGCAGGTGATCATCTCAAAAAGACTGCGGAAAAGGATCTACAACACCTGCCACATGCGCTCTCTGCAATTGAAACCATCCTGCCAACTACAAAGGTTGCTTGGTACATCGAGAACTTCAAAGATCGAGGCGATCAGCTGCCGCAACCACTTATAACCATCCTTCACCAGTCAAGTTAGAAGCTATTCGACCAACAACAAGCGAATTGTCCTCCACTACTACAACAGAGGAACAATGCTATTAGCAACAAGCTCTCTTATCCCCAGGTGACCTCGGGACCATCTTCACCTCAGCCACCCACTCATACCTATTCCGAAGTTTCTTCTTTATTAAACTCCTTCCTATCAGATTTTAAATCCCTCATAACTCCTCTGATATCACTCCTCACAAAGGTAGTCAATAGTCTTCTCCCCCGCAATGCTCCTTAATACCATTTACTCAACATTTTTGTCAACAATTCTCTGGAATGCCAACGGACTTATAAACTACAGACAAGAACTTGACATTCTACTACACGAGAAAAGAATCGTATTCTACTACACATTGCATTGATAACCGAGACACACTTAACAGACACAGCTTACTTTAACATCGCTGACTACATTACTTATAGAACTGATCACCCGGACGGAACTTATAAGAAAATCACTATCTCACTTCTTAGTTCCCTATAAGCCGACAATTTATTTACAACCTAGTGATAACCCTGTTATCTGAACCATTCCTATACACTATTGCAGCCGTGTATTGTCCTCCAAATCATGTCATCGACCAAAACCAATTCCTGTCCTTTTTTCAATCACTCGGTAGTCGGTTTATCAGCGGTAGCGATTATAACGCAAAACATCCTTTCTGAGGAAGCCGAGTAGCCAACCCAAGAGGACGCATTCTTTACAATATTCCTACACAAACCAACTTTATTTTTATCTCCATCACAACCTACTTACTGGCCAACTTCCTTAAACAAACGTCCTGACTTGCTGACTTCTTTATTACTTCCAACACCACATCCATTTATACTGACATATACACAACCACTGATTTTTCTTCTGATCACACCCCTGAAATACTTGTACTGGGCATTCATCCCAAAATTAATAATCCCAAACCAACTCTTATTAAAGGGCCATTGGACTGGATATTATTTAGACAGCTTCTCGAACAAACACTAGAACTGAGTGTATCACTTAAAACTGCTCAAAACTTGGACAAAAACGTGGCATATTTGACAGACTCAATCCAACAAAGTATCTAGCAAGCGACTACATACAAACATACGACCACTACCACATAACTTACCGATGGAAATAAGAGCCTCAATAACGCAAAAACAAAGAGCCAGATCACTTTGGCACCGTACAAGATATCCACACAGACGTATTTTTAACGAACTTACAAACAAATAAAAAGTAAACTTCGCAAATACTATAACGAACAATACGCAAACTATACAGAAACCTTGACAACTTGTGATAACTCTTTTGGATAGCCACTAAACAATCTTAAAATATGACTATCTCTCTCTCCTTAGGCGAAATGACTGATGCTGGGCCAAATCTGACTCAGAAAAGTCCGAACTATTTGACGTTATAAATTAAAGCCACTTTGACAAAATCCTAAACGAACTTGATACCCCTCTACCGCTCTCACTCCTTCCTAAATACTTAACACCCGCAGAAGTCAAACAAGTCATCCTCCATCTCCCAAAAAAGAAAAGTTCTGGATATTACCTTATCACCTCCAACGTACTTTACCAGCTTCCCAGAAAGGCAATAATTTTTCTCACGGCAATTTACAACGCAGTCCTTCGAACTACCTATTTCCCTATTTTATGGAAATTTTCCTATATCAAAATGATCTGTAAACCTAATAGGAATGCGCAGTGGCCTACTACCTATCGACCAATAAGTCTTCTTCCGATTCTCGGTAAAATATTGGAAAAACTTTTATTATCACGTCTTCAAACAATAGTTACCTCTCTACAACACATCCCGAATCATCAGTTTGGACAATCTTACTCCACTATCCAACAAGCACATCGAATTGAAGATGCCAACGCTATCGCTCTCGAATCACAACAATATTGTGCGGATGTTTTTCTAGACGTTTCTCATGCATTTGAAAAGGAGTCTGGCATGAGGGTTTATTGTGGAAGTTAAAAAGCCTCCTACCGTCCACATATTTCCTTATTATAAAACCATATTTAGTTGATAGACATTTCCAGGTATGTCATGGAACCCAGCAATCCTCCATTTATCCTATCCTTGCTGGTGTTCCTCAAGGAAGTATCCTAGCTCCTTTTCTTTACACCATCTACACGGCTGACTTACCAACCCTTCCTGGTATATCTATGCACACCGTCGCCGATGGCATAGCAATCGTACCCTCAGGTTCTGACTCCGTCCTCACAAATCGTAATTTGCAGTCCCATCTTCATATTATAGAAAATTGGCTACATGGAGAATCAAAATAAACACTAACAAATCTAAATACATTATTTTCTCCCTCAACCGTAAAATCCTTCCTCCGGTCTACATGTACAACACTCCTATACCGCCTGCAAATCATGTGAGGTATCTTGGATTATATCTGGTCAAAAGCCTTACATGGAATCCTCATACTCGACTGAAAAGAAAAGACCTCAACACAAGATTCCGACTACTCGCTAAACTACTTGACAAACGTTCAAAATAACTTTACATAATGAAATAAGGCTACACTTCTCTCCTTACGCCGATATGGACTTACAGACTAGAACTCTATGGCGCTGCCAAAAAATCAAATCTAAATCGCATGAAAACTACAATCTAAAATTCTTCGCCGAATAGCTAACGCTCCTTTCTATGTTTCAAACCTCACTCTATGTACTGATCTCAAAGTTCCATTGGTAGCTAAAAATCGATATTTTAGGATTTATAATTTTATATTTTAGATTATTAAAGGCTGGGAAATAAATCTAAAGGTGCGAAATACACGGTCAATGTTATTTGGTCAATGCACTAATGGGACCCTGGCCAGTTTACTGACCGGGTGTTTACACGAGAGAAATAACCGAGTAATGTGACACAATTTTCACTGACAAATGGTCTGCCAGTGCTCTTGTGGCATTATGCGTCAGTGAACACTCCCTCTGTTTACACGCGCAGAGAAGGACGAGCAGTGTCAATGGTGTTTCTTAACCTTATTTTCGTAATGCAAAAATGACGGCTTTGCAAACCGTTGCAGTTGCATTATTTTTACTTTTAGATGATAAAGACAATGAAAAGAAAAAATGTGTCCGTGAAAAGAAAGAGACGGTTTGGGTTCCGAAATCTGCTCAAGGAACTGAGAAGAGATGTATACAAAAATTCTGTTCGGATGTCTGCTGCGGACTTTGAATTTTTCTGTCACTAGAGCCCCTTATTCGGAAGAAAGACACACTAATGCCTAAATCCCTTTCTTCAGCGGAGAGGGTGGCAGTTATCTTATGGTATTTGGCAATAGGTTTGCTCAATGATTATTTACCAAGATTTTCATAGTCCATTAGTTTTGCAATGTTTTTTTACATATTCGTCTATTTACAGGGTACAGTTCCACTTTTTAATATAATTATTCAGTGCGCACTATTTCTTAAATAATTTCGAAAGTGTGCACAATGTATAGTAACCTGAAGAATGAATATTTACAGGTAAGAAGATTATGGGCATCTCACATTCTTTAATAAGCATTTTAATAGAATAAAGTATCTTTTGGCACAGATGAAATCCATTACACTGGACCTGTTAGTAGTTTCGTGTATTAACTATCCTAATTTTTAACTCCTCCATTGATGAGAGAGAATTAAAAATCCCATAACCTGCACAATCCCATACCCTATACTTATAAATAAGGGAAAAACAGAGACGTTAAAAAGTATTTTATTCATTTCAAAAAAACATATAGATAGTTAGGTACAGAAGTATCATAATTGCAGTTTTATTAATGTGGGTTTTATTTTGCAGTCTTATTTTTACATACTATTCAGTGCAGGAATATCTTCAAGAGGTTGGGATACGAGAAAAAAGAAACTTTTCTTGCACAAGTAACCTAACTTGAAATAAAGATATGTATTGATGCAGAAATATCCTAAAAAATAAGTTAAGTTAGTTCTGTTTCATAATATCAAACATACTTTCAACGATCATTGTAATATATAATAAATGGCAAATCTGTTTAGTATCATGAAATCACATGTGAAAAAAATTATTGATTTGGTTATTAAGGTAATGTAATTAAAATAATGCCTTTTAGGTTACCTTAATGTATTTTAAAAAGTCATTTTTTAAAATTTATTTATTTATATTGTTATAAATACAGAAAATGCATTTGTATTTCAAAGTTCAAACAACAGGACTTCTACAGATTGTATAGAATGAACGTATGAGTTTAAAAACGTTCTCAAATGAGGTAATTATTCCTTTATAAATAACTAAAAACTAGTTCAATAGCAAATTATTCTGATCGCACAAAATGCAACCAATCTATTAACAATAATTATGCAAAAAATTAGCACATTAAGTTTTCAAAAACCAAAGTAAAAATAATGAATTGAATAAAAATAATAATTTAGTTGATATCAGTTAATGAATATAAATTTTCTGGTGTATTATTAGCTCCTTCACTGTCAGTTTTACTATTTTCGTATTGAACCATTATTTGTTCAATTTCTCTCAATTTTTTCTTCATATTTTTACTTGACCTCAACTTATCGACAACATTGTCTCCAAAAACCTGCTGTGAATCAGTTGACTTGTGCACTGTTCACGTATTGAGGGTTCTTTTTTTTTGTTTTTTTAATTTCTCCTCGCTCTAATTTTCACTGCTAATATTCTTCCTCTTTGATGCATGTGAAGCTTAGGAATTTACTATTTCCAAATGTGGAATTTCCTGCAAAAAATGAATTATATTATTGTCATGAATATTATTTGTGTGCTTGTATTTATATATAACATATATGGCATGCATCATGCTTTTTGCATAGATGAAAATGTATCACTTTCATTTGAAACATTTTTCTGAAAAATTTATTTTAGAGGGAAATTGAAGGTCTGCCAGTTAGTTTAAATTTGCATAAACTTTTTTTGACCTTTTGAACGCTTCGGCCAGTCAGTATAGTAAAATCCCCACCACCATTTTTATGATCAACCCAACTAAACATTTTCTCATTGCAACTTTAAAGGAAATTTCTTGATTAAATTGTTTTAATTCACAATAAAGTTTGTTTCTAGGATGTATGATGAAAAGCCTATTTATTACATTGTCAGCTGGCGACACTACTGGCAATATTGCTGAACTAGTTAAACAAAACAACGTTGCCTGAATGATACCGAAATTAATAATATATAGTCAGACAACTGTTTTTTCAACAAATAAATCAGCTGATTGGAATAATAAAGTTAATATTTAAAACATTTTTTTTATTCATCCTACATGACATGATACAATAAATACCATTTATTGTTCTTGTTGGATAGAACATTGCATGGACACAATGGTGTCAATAATAAACTCGTAAAATGTATTGAAGTAAAATTACGTTTATTGTTTACATATAATTATTCACAACAAGTGAAATAATGAAAGAAATAGTTCGTTAGTTAACAGTTTAATTGTTTAAGCACTGAATGTAAGTACAGCTCGATAGTTCCGTTTAACTCACAAGAAGAAATCGTTTAATTTGGCTAAGAGCCCGTTTAAAAACAATGAATTAATTTGTTGAAAAACAAATAAAATGAAAGAAAAGAACGTTTAACACCTACAGTATCAGTCTAGCCTACAGAGCTCTGTATCTCACACTAACTTCGTCTCAGCTCACACTTGCCTGTTTAAAGAGTGGGGGGAGAATGCCAGTGTTGCCACTCTGCGCTCCAACATCCCGCCCCCGTTGAAGGGGAAACCTTCAAGAAATCGGAAGTGGACAAAGCTTCGTCACACATCGCCTGGTGGTACCTCTGCTTGTTTTTACAGTTGCGACTCTGGCCTTGCCGTCTGCGCCATAATGAAGATCGACAATACGTCCCAGCTCCCAATGTAGAGGAGCCCTATTCTCTTCTTTGATTAAGACGAGTGTTCCTATGTCAGGAGGAGGAAAGTCCTTAGACCATTTTGCTCGCTGCTGCAAACTAGATAGATATTCTTTGGACCATCTCTTCCAAAAGGACTGATGTAGGCCCTGTATCAACTGCCAACGGCTCATGCGGTTTAGGTTTAGGTCAGCTTGATTGGGAATAGGTAAGGAAGTCAAGGATTGCCCTACCAAAAAATGAGCCGGGGTTAAAGGATTCAGGTCATTTGGATCACTAGACAAACTAGTTAGCGGTCGCGAGTTAACACAACTTTCGATCAATATCAAGACTGTCTCTAATTCATCGAACGTTAAAATTTGTTTGCCTATAACACGTTTAAGATGACCTTTCACTGACTTAACGCCTGCCTCCCATAATCCTCCAAAATGAGGGGACCTAGGAGGGATAAATGACCAAATAATTCCTGAAGAAGAGCAGAACCTTGCTATCTCTGTCTGGTGTTGCTCTGTTTCCATTAGTTTCTTTAAGTCGTTTAATTCGTTTTTAGCTCCAACAAAGTTGGTAGCATTGTCTGAATATATATATCGGATTTTTCCATGGCGGGCTAAGACCCGTTGCAACGCGTTTAAAAAGTTTTTGGTAGTTAAATCAATTACCAATTCAATATGAATGGCCTTTGTGACCATACATATGAATATAGCAACATAGGCCTTGGCTGGCGATGATCGTCGTTGCATAACTCTTCTGAAATAAATTGGTCCACAATAATCGATACCACAATGTAAGAAAGGGTGCGCTGGTTGGACGCGATAAGAAGGTAGATCGCCCATGAGGTGCTGCAAAGATTTGGGTGCGGCCTTCCGGCAAGGCAAACAATTCCTTACCACTGAACGAGCAAGATTCCTGCCGTTTAAGGGCCAATATTTGGTTCTAACTGTTGCCAAGAGTAGCTGTGGGCCTCCATGAAGAGTCTTAATGTGGATGCTCTTAATGATGAGACGAGTGATGTTGTGATCCTTAGGAAGTAAAAATGGATATTTATGATCTGGCTCAAGATTTGCATGTTTTAACCGCCCACGCACTCGAAGAAGTCCATTGGCATCTATAAAGGGGCATAGCGATTTCAATTGATTGCGAACTTCCAATTTGTTCTTTAGTCTCTGGATGTCTGGTCCAAATGACAAGGCCTGAATATACCTTATCCAACATATTTCTGCCTTCTCTAAGTCAGTTGTTTGAAGGTGCCCAATTTGTTTGTTTTGTGGATCATTGCAGTTAGCAATAAACCGCTGGCACAGAGCAGTGATTCTCAATAATTTGTTCCACGAAGAATTTCTATCTGCTAAGTTAAATGGATCGTTTAAGGCTAGCTTTGAGTTAACTACTTTACGTCTTTCTTCGATTTCCGGATTGACTTCAGTCGTGAGAATACTTTCAGGCCAGTGAGTCTCTCTCTGTGAAAGCCAAGGCGGGCCCTTCCACCATATGTTACAAGAAAGGATATCCTTAGGAGCGACTGATCTACTGATTAGATCTGCAGGATTGTATTGCGATCTAACATGTCTCCAGATGCATCCTGATGTAAGGTCTTGAATTTGGGATACTCTATTAGCCACGAACGTCTGCCAAGAATTAGGTGGTGCATTCAGCCAATGCAGAACTATTGTGGAGTCTGTCCATAGGATAATATCTCTAATTATTTCTCGATCCAAAGCGTTAAGGCATTTTTGGAGAAGCTGAGACAAGAGCAATGCTCCGCAAAGCTCAAGTCTTGGTAATGACATCGTTTTCAATGGTGCTACTTTCGATTTAGAACATAAAAGCTGTATAAAGACATCACCGTTGGTTAGCACTGTACGAAGATAAATACATGCTCCATATGCCTTGGTTGAAGCATCCGCAAAGCCATGAAGTTGGACGATTCTATTTGTGTTTTCTCCTTGTACTACTCTGCGGTCTATGGCGAGATCGTTTAATGCGGATAAGTCAAGCCTATAATTAATCCACCTCGACGCTATCTCATCTGGTACGGGTTCGTCCCATTTAAATTCCTTCAAACGCCAAATCTCTTGCATAAATAATTTGGCTGTAACTATGACTGGTGAGACTAGGCCAAGAGGATCGAACAAGCGGGAGATATCGGAGAGAATTGCCCGTTTTGACACTATTGTAGGAGGTGTTGTTGGGTTAATTTTAAAACGAAATGTATCGTTAAGAGGGTACCAATAAATACCAAGAGCCTTTATAGATTTGTCGGCCTCATCAACTAGAAAATTGGCTTCAATGTATTCTTTAGGAATATTTTGTAATAGTAATGGATTCTTTAGCACACCATTTCCTCAATTCGAATTTTCCTGCTTTCAGGAGTTGGATTAAATTTGTTTGTAACTCAATCATCGCTTGTAGGTTATCTCCACCGGTCAGAACATCATCCACATAAAAATCCCTTTTAAGTACAAGAGCGGCTGAAGGGTATGAGCTTCCTTCGTCATCAGCAAGCTTGAACAATGTCCTGATAGCCAAAAATGGAGCAGAAGCTGTCCCATAAGTGACTGTCTTGAGACGAAAGGTTTGTATTGTTTGATTAGGATCATTCCTCCAGAGGATTCTTTGGAAGTCCCGTTGTTTATCATGAATTAACACTCTTCGGTACATTTGTTTGATGTCTGCCGTAAAAACATAAGTATGCATTCTGAATGACAACAAAATTGAAAACAGATCTCGCTGAATAGTGGGGCCAATCATTAGGATATCATTGAGTGCATTGTTTGAAGAAGTTTTGGCCGACGCGTCAAAAACTACTCGTAGACTCGTCGAGCTTGATTCTTTAATTATGGGGTGATGTGGCAGGTAGTAATTGTGTTCGGGTTCGGAGGTTTCCGTTACTAATTCCATTTCGTCATTTTCTAAATATTCGTTTAGGAATTCTTCATACGCTGACCTTAACGTTTGATTATTATTAAGTCTTCGCTCCAGCATTAGGAACCGTTTAACAGCTTGATTTCGAGAAGAACCCAACGCTTGCATCGGGTCTTGGGAAAATGGTAAAGATACAACGTATTGTCCGTCTTCATTGCGTTTAGTGTTGGAGATATAATGCTGCTCACATTCGTTGCGTTCGCACCTTGGTTGGACTTCTGTTTTAACATCCTCAACCCTCCAAAAGGATGTAATCAGTTTATCTAAATCATCAGTGTTTACTTCAGTGACTAGATTAGAGGTCTTCAATTCATGATGACGAATGCCATTAATTGGAGTTTTACCACTCACTATCCATCCGAAGACTGTATTTTGCAGCACAGGCATGTCGCTTCCACATTTTATCTGCCCCTCCAATAAGAGGTTGTAAAATATATCAGCTCCGAGAAGCACATCAACACTTCTAGATTGAAAGTATTTGTCATCTGCTAGTGATAGATTGGACGGAATGTTCGTAACCATTTGAAGAGATCTTACAGGTAGATCATTGGTAATTTTGTTGAGTAATAAAAAGTCTAACTCCTCTTCGAAGTTAGCGACCTTGGATTTAATAGTCGTCGATACTGAATACTTAGCAGAGACTGGTTTTGTATTGATTCCACAAATGGAAGTAGGAGTTCGTGTTTGGTTTAGATTTAGAAGTGTGGCTAAAGATTGTAACATAAAGTTAGACTGGCTTCCGCTATCGAGAAACGCACGACAAGTGTAGAATCCTCCTCGGGAATCCATGATATCTATCATGGCTGTAGCCAGTATTGTTTCTTGGTTGCTCGTCGTATGTGCCACCACGGGATCAGGCTGAGGTTAGCTTGATGATTCACTAACTGAATTTATCGTCTGATTTTCGAAATGAAGAAGAGTATGATGTCTTTTATTGCACCTTTTACACGTAAAAGGACTCTTGCATTGTATAGTCTTATGCCCTTGTCGTAAACAATTCAAGCACAGCTTTAGTTGCCACGCCCGGGAATGGCGCTGTTTAATAGACAATGCTTCAAAAGCCTTACAAGAGGACAAGGTGTGATTTTCGTTACATATTTGGCAATTTCTGATGCTAGTCGTTTTTACAATCGTTCCTGTATGAGTAGAGGTGAACCTAGCATGCTTGAAGTCCTTCTGCTTGGTTTGAGTACCCTTTGCTTCTTTAGCTTCAAGAAGTCTACATTGTTCATTGAGGAAGGTAATGAAAGTTTGTAAGGAGGGTAACGGTATTTCTGAAATATCAAACTCGCAGTTTTCAGATGCACTCTGATTTTCTTTCTTGATCACGAAAACTTCCCATTCCTGTTTAGTTTCTGAGTCTAGCTTGTTCATGATTATAGTTTCTAATAAAGTTCCCCACTGGTCTATGGGTTGTCCTAAATTTTTTAAACCTGCAAGCTTATTTGTTATAGTATTGTAAATGTGCCTCAAGCTTACAGCGGACCTCTTATCTGGACATTTGATGTCCAAGATCGCCTGTATGAGGGTCTTGACAATGATGGTTTATTATGATACCTCCCTTTTAAAAGAGTCCAAGCGGCCTCATAATTGTCACTTGTCACCTTTATTTCCTTAATAACGTTTAATGCCTCACCTTCTAGACACGTTCTAAGATAATAAAACTTTTTAAGATTAGACAATCTTGAAGACTCATGTATAAGATCAATATAGATATGGTAAAAATCTATCCATTCATCTAAGCTTCCTGTAAATCTCGGTAGAGAAATTTTTGGTAATTGTGGAGGATCATCGCCCTCTCCCCGGACTACCCTCTCAGCAAACAGCTCCGGAGGTTGTTGGGATTGCTGCTGATTGGCTGCTATTAGGTCCTCAAATTTGGACTGTATATCAAACAACCTTTCTTCAAAAATTGTCCTTTGTTCTTCTTCTCTTTCGTCACCCTCAGTGAGAAGTTGAATCTCTGTTTGCACATTGTCGAACTCTTTCCAACAATCTTCTATTTTGCTTAGCCGTATGGTCAATGCCGAAAGTGACTGGCATTTCGGGTTAAACTGATCGATAAATGTGTTTAATCTTGTTAATCTTGCTTTAATATATCCTCTCTTGCGTATTAAGATGCTTAATTCAGCACTTACATCGCCTGCAATTACAGATTCTTTCAGGTTCGAATCGTCTCCAAACTTGGTCATCTTAAACGAATATAAGCTATATATATATATATATCAAAAAAAGAAATAGAATTAAGTGATAAATACGTCACGAGACAAATAATACGATAAACAAGGTTTCCCTTTATTACAAATAATTAAAATGGCTGTCGAAATGTTAAATATTACATGCAAAATTGTATTAAAATCGTAAAATGGTATTTAAATCGTATTAAATAAAGAGAAATTCAATGAAAAACATGAAAAAGGATTTAAAAATGAAGTTAAACTCCTTTAAAAATTAAATTCAAAGAATAAAAAATATTTCGTTTGAAATATGCCGACTTATAAAGAAATAAATGAAATGAAACATGCAACGTTTAAATTCTAAAGTTTATGATTTAAGGAAGTATTAAAAACAAACTGAAAGGATTATAGTTGGAATGAGGTAATGCGTATTAAGAAAGGAACAGACCTGTTGTAGCAGATCCCTTCTGCGTATTGTCTTCAAGTTTTCTAGCGTCGTTATAAGCTCTTTCTTCCGGAGCGTTAATGATCCTTTCCTGTATAATGGATGTTTCAATTTGTATTGATATGATGTATAACAATCACGTCGGGGTCACCAAAAAATGCTCTATGTTGGATAGAACATTGCATGGACACAATGGTGTCAATAATAAACTCGTAAAATGTATTGAAGTAAAATTACGTTTATTGTTTACATATAATTATTCACAACAAGTGAAATAATGAAAGAAATAGTTCGTTTAGTTAACAGTTTAATTGTTTAAGCACTGAATGTAAGTACAGCTCGATAGTTCCGTTTAACTCAAAAGAAGAAATCGTTTAATTTGGCTAAGAGCCCGTTTAAAAACAATGAATTAATTTGTTGAAAAACCAATAAAATGAAAGAAAAGAACGTTTAACACCAACAGTATCAGTCTAGCCTACAGAGCTCTGTATCTCACACTAACTTCGTCTCAGCTCACACTTGCCTGTTTAAAGAGTGGGGGGAGAATGCCAGTGCTGCCACTCTGCGCTCCAACAATTTTATAAAAAAAAAAAAAAATTAATGAACATTGGATACTCTTATATTCATAATTACATTATGTTTATAAGCGCGTCAACATCTTTGCTCATTGGTGTCTTGAAGCTTTCTCAATTCACTGTCTGTCTCTATTACAGTCAATAAGCCTAGAACCAGACAGTGAAAAGTAAGAAAAAAAGAGCCTTGCGGCTCAGTTAGAATAAAATCAATTAGAATTGTTATATTTGCAATAAAAATAAGTCATGTGATTGTTTCACATCAAATTTTTCACATATTTTTCTATTTAGATATGTAAATGAGATTATATATATAATAATCAGAAGACTTATACATATTACAAGAAAGAAGTTCAAAATTAAGTAAGCTGGTTTGAACAGATTGAAATACTTAAAAAACAGACGCAAATTATTAAATAAAATTATTATTATCGACTTCGATTGTCCTCCATTACATAGAATGTTGATCGAGGAAGAAAAAAAATTAATTTTGAGTTTACCAAATTGGTCACTTTACAATATAATCTTATTGAATTCTGACTGACTTGTTATTAGGATTGTGTTCTTTTATTCTTGTATTGATAGCATTCCCTGTGTGTCCGATATAAATACAATCGCATGTTATTTTTGACCACTGAGTTGAAGTGAACTCTCTACACAAACTTGGTGAATTTGCTCTGACGATGGATGAATATCCGAAACCGGGCAGGAATAAATCTAATATGCATGCTGCGACGGATAAAATAATGCATGTTATTTTATTCAGAATTTTCTAAGTAATTATTATTTATAAGTAATTGTCAATATATTGTAAATAGTTATGAATCTTATTTATTCAAACTTGTTAACAGAACTTCTATCAGGTGAATTTCACAAATTTGCCATGCTCACAAATAATTCCCCCTTTATAGGAAACAGTTAGAGAAAATAAGGAGGGCAGATCAGTTGGCCAGGGAGGGATCATCTCAACCATTTTGTGGTCCTGAACCAGCCCTGGCTGTTACAAAGACGTTGCGTGACAAACAGATTAGATTTTGGGAGACGAAAGTTTTGGAGAAACGCTGGGGGGACACGCAGGGGTGCCTCCAAGCCAAATGATTTATAAAGACAAGTAAGCAGGGAACTTCGGAGTATCTCCTATCCCTTAGTAGGACGGGTCTGAGGACCCTGATAGGGATAGTGACTGGACACACTTGGGTGTCCAGTCACTTGTTTAATATTGGGAGGACGTCCAGTCCCATTTGTCAGAACTACGACGACGGAGTCAGGGAAACGGTGTACCATTACCTTTGTCAGTGTCCCCGTTTCGCTGGAACTAGGTTTCGTGTATTTGGGAGGGCATCACTCTCGCAGGATTGCCTGTGCGAGTTGGAGTTTAGGATATCTTGGGATACTGTAGACTAACCGGTAAGCTACAGGGGGAGATTAATTAAGGGGATAGGGGGGAATCGGGGGGATAAAGGCCACATAGGCTTAGGTCCCGCGCCATTAGGCACCCGAATTACAATAATAATAGAGAAAATAGAAAGGTAGATTTTGGAGGGTAGTTAGTATAATTATATATTGAACAAAAGAGAGCAATGTCAGTGTAACATTTAATTAGGTCTTCAAAGTTCATAAATGAGCTTTTAACCATTACATTCATAGAAATATAGTTGATGATCAAACAACAGTATGAATAGATTCATGTATGTGATATATTAAAGGAGAGATCATTAGCAGATCTCTCTAAACAGAAGTGTTTGTGTATTAGTACCCAATAGAATGGGAGCTACCTTCTTTCCTAGTTCCAATTAATACAGACAGAGTAACTATCCCCTGGCAATTTCTCATTAGCGATACAAACCTTCTCTGTTATATTCATCGCAGTAATTATTCAGACCACTTCCCTCCTGTTAGGATTATATTGCCCTCGATTTTTTTTTTCCTTTCTATTTTATTGTACCTTCAATAAAAAAATAAAATTTTTAACGATATCCCAATGGAAATGTCCTTTATGATTAATGAGTTTGGACAATCATTTGGATCACTCGTTCCATTAAAAAAAGAAATTCTTTCTCCTCTTTTTTATAGCTTTTTTGTTTTGTTTTTGTATTGTTTTAAAGAGCAATATATTAATTTTAGAAATATCCAAAAATGACATGATTTTAATGACTATTGTCTTCATTTTATCAAATGTTTATCTCTGGGCACGTTTTAGTTTGATATAAAGTTTTTTTATTTATTGGTCTTTCCCTTTCAGTTATTAAACCTCGTCATTATTATTGTTATTTTCATTTTTGTTTATTTGAATTCTACTTTTATTTCTTTTATAATTGAAGTGATATCGCTTTATATCCCCAGTTTAGCGGTTATTTTCATAGTTTACAAACGATGACCCTATTGTTGATCAGTGGTTATTTCAAAAATAATAATAACAATTTCCTAGATTGTTTTATAGTTTATTTGATCTACGTATTTTGGGATTACTTCAAATTAGTTTATGCTTATTTTGTCTAAAACAGTATTTCTTTTTTTTATTTTCACTTCACACAATATTGCGAGATTATTAAATTACTGTTCTCTTCATATCCATGCTTTCAAATCAGAGATTCAATCTCCTTTAATGTGCCATTATTCAAAGTATAGCGCATTTTGGCCACATGTGCCCATTGTGTTCTCCAATAATTATGGCTAGGTAATCGGGCTATAGCCTAGTCTCTGGCCATAGCTAAGTAAATGGTAAACATTTTCTATATTCCACTGCAGAGAGAAACAACTTATTTTGCATTTGCTAGAGTAAATATGGAAGGTATTGCCCAATTGCATCGGGTTGCTGCTACAAACATAGCGTATGTATTAGTCAGAATATTAAAAATAATAAAATATAGTCAATCATATACTTTAAAACAATCGTCGTTAATATAAAAAAAAGCATTTATAATCAATTGAATAATAAAATTTGTCATTAAACACACATACATAGTAACATAACCTTATAATCTCTCAAACATATATACAACCAACAAGTGTGAGTGTAACAGAAACATTACATTGAAGTGAACTCTCTACACGAACTTGGTGAATTTGCTCTGACTACGGATGAAAATCCGAAATCTGTCAGGTACAATATAAATATTGTAACGTTTTTACCCTCTGAACTAGTTTCTAAGTGGATTTGTTCAGATAAAACACACTAAACTTCAATAAAAAAAAAAAAACACCAATTTATTGTTTAACACAATAAATTACAAATAAAGCACTTAATAATTATTATTAATACAGTTTAAACCAACAAAAGTTCACTTAGTTCACTTTTTATTTACTTTTCACAAACGCACACTCCGTTTGTAACAAGATTCTATCTAGACTGACTTCATTCGAGCTGTTGTTTTCTATTTATATCAATGGAGAAAGGTCTGTAAGGTTCTAGAACATTCCAGAAAGAACTAGAGCGCCTCCTAGCGGCTACTAGGAGAACTTGAGGTACCTGCTTTCTCTCCTAGATGGCACCAGTGGCTTCGTTACAATATACATGCTATGGCGGATAAAATACCAGATGAATAATAAAATATTTGAACAGTAAATATGGCATGAGCTACTAGTCAAAAGATAATAATCATCTTTATATGATATATCATCCAAAATATTTTCCGTGATAACCTGCTTCTTTTTATGGTCATCGGAACCGGTTTCGGGCGTTCGCCCATCATCAGGATGTATTTTGTCAAAACAGTGTGATAACATAGACATGCCACAAAGCAAATTTAGTTGATGATACACTTTGTTTGACATCATTGTCTCTTGACACTGTCTGAGCAAATTTGCTCTGTGTTAGTCTTTGTTATCACACAGTTTTGACAAAAACATCCAGATGAAGAGCGAACGCCCCAAAACCGGGTCGATGACTACAAAAAGAAGCAGGCTATCATGGAAAAATATCTCTGATACTTTCCAGTTCTACGGTACCAACCATAACAAAGATAATAAATTGCCGACAGAAGAAAGGTGTAGTCAGAACAAGAAATACAAAGCTAAATAAATATGTAAAGCAATAGATCAATTAAAATTCAAACAATTTTGTGAGTTTGTGTGGTGTGTATGTATGTGTTTGGGAACAAAATATTGCAAACAAGTCGCAGGAAGTAAAAAATTTGATACTTCGTTTAGATGGTACTACCATCGAATTCGATAGTACTACCCGACGATTTTGGGCATAATCCATTAACTGGAAATCCGAAATTTCTGAATCTTTTTTTCTATAATATTTCGCAATTTTTTCGAAAATGACTCCAAAGAGTTTTCTTTAAACATTTACGACGGATAAAATTTCCCTGGGTAATTCTGTTAAACATGAAATTACATAGAGAAAATAAATAATATATTTCATTTTACAATCCATGCACTTTTGCTAAGGTCACAAAAAGAAGGGAGATTTTTAATATAGTTTGGCGGCTTTGGGTTGCGTAGGGTTTGCCCTCCCCTTCTGCCAATAATAATATAGTTTGTGCATAAATTTTAATTAATTTAAAATTTTTTTATGCTAACGTAATTGTCTTTACAAAAAATTGTAATTTTTAATTTTATTTATTATACTTAGATAGATAGATAGATAGATAGACTGTTATAGGGCATTATGACCTGAAAGATCTATTGTGCCCCCCCGAGCCTTGTCAGTGAGCGTAGAGGCTCTTAGGATGCAAAAATCTAAGGGCAGCACTGCTAGATTCGAACCCAGGACCTCCGCGTGGCAGTCCAGCGCGCTACAAGCGAGCCAATCCCTTCCCTCTTTTATATATTTAGCTTATTACTTTTTTCTTACTCCTAGTAAGAGGAAGTATTGTAATCGTGTCAAATTTTCGATATCGAGTTATCACAGGAAATATCCGTTTTGAGGTCCCCTGAGTCCAAAAAAGTGGTTTTTAGCAAATGGTCTGTGTGTATGTGTATATGTATGTATGTATGTATGTGAACAGCATTCGTATGTGAAAACGAAAAACCGTAGAAAGTTGAAACTTGATGTTCCGTTTAGGTATCACCATGGGATCTGACACTACGTTATCTGTCAAAATTCCTCAACCGGAAGTATTACTAGTTGAATTATTTACTTTTTTGCGATTTTCTCAAAAATGGCTCCGACGATTTTCTTTAAACTTGTAATATCAACCACATATATAAAGAGCTACAACTTTTATTTGAAACATTTCTCCGGGGAAAATGCAATGAAGGGTACTTTTGGGGGAGGGTGGAGTTAGGTTTCCATCTAAAGTGCTATTTCAGTTTATTAGACAATTCTGTCATCTAAATAATAATTAATTAATTGTTGTTGAAATTCCGAGTTTGAAAAAAAATTGGTTAACCGGAAGTGCGTTTTACTTTTCACTTTTAAATGACATTCTCTTTTTTATTTTCTCAAAAATGGCTCCAACGTTTCTTGAAACTTCGTATATACTAAACATGCAATGATCTACAACTTTTATTTAAAACATTTCTCTGAGAAAAGTCATTTAAGGGGCACTTCTAGGGGAGGGGTGGGGTTATGTTTTCTCTAAACTGCTATCACAGTTGATTATACAATTCTATCATCCAACAAAATTAATTAGAAATAAATAGATGGCCAAAATTCCGAGTTTTAAGAAATTTAGTAAACCGGAAGTGCGCTTTTACTGAACAGTTTTTTCAGTTTTCGACGAATTTCATTAAATTTTGTCCACAAACTATAAAATTTGTCAATTATAATTTTGAGAAGTAGAGTAAGAGAAAGTTGTGTGAGTGTTTGACACCAGATTTTTTTTATATTATCGTCAGTTTTCTGTTCTTTATTTATTTATTTATTATTAATATCATTAATTTTCTTACTTTTAGGTATTTCTATGTACCAAACCTGTTTGCTAAAACAATAATTTTCTTTTGACCAATAAATTTATTATTTATTTAATATTAGTCAACATTTTCTTATTTTCTTTATAAATTCAATTGTATAACAATATGGTATTATTGAAATTACCATAACTCATGATGTTTATTTCAAAGTCATGTTTAATTAATTGTTATTTTAATGAATTTAATTTAATTAATTGGAAATATCTAATTATTGATATAAGCGAAATTATTATTGAAAACAGTTAGTGAATTATATTATTATATGTAATTATATAGAATTTTAATAGATTTTTGAATTGTTTGTGTATGTATGTTTATATATATATATATGACTTATGGTTAAGATAGTTTGAGATAACAATTAATCTAACCAGTGTTAATTAGTTAATATTGGAGAGTGTGTCAAGCATAACAATGTGGGATAGCCAATGCTTCTCAGTTAGATGTAGAACAATATATATATATGTGTATGTATGTTTATATATATATATATATATGCACGATATAATTATATCAGAAAGCCAGTGGTATTCCTTTCAATAAGCCGCCCAACATTCTCCTGTATGTATCATGAACATTAAATACATACCTTATTGTGACCAACTGTAACTTTCTATTGTACAATCTTACTGTATTTGTGTGCATTATTGTAATTGTACCATTGCCTACTATATTGTGTGTTGTATATATACAGATATATATGTATGTATGTGTGTGTGTTTTGTATGTTGTTCCCTTCCTATTTCCTACTGCCATATATTAATTTGATGTTTGACTTGAAACTGGGACATTAACGCAGTTGGGAGTTATGAGTTAAAATATGTTTAAGTTTGCATTTCTGTTTTTTTTTTTTAATATTATTTCGGATATAATCCTGGCTCGACGACTAATTTTTATTTACATTTTCACAACAATAGGAAAGGCACGACAATAGCGCTTCAGTTTAATATTGCCTATTTAATGGAAGTGAGAAGGAGAGGGAATGGATTTTAGAGAAATAAACTAGATGATATGCTGAACACTGTGCAATGATAGAACACACAAACTGCAAGGACTTTCCAGTAAAATAGAAGTTAGATTCGGTTAGACTCTGTGGGGGTTGGCTCTTCATTCTATTGTGACACCCCATAAGTTGGAGTCCCCTCTTCGGTCCTGTCCTTTATCTGAACTATGGAATCCGGGGACTCTTCTGGGTGGTCGGTTAAGAGCACCTCCAATCAGAACACCCTCTCGAGACCTGTCTGCTTTATTAGCCTTAATAGTGCCGAGAGAGGCTCTGGGCTGAGGCTTGCATGCGTCAGCTTCTCCACTCCAAAGAGGCGAAACCTCAGCCATACGAGCCTCTCGCACTAACACAAAACTTGCAGTGCTGTTTTCTCTTCTTCCTGACAAAACATACAGAGCCTATCCATTGCCAGGCCCATGCGGTGCATGTACTTATTAAGCCCACAGTGGCCAGTGAGGAGGACAATTTTATCCTTATGGCCACCCGGCCTAGTTGAAGTAGTCCCGCAGTTAGCCTTGGTAGCTATGAATAAGCTTTTTCGCCTCCCTTTGGCCTGGGGTTCTAGCCCATCATTATCGTGATCGATGGTGCATCCATGTTCGGATGAGGGTCCCCATGAATGAGAGCGGTTCGGGTCCGATGAGGATGGAACCCTCCCGGGCTAGGCGATTGCCGCCTCACTACCCCTGTGACCTAATACCCGGGTGCCCAAATCATGAACACCTCATTACGGCTACTAATTTCCCTGAGTACACCTAGAAGTCCCACAGCATCCTTGAGCTGATCTCCCACGAGTTAATTGCTCGCAGGGCAGCCTGGCTATCCGAATAAACGCCCGTTTCTGGAAAAATCGAAGTTAGGCAACGAGAGAAATGTAAAGAGACAGAGTGGCTATGATGAGAAATCAGTAAATAGGTTGCTGACTGGTCGTAAACTATCCTGAACTGTACTGCTGTCGCAGATATGAATCGAGCTATCCGTTTCTAATCAGGCCTAGGTAGGGGAGTAACTAATTTTTGATTCATTTAATGTCTGCTTCTCTGCACTTTGGATCCTATGGAATCTTTAATGATTCAAATCCTATTACACCTAGATCAGGGGATGGGCAACTCTTTGTATATAAGGGGGGCCACAGTGATTTCCAAGTTTCGTCTGCGGACCACTATCAGTTTATCGTCATTTTTATGGTACTATTTATTTTATAATTTTTTTATTACAAAAAATAATTTGTTTTTTTGTTATATGTTTATGAGAAATTTTGCTCGACCAAAATAAGGAATAAGATATAGTAAAATGTTCAAAATTTGTTGGCCATTATCATTAATCAATGTTAATAATTTAATTGCTGAGTTTGTTATTGATTTGTGAGACTAATATAATTGAAAATTACTCTTAATTAAACAATTTAATTTATTATCAATTTTGTTGTTATTCTGCTTCCATGCAGTTATTGCGCAATTATTCCAACTAACTTAATTAGGGATGAAACATTTGTTTTTGTTAAAATGGGTTGTTTATGTTGTTAAGAAGATTATTATGTTCAAATAGAAATGTTACCTTCACAAATGGTTATAAAGTGGTGTGGGGATGGGGTATGTATGTATGAGACAATGGTTGTTTGCTTCTTATAATAAAATATAATATAATAGTAATAGCGTGAAGAGAAGTAAGTTTCTAGTACTAGTATACAATTGGTAAAAGGTCTTTTCTATAGATGTTACAGGCAAAGAGAATAGTTACTGATCTCTTGTCTGTATGTAAAGGGAGAATGCCTCTTTATATTTCGTTACTATCTTTTGGGTTGTAAAAGAGGGAAAGGGAAACGTAGAGTATTGCCACATCGTTACTGACTTTTCAACAAACCCTTCGTTGCTTTCACTTACTGTTCCACCCCTTCATCTTCCTTTTCTCTATTACAGCTGACTGACCTTAAATTTGTTCTTTTAGTGCTTCTTAATTTATTTGTTTTCTTCTTGTTTTAATCTACAGAATTGCTAGTCTTATTTTTTTTGTTTTTGTTTCTTCAACTCTCATTCTATCCGTTTCATCAGCCATTTAAAATGTTTATCTCTAAGCCCTCGTTGTAAGCTCCATCTTCAATTCCTTTTCTTTGCCGCCTTTGTCTCTTCTTCAAACCATCTATGATTAAATCTAAAGAGAGAGCAAATAATAAAGAAAGCATATTAGAACATCTGTTTACTCATCTCTTATTTTGTTTTAATCTTTTTAAACATCTCGTCGTAATTTTATGTAGGGCAAATTCTGTTATATTATATGGAAACGATGAAGGAAATCAAAATAGCAATGTTCAAAATTCACGCTGGCAAAGATTTGTCTGGGCAGTTATGTCCGGACAACATCGGAAGAGACCTATTTCAGTCTGAACAAAAATAGACTTCGCATGCTCACGATGTAGATTCAGAGGCATCTGAAAAAACAGAACCTAGAATACGCAGCAGCTGCTGATTTTGTTGGTGTGATGAAGGAGTCTCCAACATATCTCCTGATGGACTGCAAGGCTACAACCAGAGGATTAAAACCTCCTTGTACCAATCATGTGTTGGAGTAAGAAATATCCTCTGTAGAACCTTCCCAGATTCTACTTTTTCTTAATGAAATAATTCTGGAAAAGGTGCTGTAGATTGGTTGTAGAGTCTCACCCTAGGGACCAGTAGATTGGAATGTTGGATTAAACCCGATCCTCGGATCCCTCTGGGCTTAATGTACCTCAAAGAAAAACAACACATGCCAGTTCCAGAACACAGAAATCCAGACCCTCCGTTCGTAATCCACCTTAAATTTACAGCAGTCCAAATTCAAATCGGAAACAACCTTGAGGAGAAACAGCCTAAACTCTTCTATAGACATCTTGTTCCTCGCAAAAGTCCTGAACCTCACATACCAACCAATCTGCCATAAGAAGGATGGGTGTTTCTTCTTCTGCTTCACAAACTATACAAAGATGTTTGATCTAAAGCCCCCCCATTAGTGGAGACCACAATTCCCTATAAGTGATCCAACGATGTCCAAGGGAGATCCGCGAAAAATATAGCAACGCCCCCACCTATTAACCTTGTTAAAACACGCAATGAGCATCTTAAACTGCAATTGCGTCTAAGACAACTCATTGAGCTCATCCGTTTAAATGAAGGCTGTGAAGCTGCTGTCCATGCCTCGGAAGCTGAAATTTGCCAAAGGCATGCCAACAGCAGGCTCTGAACCAGTAGCATACACATACAACAAACTAAATTTAGTTTTTCTATGCAACAGAGGCATTTCACTTGCTTTAGCATACAAAGGTTTCTCTTGTACAGCTTCTAAAGGTACCTATAGCTTATCGGATTCCTTGATTATGAATACATCTAACGGCTTGCGTTTCGATGCACTTGAAGAAGAGTAAACAAAACAACAGTCGTCTAATAGTATGGGGTGATAGCACGATATAGATATAAAAGGATCTTGAAATATACAACACAGATGCATTTCGTGATTTGATTGTCTAATATTGATTCAGTTTTAACAAGTTGTTTTATTTGAATCATTAAAAATATAAATTGTTCTAACTAAAGTCACCCTTCTAAAAAACCGTTTTATTAAAACGGTTTAATGTATATCGCTAAATTTAATTTTGGATCGGTGGGAAGGGGGGAGTAACGATGGAGGTTTTGAATAGAGTTAACACATATTGAATAATTACATACATCGCTCGCACACATTAGAGGGTGGCACATGTTTGTCTATTGCATATGTGCTTTTATATAGATATATATTTACTAAGGGTATACATTGTAACCATATATAGAACTTCATGGTGTACGTAGATATCCGTTTGTTTTCATAACCCTTCCTCCCCCTCGCACTTTATTCCTAACCCTACTCATCTCTTCACATTGGTAACTATTTAGCATAATATCATGATACCAGCAATCCATTTGCTCATTATAGTCGCATGCAATGTAAATTATACTGTATATAATTGCTTCTCACAGATGGTTGCACCATTATAAACTTTTCTTTTTAAATATTTGTTGATCTAAAATTTATGCCCATCAATTATGTGTAATTTTCATTATGTTGTCAGTTATCATTAAATGTAAGCAATCATCAATGTTTAATTTATTTTTTACCATAATTTTACACACACAAACAAAAAAATTAATTGTCTATAATTTACGAATATATCAAATTAAAATTTGTTTTTCTCTCGAGAATGTGCGATACGATATTTAAAAAAATAGTGAAACTTACTGATTTCAAGAATATGATGGACAAGCTGGTGCTTGCTAAATGTGGATTTGCAATCACAGCAAATGAATTAAATATTTATTTCTTAATGGTCAAAAATCACACAAAAATTTTCGTCAAAATTGCCTATTAATATTACGTCAGAGAAGACGTATGCGTATGTGTGAACAAAATTATTCAAAACCGAAAAATAACTGCCAATTTGTTGTAGTGGTTGGTTCCGCAGAGCTGGAAAGCATCAGAGACATTTTCCGTGGTAGCCTGCTTCATTTTGTGGTCATCGACCGGTTTCGGGCGTTCGCCCATCTTCAGGATGCGTTTTTCAGACAGTGTGACAACACAGACTCGCACAGAGCAACTTAGTTTCACACGAATTATTTTCGATTTTAAATATTTATTTTGTTAATTTACAATCTTTACAAAAGTGAGGAAAACACTTTTAACTTTTAGGCAAATTTTTTTTTTTTAGACTAAACAAAAACATTCACTATATCCTGCCTAACTAAACAAAAATACCTCAATTAATTAAAAGAAAAGTGAGGATAGTAAACAATTTTTTAATTTATTTCTTTTGTTGATAGCGTTCATTGTAAATAAGTATAAATGTTTTTGTTTAATAACACATTTAGTCGAGAATAATATTGATAGATCACAGGTATCAGAGGAATGAATGTAAAGATATTGATGACGTAACCGTTCATAGAAAGGGCAGAGCCAAAAGAAATGTTGAAGATTATCAGAACTGTTAGACGTACAAGTTGGACAAAATTTATCTGGGCAAAACTGAATTTTCTGCTTGTTTATATAAATAGAAGGGCCACTGTCACAAGATAAACGAAGTTGACATAACAGTCTCAATATGTTGATATTATTCCTCTTTAAATATTCCTCCTCTTGACCCAAAGAGCTCACGTTTCTAAAAATACTATTATATTTTGAATTTATAACTTTTTCTATGTCCAAACTTACAAAATTGTTTTTTAGTTTCTCCTTCATATCTCTTAGATTAATTTGAACAAAATGAGCATCTTGTCGATCCCAAACATCCTGAGCCCCTATAATACCCAAAACTCTTTCAAGTGATGCAGCCCAATTGAACGGTATAAAGCTATTATTTCTCAGCCCAAAAAGACGATTATAGCATTGCTTTAAAAGAGTGTGTTCAGGAACGGATAATATTTTATACCAATACTTCAACATTCTATTGAATACCTCAGCCTTCAAATGTGGCATGCCAGTTTCTAGCCGGACGTATGCACTCGGCGTATTACGTGGGAGGTGTAGTAAATATTTGAAAAACTTAACTTGAACACTCTCTATTTTATCACAATATGCAGAAGCCCAGATTTCAGAGCAATATAAAAGTACAGAGTTCACCATCGACTTGAATAAAAGAGTTTTAGCTCGCCATACGTCACAGTTATAATAAGATAGAATTTTGATTACTTTAGAAATCGCAACATTACTTTTAATTCGGAAATGATCGGCTGCCCTGGCGAATTTACCTGATGACGAAAGAGGAACCCCTAAATATGTAAAAGAGTGAGAAACTGGGAGAGATACATTGTTAAATGTAAATGGTTTAACATTTTTAAACCTTCCAGACTTTTGAAAAGGGACTACAATTGTTTTTTCTATATTCACAGATAGCCCATTAATCAAACAATATCTACTTCAGGATGCGTTTTTCAGACAGTGTGACAACACAGACTCGCACAGAGCAACTTAGTTTCACACTAACTGAGACGTATTTTTAAAATACTAAACTCTTAAACTAGATAAAGGGATGTGGCCAGATGGGTGGGAAAACACGTGTTTGGGTTGTTGAAGGGCAATTTTTTTTCTTACAGTGGACACAACACGCGGGGGTCTAATCTTTAAACTCTGTTGTTGGAGGGAGACTTACTTTACAATTAACTAACCAAAATATAAAGAATATAAGAAATACACAAAATAAATTTAATAAAATTAAACAACGATTAAACTAACATTTAAAATTCATTCATTCGTTTAAAATTGAACGATTTTTTATATAATTAAGTTTTTCCAGTTCCAAAGAATTAAGAAATTCCAGTCATTCTTTCACTTTTTCACGCAACCCTCACATCCTCGCAAGCATGTATACCTAATTATGTTTTTTTATATAATTAAGTTTTTTATTATGCATCCCACAAACCCTATCACATCATCACTCACATACATCATCCAAATACGCACTTTTTATATATATATATATATATTAATATTACAAAAAAAAAAAAAAAAAAAGATTAAGATGGGAGAACGCCCGAAACCGGTCGATGACCACAAAATGAAGCAGGCTAACACGGAAAATGTCTCTGATAATAACTGCCAAATTTGACATTTCATTTAATTACCACCACCTCATCTGGCACGAAAAGTTTTTGGACAAAAAATAGATAGCAACGGAAGTGAGACTTTACGGATAATTTTTCAGCTTTTTCGGGATTTTCTCAAAGGTCGAATTATGTTTGGATTCCCATATTAATCTTGAATTTAAACATTAATTCTGTATATATTTGCAATTTATATTTGTTATTTTGCTTGTATCGTTTCTGTGTGTCTTTGAAATGTCCTAATTATGGTGTGGCTCATTTAACCTCTGCAGATAGAAGTATATTACAACTATAAATAAGGTTATGCTAAAAATGTAATTAGTGTTTTAATACTATTGAAGATGGTCTGGAAGCCGAAACGTCCAGCTTTTTTAATGTTAAAAACCAGGAGAAATACTAATTTATTATCACTATTTTCGCCTTTTTGCAAATAGAATCAGCAGGGGGGGGAACAATTCCAACCCACTGAAGGCATTTTATATTATTATAAATTGAGGAACTTCCTCTACCAGTCTCGCTGTGTCCAATAACACATACTTCTGCTCCCTCTCCAACAACCAGGATTCTAGCTCGAGTTCATGCACATTGAGTGTAGCACAACTGAATAAAAATTTCAAATTTAAAGGAAAAAAAAATTAGTGAATTTAATAATTACGAGGTGTGTTATTACAGGAGGCGAGTCTTGGTGTTTGAGTATGACCCAGAAACTAAGCGTAGCATGCAGTGGCACACTTCAAACTCTCCAAGGCCAAAAAAAGCAGAATGAGCAAGTCAAAAATCAAATGCATGCTGATTTGCTTTTTTGATAGCCAAGGAATCGTTCACAAAGAATTTGTGCCTCAATGCCAATTGGTAAACCAACATTTTTACCGAGAAGTTCTTTGAGATTCGAAAAGTTCTTGTGACCATACGACTATATTATTTATGAAGTACCCAAAAGTGACGTAAACAAACGCTAACTTACAAGTATACCAAAAAATGAAATTAAAAAAAAAAAAAAAATGATTCAACTTTCATAATTTTATATATAACAAAAACAAAGAAGAATGGTAACCTAATTTCTCTGCTATTTAAGTTAGCCTATAACTAGGCATATAGAACTTGCTCGTTGTTTAAAATGAGACTATAGGATGGAAAACTTTGGAATATAAGAACACCTGCGCGCCGTCTGTAAAATATTTGGAAAAATGGAAACTACTAGGTGAATAAAATAAAGTTTGCTTAAACTTATTTTCAATAATCAAGTGTAAATATTAATTTTTGTATTAACTTCTTACAAAATACATAAGTCATACATTTAAAAACTGTAATTTAAGATAAATGCTAAAAGCGAGATAATCCATATTTTAAGAACTAGTATTAAACTTTGATATGCTTATTGGTAAACAAAACTTTAAACAAGCTATATATTTTCATTTGTATTCATATGTTGTATGTTGAGAAAGTTAAGAGCTAATTCCCCTAGGCAAGCTTTAACTAACTGATTTGCAGCAAAAACATTTCAAGTGTTTTTGTTTTAGTATGTGGAATTATTTACCCCATTTCTTGCCTTCCATTTTACTAAAGTTTTTAAGAGCTTTTATAAGATTTTTTTTGCATCTCACGGTTCCCGTAATAGTTGGCTTCAATTATGGAAATAACCAGTCGTGGGAAATATCTCTGTTGTTTTCCAGCACTTTTTTCTCTTTTTTTTTTTTTTTTTTATCAAAGACACCCTATTGGGCGTACCTGGGCTCGCGCTCATCCCAGCCCGGGAAACTATTCGTCAACTATCGTGATAGACTTTGCTATAAACAGAACTGCTTCTATGTACACATAAATAATTAAATAAACTAGGGACAAGAATACAAAAATGAACATTAAGACTATGGCACACTAGACCAACCCAATTCAACAGAATATAACGTAGCACACGTACACCCCCTCCCCCACACAGTCGATAACTGCAGTCATAACCCTTACACATGCATCCTAGACTAGCCTAAGAATCCTCTCAGTACTCGTTATATTTGAGATGTCTACTAAAATTCTACAAGTAACCAATTGTAACGCACCCAGAACACAAACAAGCAATTAATTTAGTATCATGCAAAACATGCAAGAAAAAGATCCCAGAAATACGTCGCGATAGAGCAGACTCCGCAAACCTAAAAGCTTTTCCAGCATTGCGAACTCAACCACAACAAATAGGAGTATTGAAACTTCTTAAAAGTTATTGCCCATTCTTCTGTTCATTCGTTGTAACAGGAGTTTTGGGAATGTGATCTGCAAGTATTAAGCTTCCACCTAGATGGATCTAGATTCTATGGGAAGGGGGATTGGCTCTTCCGCCTGCGCCACCGCGACCCTCATGGGTCTATTGTGGCATCCCCTAAGTTGGAGGCCCCTCTCCAGCCTTGTCCTTTATTTGAACTTTGGAGTCTGGGGGATGCTCCCAGGTGATCGGTTAAGAGCACTTGCCATCAGAGCACCTCTCGAGCCATGTCTGCCTTAAAAGACTCGAAAGGGGCCTCTGGCTGAGGCAAAGCAGGCGTCAGCTTCTCCTCTTCAATGAGGCGATACCTCAGCCATACAAGCCCCTCTCACTGACATGGTATGTGCAGTGCTGTTTCCTCTTTTTCTTGACAAAACCTACACAGGCTATCCGTTGCCAGGTCCATGCGGTGCGTCTGCTTATTAAGTCTGCAATGGCCAGTAAGAACGCCAACTGATATCCTTATGGCCACCCGGCCTAATTGGAGTAATTCTGCAGTTAGCCTGAGCGAGTAGCACTAATGAAGGCCTGGGATTTTAGCCCATTTTCCCTTGATCGCCTAATGGATGCACCCCTGAGGCATCTTGCGACGCCACAGAACGGTTCAGGTCCGATAAGGGTTCCATCGGGCCAAACGATCAGCCGCCTCATTACCTCTGATCCGAATGCTCAGGTACCCAAACCAGAAAAATCTTATTATGGCTGCTGATTTCTCTAAGGACACCTAGGCAATCCCATACCAACCAGCCTTGTGCCGATCTCCCACTTCCATGCCGCTCTGTCTATTATCAAGACTTTGAAGGATTTTTGGAAGTCATATCTAGAAGTCATTATATCGGAGGGCAGGCCTAAAATTGTGTCTGCCTCCAACTCCTCGCATAGTTTCTGATATTTCCCACTATGCCTGGGATAAATGGAAGCCTGCCTCTTTTGCAGTCGAGAAGCTTCCACCTAATAATGCGCCAAATTCCACCATGATTGGAAAGCTCGCCAATTCCAGAACTTAATCAGTTACAAATCCTTATTAGCCACAAGGAAACGCTAACAACAAAAAGTTGCCAACGCCGTTATTGTGATAAATTTCCTCGTCAAAGGATTGTTTATCCCAATTCACTACCACGTTACATTAAGCAATATTAGATGATTTGCTAAAATTACTAGTTTGGACAAAATCGGTAGACCATAAGTGCGACGTTACGGAACATTTTTTTTTCAGTTTTCTGCGATTTCTTCTAAGAAGATTCCAACAGGTTTCCTTGACATCAGAGACATATACATCATTTAAGGGGATTTTTGTGAGGAGGAATTAGGTTATGCTTTCCACAAAAGGATGTTTTATAAGATTTAGATTGTACCATTGATATAACATTGAAGATATAAACATTTTGGATAAAATTCAATTGAAAGAAAAATTTTTCAATTATAACTATGTAAATTAGAGTGAGAAAAGGTCGTGTGAATGTTTCACACGAGTTGTTTTATCTTTTTATTTTAAAAAGGAAGATAATTTTACATAGTTTTTAAATGGTTATATCGAAATTTATAAGAAAATAACTTCGTTAAGTGGGATCATATATATATACGCATGGTCACTCAGAACATTGCTTTGGCTATCTAAGGATTTCAGAAATGAAAATTTCGTCTCATCAAAATTTGCTTTAAAACAAAAGTTATAAATAGCAATTTAAATCCAATTTAGGGAAGGGATTAGCTCAGTGCTTAGCGCGTTGGATTCCCATGCGGCGGACTTGGGTTCTAATCCAGCTGTGCTAATTTTTTCTTTCTAGAAGGCTCTACAGCTTACTGTCCGGTGATGGACAGTGTTGTCTGTGGCGAGAAAAAACTGTCCGGAGGCTGGCAGTGCACTGAGAAGGCCAATGACCATAGATGTTGAAGCGCCTTAAATTAAAAAAAAAAAAAAATCTATTTTATTGTAAATAACTAGTAAGTAAGGCAGTAGTAATTGTAATGTTATTGGTATTTGTGTAGTTGTTTTGTGTAGCGTGAGCGTTATTGAAAGAGTTTGTGAAAAGAGTGTGTGTGTATGTAAGTTTTAGAGAAGAGAGAAATGTTAAGAAATAAATAAAAAGTCCCCACTGTTTTAAACTGGATATATTATCTTAAATAAATGTAAATACTACACAATAATAATCTTATAAATATATAGAAACAATTGAACGTAAATATCCTTAAACACAAACGTTCAAATTAAACACTTATTGATACACTGAATTTAAAATGAGAGAATGACGTTCTGATGCGACGAATGTTATGGTTAAATGCTGTAAGACGACTTCAAATAATGCTCCTCTTGGTTGGTAGTTAAAACCTTCCCCTTTATATTTGATTCCTAGAAGGGGTTAAAAGACAAAGAGTGGCCGAGTTCTCCGACCTCTCTTGTAACAGTGTCTTGTACCTGCGTTTTTACCCTTCTGCCAGCTAACGTACAAATTTCCTTTAAAAATGAATTATTTATAATATAAATATATATCCAAATTACTTCAACTTTTCCATTTTGCTTTTTCCACTACACAATGGAAGTGTTTTCTTTGAAATAATTATCTAAATGCTCACCTTTATTACATATTATATAGTTTTTGGGAAGTCTACCAAAAAGTTCCCCGTTTTTTTAAGTGAAGCAATATTAAGTATAAATACTTAAATATTAAGTATAAATACTTAAATATTAAGTATAAATACTTAAATATTAAGTATAAATACTTAAATATTAAGTATAAATACTACCATGTTCACTAACTATCTGTTCCAGAATCTGATGTACCTATCATTCATTCCACTAGGTGACTGGGATCTATATGGAATACGTGTCTGCGATAATAATTTCTTTGAAAACTATAAAATGAAATGAAAAACTATAACTACTCCGAAGCCTTAGTATTTTTTTTCGAAGAGCTGAAACAAACAAAAGAAGCTAGATTTTTCCGCCATTTCCCTTAAAATGACAGGAAAACTAGTGAAAGAGCGAAAATTTGTAATAGAGAGAAAGACACTATTGTTTTATTTATAAGATGAATGTTAAGGAATAACCACATAAATTTTAGAAGTGTGTGAATACAGTACTGTCTGCATGAGTTCACCCGTTTGTTACTAGCGTGTACAAGTTACCCCTGAAGACAGTCAACATCCTCTAAATAAATTATTTACTTAAATTAAATTACTCACTTAATATGCAAGCATTAAGTGCACTTAATATGTTTACAGTAAATGTTCACAAATAGATGGATAAACCCTAAACAACATGTAACAATAATGTATTGTCTATATGTTTAAATCATCATAGAAAAGCACATTTTTTCTTTCCATAATTTTCTTTTTTCTTGTTGCTAGGTGCGCTAGGTTGGCTAGAGAACAAACACTTGTGGAACATAGTGTAATGGCTTAAGTGCTTTTAAAAATTAATTGATTCAATTTTACAAAAACGTAATAAGAATACTACTTACCCATGTTCACTAACTATCTGTTCCAGAATCTGATGTACCTATCATTCATTCCACTAGGTGGTCTGCGATCTATATGGAATACTGTCTGCGATAATAATTTCTTCGAAAACTATTGAGTGAATTTTGTCTATGAAATGAAAACTAATGAATACGGTGCTGAACTACTATCGTGAAAAAAGTGGTAACTGTAGCCACAGCACGGACCTGGTAACGAAAGCCAGAACTAAAACCGCGATAGAAATCTTGTATCTACCACTTTCCACTAAAACTCGTTCTGTGGCTGGTTTGGCCCATCATGCGTTTTTGCGTCAAAGATTTAATGTCGTTATTATTTTCCTTGAAGATACTACTTCGAACACTTTGACCTTAACAGTTCTTCTCATTGTAGACAGCCTAATTTTTAAATACAAACTAGGTCAGTTTATTTCCTTAACCCTTCTGAATGATTGAAAAGAAATTCCATAATTATTGTCTCCCTTGTTGATGTAATCGGTGTAATGGATCGACATGTTTCCATACCACCTAAAGGGGCAATCTAAGGAGCATATCTGCCCATTGGGAATATAAGTTTAAGAGAGAAGAAACTAGTCCAGCCGCCTGCTTCAAAGGATGCCTGGCCGTCAGTTTACTCTCATTCAAACGCTATTCGTACAACCATCATCAATCAACGACTATCATTCTCATATCGTCGCTCTGCCAGCCAGTCTGTCACTCTCTTCTCACGCTACTATACTCTTATTCTAAATTATACGTTGCATAGTCCTTGCCGCGCTTGATATTCTCGTATATTTCTTCTCAACCTTTTTAATCTCCGTAAAAAAATCTTAGCCTAAGTTTCTGTTTTATCCAATCCTCCCAAACATCTACTACTTCCCATGTAATTTTGCCCCAGATTTGGAAAAAATAATCACTAAGAGTACGATCTGCAGAGTATAAACGTAGAGGAAGCAAATGACTTTAAATCAGCGATGTCTTGGAAGTTGACTTCTTTCATGGCAAAATAAGGTAAAACCTATTTCTCTGTAAAACTAGAAAATGGTGAGAAAATGAAAGTCAGCAGAGAAAATTGTTGTACTAGTGTTGTTTATCTATTTAACCAGATTTAAGCCCAACTTTCAGTCTCTCCAGCACTTCTTCTTCAGATGTCTCTGTCTAAAGCCTTGTATCACCTATCCATGATAGATTTTCTTCCATTTCCTCGAGTTTCCGCTTTTCTTCTTTTTTTCATGGAATATGTCATTCATTATTTTCTTTGTCATTCTCTTAACTGAGAGTCTTTCTATTCGGCCAAGCCAGCTGATTCTTCGAAGCTTTCATGAATTGTAACGAGGTCCTCGAGTTCCGTCGCTTCATCTGGCTTGTTCTGTTGCACTAGGTACACTGGGTAGAATAATAATAAATATATCTTAACATTTATAACAAAAATGTTCTGACAGCTTTTTGGACCATAACATTAAACGTCCATGTTCCCGCTCCATGGCAAACATTAATAGGCTGTAATAAGCTTTACTTGCTGCCATTATTTTTCTATCTATTTCATCGCTGACTGCTATCATTATTACAGTCAGCCCAAATGTACGAGTATATGAAGCTTTGGCAGCTACCAGTTAGTATATTACTTCTCCACGCTTCCGACTCTGAGATTACCTTGTATTAGTATTCGCCCCATTAATCCCAATCTTTTTTGCTTTCTTTGTATAATGTTATAAGAATAACTAATTTCTGAATTAGTGTTTAATTAACTAACCCTAAATAATATAATATAGATGATATTAATTAGAACATAATAGTAAAATTTCTTAATATTCGAAGTAATAAATTTGCATCTAAATATAGAATTTAAATCCAGGGAATCCAATTATGAGTATGTTTGTCTGTGAATTGAATTTTTGATTTTTTTTTTTTTTCTCCTTTTTTTAATGTACTGTTTTCGTAATTAAAAAGAACAGCTTCATTAAAAAAATATTAAAATAAACCAGGTCGAAAAAAAAAAGAAGAAAAATTAAAATGTAATTTTCATAATTAGAACCTTTGTAATGAACGAGGTGGAGAATTCATTATAATGTATTCAGATTTTTTTTTTTTTGTCTCTCTGTTTCTGTTATTATAATTTAATATAACCGTTAATGACTCATTTCAACAGAATTGATATTAGCAGTAATTATCTGAAATTTTTGAATTGTTTAAACCAGTAATTCGAGATAAAAAAATAAAAAAGTGACCTAATTTTTGGAATGAAAACAAACTGTCGTTCAAAATTATCACGTCACTAAACCTTTTTTGTGTGGAGAGAAAAGTGCTGAGGAAGTTTTTAGTCCGATTTTTCGGAGGAAGTATGTTGGAAGATTCGCCCAAAAGGGAATTAAGACTTTTTTTAGGTAATCGACATTGTTATATTATACGTCAAGAGAACAAGATTGAAGTGGCTGTTTGCACATAGAACACCCATACGGGAGTCCTGTTGGACAGAGATTGAAAGGAAGGCCAAGAATAACGTGGTTACAAAATGTCCAGGAGGACCTCGAGAAAATGAGAATAAGATGATGGCCGATAAAAGCCAAAGATCGTCAGGAGTGGCTCTACAAATTGTGGAGTAGGCCAAGACAGCTCTAGAACTCTAGAGCCCCCTCCCCTTCAAAAGATTTTAATTAAATTTATTACCTTCACTTACTCCTGATAAGAAGAAACACTGAGATAGTGTAAAATTTTAGTAATTAAATTTTTCACCAAAAATATATTGTATGAGATACCTGACCAAGAAACAGAAGTGTTTTTAGCGAATGCTAACAAAATAAACATACGTGTAATGGAAGAAGCAAATGGCAAAAATTGAAATAATTTTGGAAAAATATTTTAGTGAATTTTAACCCTTAAATAAAGTGCATATTAGTGCGGTGAAATGAACTGCTAGGGACTATACACATAAAGGACACCGTTGCAATAGAGGTCGCAGAACTCAGCCACTCTTTGTCTTTTACCCCTTCTAGCAATCTTACATAAAGAGCATTCTTTCACCAGTTGTCTCACAGCATTTTAACCAGTCTAAATTCGACATTCAACCAGTACAGAACATCAGTACCAGTGTTTAACATTTGAGTTCAATCAGTCTAGCTAAATAATTAATTCTATATATTTATAAGTATATTATCGTGATATTGAAAAGTATTGAAATTTCTTTAGAGGTAATATATTTATTTCAATCTAGTGGTGGCTTTATTGTTGTGATATGTGTTGTATGTTTGCAGTAGTTTAGTGAGCGTTGTTTGAAAGGGGTTTATATGTGTGAATATGTTTAAAAGAAGTGAGAAGTATTAAGATATAAAGAAGAAATCACCAGTAGATTAAAATAAATATATTTTCTTTAAAGGAATTTAAATACTTTTAAATATCACAATAATATCTGGTATTTTATCCGTCGTAGCATGCATGACCGGTTTCGGATTCTCATCCATTGTCAGAGCAAATTTACCAAGTCCGTGTAGAATGTATGCAACCTATGTACATATATACAGCCAACAAGTGTGAGTGTAACAGAAAAATTAAATTAAAGTGAACTCTCTACACGACTTGGTGAATTTGCTCTGACGATGGATGAGAATCCGAAACCGGTCAGGAAAACTATAAAAATTTGCATGCTACGACGGATAAAATACCAGATGTTATCCAGCACTGCGGACTCATCCACATATTCACAATAATATGCTTCTATTAATATATAGAATCAATTATTTACACTCTAGATTGATTGAAACTCAAATGTTAAACACTTATAACTGGCCCTGAAATTAAGAGAGCGACATATGAGACAAATATTACTGGTTAAAATGCTGTAAGACCAACTGGTCAAAGAACACTCTTCTTGGTAGCCTTTTTATATATTATTTCTAGAAGGGGTAAAAGACTATACTGACTGCGTTCTCCGACCTCTCTTCTAACGGTTGTCTTGTACCTGGATTTTTACCCTAATAAGTTCTAATTTCATTTCACCGCACTAATATTACACTTTATTTTAAGTTAAAATTCACTATAATGGGATTTTTGAGGAGAGAAATTAGGTTTGATTAAATGAACGAAATATGAAGACACTAATATAATATAGCTAAGTTTACACTAACTGCACTGGACATTATAATGAAAATGATAGAATGAATGGTGCGAGTAAAGATATGACACGATGCGACGACTGTTGTACAGTTGTTGTATATGATAGCTTCTTTAGATAGATTCCCACTGGCTTGTATACACAGGTTCTCCCATTCTAGCCTGCCTAAATCAGAGAGTAGTCTCTGTTAACCAGAGAGGGTCTCTCTTCTCTCTGCTGTGGTTGCATTCTCTTTGCGGTACTACGTATTACATCCACTAAAATATTTTTCCCAAATTATTTTAATTTTTCCTATTTGCTTCTTCCACTACAAATGCTACGACAGATTGCGGACCCAATTGGATGTCAGGAGCATTGCTAGAATTCCAAAATGTGAATAAAAATTGGTTACCGAAAGTGGGGGGGATGAAGTTGTTAGCGTCCGAGATTGTTTTCACGTGCCCCTTTGGATATCCAACTAAACGAACAATATCAATTGCTAGCGCCGCCTAAGTAAAGCGCGATTTAGTCCGTCTAAGTTCCAGTAAAGCGCAACTTTACAGAATAGGTTGTTTTTTTTTGAGTTTTTTGGAATTCTCGAGAATTACTATAACAATTTTCTTTAATCATAGAATGCCAACTGCACAGTTATAAAGAAAGCATTTTTATTTGTAACGTGTGCGTAAAAGTTTTGTTAGCGCTTGAATGGAATGTATTCATACACTACTTCTAACTAAGTACAGGTATCCCCACCACCTCTTCATAAAATTTTAAGATTAAAGAATATAATCAGTTTTGTCTATGTCACTACAAATAGAAGAAAGTCGTTCGAGTGTTACCACAGCAGATTTATTTTTTTTTAAGCGATATATTTTAATTTGTTTTGTTAATATTTTTGATTAGGATATTATTAAACAGCCAATATTAAAGGGCAATATTGGTGAAAATAGTAAAATGAGCTTTTTCTACAGCAACTGAAAAATGGTGACATTTATTTCATTAAAAGAAGAACAGGCTAATATTGTACTTTTAGAAATACAATGGTTAAAAATTGTACTCTAGAGGATTTCCGATAGGTTATTATTGAATGTAAGCTTTAGATTATCACTCTTGACTTTTATGTCAACAATTTTAGCTACCCTACCGTTACATCATATTCTTCTGTAGGTAGATGATTTATTTTAGTTGTCGGGAATATTAATATACTAACATTATTGTAGCTGTAGTGGGAAATACTTTACATAACAGACATTCTTTTACATTATTAGAAATACTACACTTAGTGTAGTGCATTTTAATTAATATTATAATATCAGAGATATTTTCCATGATAGCCTGCTTCTTTTTGTAGTCATCAACCGGTTTCGCGCGCTCGCCCATTATCAGGATATTTTGTCAAAACATTGTGATAATATAGACTTGCACAGAGCAAATTTAGTTGATATACTGGTTTTAAAAAGTGTTTTTATTAGGGCCTAATTATTTTAAGAGGTGGAGGGAGGGGTACGTTGATACCTGGGTGGGCAAACACATGTTGTTTTTCCCTTTTTAATACGCTGTTGTACATTGTTCCTTTGCTTCCATTGCCCACCAGGTATTAACGTATCCCCTCTTAACCTTGTTAGGTCCTAACAAAAACTCTTTTTAAAGAGCAGCATATAAACTAAATTTACTCCTACGCAAGCCTCTTTTATCACACTGTTTGGACAAAAAACATTTTGAGCAAACCCCCGAAACCGGTCGATGATTACCGAAAGAAGCAGGCTATGTTGGAAAATATCTCTGATGCTTTCCAGCTTTACAGTACCAACCACAATAAATATTATGATTAATTAAAAAATA
>JAAEAF010014898.1:0-62124 GCA_011037195.1 Triatoma infestans
GGATAAATGTATTTATAAGGATGAATGTATTTATAAGGATGATTGTATTTATAAGGATGAATGTATTTATAAGGATGCATGTTCTTTTTATAAGGATGAAAGTATTTTAAGGATGAATGTACTCACAGAATAAATGTAAATAATACACGACCAGAATATAGATGATAAGAATGATAAGGAAATATGTCTGACTGTACTGATGATCAATTAGTTTTTGATCTGCCAAAATAATCAAGCAAAATTAAAAGAACAGAGCAGCATTATATTGAAATAAAAAAATTAAGATTGTATCTATTTCGTTAGATTGTTTTTTTTTTTGTTCTAATAATATAGAGTGTTTATTAAAAGGTAAAGTGTCTATTTAATATAGTTCAAGTGCAAAGGACCATTGATGTTATGCACCTTTCAAAATACAAAAAAAAAAAAAAACAGAATCATAGACCTCAAGAATGTGCCGTTTAATTGGGCGTTTGAATTGAAAGAGATGCTTTGCTCAGTTGGCGCTAGATATCTGGGATAGCCAAAATTCTGACATTGTATCAAGTAACATTAATAGCTTAGTAGAAACTATGAAAAATCATTGTATGAGTAAAGATATTGAACTATTAATAAATGCTAGATATAATTTATCTTTCCGAAATATTAGTGAACTTGGGATAAGTGAAGATTATCTGCATTGCAATGTACATTTTGTTAAAATTAAATTGATGTCACAATTAAGACTTGCATGTGATAAATTGGCAAGAATTATTATTAAAGGAGACAAAATCCAATTCAGACAAGATTTGCATTGCACATGTTGTGATTTATCGAGACCTGATAACTTAATTCACTTTTTGGTTGAATGCCACTCTTTCCTAACCTACAGAAAACTTTATTTAAATAAATATATATTAAGTAATAAAAGCAACCGTGATAATTTCGAATGTCTTTTATCAAATCTCGATACTCACAAGATAAATGATATATATTTATTCTGTATTAAAGCTGTATCATTAAGAAAGTTCCTCTCTCTATAAATTTTGTACATTATTTTTTCATATAACTGGTAAAGATTTTAACTAATTCTTTGACACCATTACAGTTCTTTTTGAATTTCTCTTTCTTTATATGCACACACACATATATATATATAGATATATACATGTACAATGTAAAAGATGTGTTTTCTGTTTGTTTTTATTTTATATTATTTCTATTTTTTTTATCTTTATTTCTTTCTTTTTTTGTAGGTTTATATTTTTATTTAATTTTGTATTTATATTTTTTGTAATTACTGTTTATTGTATGCCCCACTCCTTGCTATGGATTGTATCCCAGAAGCAAAAAATAAATAAATAAATTTATAACTCCGAGAAAACGTATGACCTGTTGCAAATTCCATTAAAATAAGAAAATAGCCTTAGTTAATGATAATTAGGTGAAAACATAAGGCTGACCATAAAAAGTGATTTAACAAAGCGTTTGGATTCAACTTATGTACGCTAAATGCTAACGAAATTTCTCAACCATTCCAAAACAACACGTATTTTATTAAAATATATTGAATTATATATTATATATATATAGGTATATGTTATACGTATTTATTATTTATGAAATTTATTTTTTACGTGTTTGTCTGTATGTAAGTTGAGAGGGGGTTGTTGCATTCTGCTACAAACAGATGAGAGAAGCACCACCGTTTTATATATAGTGAGATTGGTGTGCTGATTTCTGTATGTACAATTTTTGAAATGCCAAAGAAACTCTGCCTTTCTTTTTATGTACAACTAACTGATAGAGGAAGGTTTCCCTTTCACATCTCCTGTTGTTGTTGTTAAAAATAAGAAAAGGTTAAATACGCCACCATTGGGATGATCGTGTACAACAAACTTTTTGCTACATCCCTTGGTAATACCGTTGCACCAATGTTGTTATTTATTACAAAATCAACTGTTAAGTGCATCCTATTTATTTACAACAATGATTCTTATTTTGTTATAACCTTGTATATAATAAATAACTGTTTATTATATAAAATGTTATTTATTATTATATATTTTATACTTTATTAAAATTATAAACAATTACATTCAACAGCTTCACTGCTATTATAAAGATTCATTTCAATTTACATTTTACACCCTTACTTACTACCTATAATTTACTCTGAACGATACAACAATTTTGTGTATGAAAAGATACTTGTTTGTCTGTCAATTTTTTACGTAAATCATGAGAAAGCCAACTTAATGCACTTTTTTGTTTTTTTATTTTTTTCCAGGGCTAAGATAAAAACCAGTATGAAATATATATAACTTTTTCTTCCTGCAATTCTCAGTTTCACAAATTAACCAAATATTGTTTGGTTCTCTTAAACAACACCAGATAATGGAATCGTATATTCTGTTGATCGGGCATTGTAGAGAGAAAACCTAAAAGTTTCAGTTCTCCTAGAAAAAAAAAACGCTAAAATACAATTTCCCCGGAAATTTATGCCAAATAAGATGGATATGTTTACATATGAGGGTAGTATGTGCACGAAGTTTAAAGAAAATCGTTGTGAGCCTATTCCCTCCCCCACACACACACATCGTTAAAATTTAAATAAAAGTAAAGACGCACTCAGTTGATCGAAACATTTTTGTTAGGTTTCAAGTTGTTAGATAAATGGAACATCAATTTTGAACTTCCAGTTTATCGTTTTTGAGCGATTCAATTGAAACATACAAACGTACAAGTCATTTCGCAGGAAACAATACTTTTCGTGTCCAGAAGAATCGCGAAAACATTAATTTCCAATGAAAACTCAATTTCTAAAATCCGACACGGTCGCAATACTTCCTTTTAAAGCGGTAAAAAAGGAAGTCAAAACCAATTTGGACCAAATTTCCTGTTTGACTGTGCTGTTCCCTAAATATATTTCCTGGAGGATTCCAATTACGAAAACTAGAAACAAATGAAACACTTCCGTTTATATCTGTAGGGAAGAAAGGAAAAATAATAAAATTATACCTACATTATACTGTCAATCATTTCAAATTCATCCTTTTTTAAATGGTAGTATAAATTAATTCTATAACTGAATATTTCAAATAATACTTTTGTAGAAGAGAGTCCTTCTCTAAAGTCCGTAACGAATTATTTAATCTTTCTACCAACAATAATAGAAAGCTGTTATTTAAACTTTTATTAAGATATTATTGCACTATTACTCCACAAATTACTATTATTACAAAGGAACGGATTACGTTAACCTCCAATAAATACTAAGATAATGGCATAATTATTACAATTATTTATGAAAATATTTTATTATAACATAAGAAAAAAGAATATATTTATTGTATATCTCTCTATCTTTAAATATATTTATGTAAATTGTCCCATAGTGTACACAACTATTCAAATAAATTGTGAAACATACTTATGCATATAATACGTGCACTTTCGAATGTTTAACTTCTTGTTATTATATACCTACGTTCATAGTTATGTATTTAGAATCATTTAATGGAAGTGAATTATTATATAAATTTTTGTATATTATTAAAATAATAATAAGGAACCTTGTAAACCCTCCCCCCTAAAAACCGTAATTGTAAAAATCCTTGGACTTAACAATTATTGTAAATATTCAATTAAATATGGAAATATTTATTAAAAGATAAATAAATTAAATCACATGTTAAATGGTCTTTTTATTACTTTCTCTTACTACTGTAAGAGGTAATATTTAAGATCATATCAACTTGCGAACGGAACATGATGTGACGTACTATGGGGGTCCGAAAAAATGTATGTATGTATGTATGTCTGCGTATGATTTCAAATATCTCAAAAAAGGATTGCAGTATCTTCGGACATATATATCTATCTAACACTTTTATTTGAAACATTTCCCGAGGGAAATTGATTTTTTTTTCAGTGGGTTTTGGGAAACAGTAACGTAGCTCTCAGATTGTATTGAAACTTCCGACTCAGTACAATCTATGGTTCTACTATCTATATAATATACATCAGGAGCATTGCTAGAATTTTAAATTATTAGGACTTTACAGAATTGATCTTGGAGTATTTGGAATTTTCTCGAAAATGGTTACATTAATTTTTCTTTAAACTTGGCATGCTTGCTGCATAGATAGAGAAAAAAAAGTATTACTTTTGTTTGAAATATTTTTCTTAAATAAAAAAAAATTGACTTTAGAGGCGTACTGAGGGGGCCTCTTTCCAGTTAGTTTAAATTTAAATTTGCAAAAGCTTTGTTAGTGTTTCTTGATATACAGCGTTCCACTATAAGGTCGCTCCAGGTATACAAGTAAATTTCCCACCGCCATGTTTATAGCCAGTCCAACTAAACATTTTAATGCTGCAATTTTAAAGTAAATTTGAGTATGAGGAAGTCGTGTGAGTGTTTCACACCAGATTTTTTTTTTTTATTTATTGAAATATAAATGAAAATCAGCCATTTATTATTACTTATGTCTACAGCTATTTTTTTCTTAATATCAGGAAACCTATAAGCCATTACCGTGTACGAATTCTACCTACTGTCTTTATTAAAATTTACCAACCAATTAGCAGTAAAGTTCCTATACAGATTTAATGACTTCGAAGTAATTTATTGCTCAACCTGGGCGAGAATGATGCGCCAAGAATGTTTAAAAATGCATTAAATGACTTTCTATTACTAGTTAGAAAATGTTGTGTGAGTGTTTCACATCAGATTTTTTTTCGCCCTCAGGTTGAGTTTTTGAACTTCCAATTACTAGTATTTCGGACATGTATTTTCCGTGAAAAATCGGTTTCTAAAAGTTTTGTTTGACACGATCACAATACTTCCTCTTACGAGCAGTAAGTAAAAATAAATAACTACCAATTATATCATAGCAGGTATTCTTCAATGCTTTGAACATAAAAGCTGTATCGTATCATTAAGCATAGAATAAAGAAACTAGAAAAAAAAAGAAGAGTTGGTTGTCTATGTAAACATGTCTTTATATTATTAGAGAGAGAGAGAGAGAGAAAAAAAGGAGTTATGTTATATTACATAAGAACATAATGTAAACAAATAATGACATTACATTTTTATAACAATTGTGACTAGAGTATTCAATTGTTTCTCATTGAAATAGGAAATAAACAACAATAAAAATGGACCCAGAGCATATTTACAACATATTCGTTTAAAAACAAAAAGAAGAAGAAAAATAAATAATAGAAAATCCCTAGAGAGATGGAAGGAGGGAGAAAAATCATGGTGTGTGTTTATTAGAAAACTAATTGTAACAGGAGAGGTGAAATTAATGACGGCAGTTCAGAGACGGTCCTGCTCCAGAGGACGCTATTGTTTAAATAAACAGGTATTGTATAAAAAGTCACTTAGTCATCCTACTAATATCGTTTTTACAATACAAACAAGTCAATAGTTATCTAGATACTAGTGGCCGTGGATATATGACACTGTTAACTTCATCAACTAATCAACATGTTAATCATAAAAAAACATAATTAGATGTTTTCTAATTCAAGGCTTATTTCAACAAAGCAGATTGGTTTGTAATTTTTTTTTTCCGGGGTATGCGTAATATGTGAAAGTGTCAAACCAATTTCCCAAAGGAAAAGTCAGTTTGAAACCGGTCTGTGAACGGCTAGATCAGCCAGAGTCCTAAGGCAAGTTATTAGTAAGTCGTATTCAGTTTTTGGCTGCAAGAAAGTTAGTTAGGCACATAAATTTGAATTAAATTTTTTTTTAAGTCCACTGTAAAAATCCTTTATTTATTTTGGTTAATTAATGTAATAATTTAAGTGGCAAATTTTCATCAAAATTACAATGCTTTTTTTTTTTTTTTTGTTTGCATAGGTTGCTCACCATTCAGCCAAGTAAATGTATAATTGAACTGACTAAGCTCATGCAAGCATACTCTAACCTATCATCACGTTCTCGCTAATAAATACAAACGACCTAAGATCTACACCTAACCAGAAACAACTTCACCCTACATTCATACCAACTTTCATAGGAACAATGCTTTAGTTGGGTTTGATAAAAAAAATGTGGTAGGGGGTATCAGAATACATATAATCTGGCCAGTGTGACAGCCAACTTTGACTCCAATCCACAAAGCTTGTGGCGGCAGTTTAAATTTGAACACAACACTGTCATAAGCGCCTCCTAGAACCCCTTACAATGAATTTTTCAATTTATGTTACAATTAATGTTATTTATTTTACAATGAATGTTTCAAATAAAAGTGACAGATTGTAGTTATATGCTGCAGTTTATATCTGTCCAAGTTTATAGAAAATTCATATAGCAGTTTTCGAGAAAATTGCAAAAACCTCAACCAAAAATAAGGAAAAGTCCAGAATAAAGAAAAGTTTCATTTTCTTCAAATTCAGAATTCTACCATCGCTTCTACATTATTTCAATGTTATATAAATGGTAGAACCCTTCATTATACTTAACTGGTACCTTAGGGGGAAGCTTAACATTGCTTTGTGGCTACTAGTTAGCGCTCTTCTCGGGCTACAGTGTAATCACTTCTCCACCTGCCTCACTGGATAGGTTGGTACTTGCCCACTCACCCACCACCGCTATATTTATGCTAGTATAAATGAGTATAATTTTCAGTTTAATGAAAATTTGTCATTTTATATATAATTCCATTAAGTGGAGTAAGAGAAAGTCGTCTGAGTGTTTCACACCTCATTCATAACAAAGCTCAAAGTTTGGAAACCACCGTGGAATTTGACACGAAATTATAACTGAAAGTACGTACTTATTGAATTTTATTTTTCGCCATTTTTTTTCCCGAAAAAACTCCAATTATTTTCTCAAACTTAATATGCTTCACTAGGGGCAATCTTCACTCTAGTGTAATTTAAAGTTTAATACTATTGCACCACCTGGTGGATTAACAGTACTAAACAGATAGTAAATATTCCCACATCTCGGGGAAATTATTGATAAAACGTTAAGACGGATAAAGAAAAAAGTTATAATGTGAATCATCATTTTTTACACAATATTATAAAGTTTTTTTGAGATCATAAGCTAATCCAGAATTTCTCAACCGTTTACCAACCATGGCTCCCTTCTGACCTTGTTTTTTTTTTCCTATATTGCCCATTCCAGGGCTGTCCATGCGAGCGTCCGTAGTTGTTACCACACGACCGCCTACTCGCGGCTGTATACTCCTGTCATAACAGGAATACAGGTAGATAATAAAATTATGTTGCTTTGAATTGACTACATTTTACATATTCAATATTCAAGAAGATAATGGACTTCATGGGACAAAATTCATGGACACAAATGGCTGCGTTACTTCGAAATTCCTCGTTTATATTCTATTGTTTTTCTGTCAATTACCTCTGATATATATATATATATAGGATATGGTATAAGGTATATGGATAACGACTTTTTCTCGGAAACTAATATAGCTAGAAAAAAACTAAAAAATAGTGTCCCCGTAGTTTTTTGTTAGAAAACCAAATTTAATTAGCAAATTTGTTTTCGTGCTTCCAAAAGCGAGATACAGGCGCTTCTTATTCAAATGGGGAGGTGTGGTTTTTATTTAAGAAATAGATTCCTCTATTTTTTTGTAAGAAAAATTTACTTGAACGGTTTTTTTCTGTGAGTGATATTTTACAAGTTATGAATGAAAACGTAATTCTTATAAGAAATTTCAAAATGATATAACGGTTTTTTGATTGAAAAGAAGAAAAGTACTATTTTATTCTAAATTTTACTCCTCATTAATTACAGATCTTGCTCGAACTGGCCCCCACCATTAGAGATGCATACACATGCTTTTTCCTGCCAATTGTACCTTACGACCAAAGAAATACATCTCTAATGGTGGAGGCCAGTTCGAGCAAGATCTGTAATTAATGAGGAGTAAAATTTATAATAAAATAGTACTTTTCTTCTTATTCAATCAAAAAACAGTTATAATATCATTTTGAAATTCCTTATAAAATCATGTTTTCATTTATAACTTGCAAAATATCACTCACAGAAAAAACCTTTTAAGTAAATTTTCTTACAAAAAATAGTGGAATCTATTTCTTAAATAAAAACCAAACCATAACCATATATATCAAACCTATCCAGATGAGATTGGCTTGAAAATAGCTCCAACGACTTTCTTCAGCTGATATTTTATCCGTCGTAGCATGCATATTTTTTTTATTCCAAACAGATTTCGGATTTTCATCCCCTGTCATAGTAAATTTATCAAGTTCGTGTAGAGAGTTCACTTCAACTTAATGTTTCTGTTACACTGAACAAGTGTCTGAGTGTAACAGAAACATTGTGTTGAAGTGATTTTCCTCAGACTTCGAATATAAATTACACATTTTTATATCTTATATAGCTACAACTTTTATTTGAAACATTATTCTAGGAAAATGCGTTTAAGAGGGAGTTTTGAAAAAAGGGAGAGGTTATGCTCCCTTAAAAAAGTCGTTGTACAAAGTTTATAGTCTCCCATTCATGTTAATTGTAGGCAGCTAAACATCTAGTAAGAATTATATGTTTGAACAGAATTAGTCAACTAATAACTTTTTTTTAGTGAACTAAAGATTTTTTTGTTTGCGATTTTCGTCAAATGTTTCCCTGAGGTTCTGATTTGAGCTATAAGTTACTTTCTGATATATAGGTCGGTGCAAAATATTCTAGCAACACTGCTTTCTTTTATGCGATTTACGCAATTTTCATCCCTGTGTCACCCCTCCCGCGGTTGAGAATCGCTGTGACATGTTCGCCTCCTTCATACGTTGAATTTCTGGTGGCTCCAAACTTAATTTCAAAATCGTTCGACCATGGCCATGGCCATGCGTAAATCTATATCCATCTTGTTACTTAAGGATGATTGATATTTCCTGAAAATTATTGCTATTATATTTCTACCAAATACGTCAGATTTTTCCTTATGAACTGAATTTTCCAACCATTACAATACTGTATATATATATTTTTTATTTTTCCCATTAAATTACTTTAGACTGATATAATACGCGATATATATATAACGCAATAATTTTCTATTTATCAGAAAACAATACAGTATTGTTCACCAGTGAGATACATCGATTTTCTATAATCATGAAAAAACTCAGCCATCCTTTTCGATTAAGCCTTTTATTATTGATAACTAGCTGTTACTTTTCTTCACTCCCATCATCACTACTAACTTATCTAACCTACCTTCTCCTATTTCTTTATATAACTACCAGAACTAATAAAAAAATGATGCTAGTAAATTCCCACAAACCGGATTTAGTTGATGGTAAGTAATTCTGTTGTTGGGTGAGTTATATTTCATCATTTTTATTAAGTATGAAGGTCGAAATGGATTTCAGGAAAAAATTTCTTCACATGTAAATAGGATATAGTTTACATGTTAATACACTTAATTTCTTGTTCGTAAAATGTTTCTAAAGAAAAACAGGATTTTCTTTTTTCCAAGTGGAAATCATTAAGTACAGAAAAAGAAAATTTTATTTTATTAAACTTTTCCAGGACAAGGTTTACGCTTCCTTTTTTTTCTCGTGGTAACAGGAAGTATTGCGATCGTGTTAATTGTTCAAAATTAAGTTTTCACCGGAAATACATGTTTTGAGGTCCCCTAAATACGGAAAAAATGATTTTAGTATGTTTGTGCGTATATGCGTATGTGAACAAAATATCTTAAAAAGGAAAAATCGCAGCAAATCCGTTTGGGTGACATCACCAAGATTTCTGTCAAAATCCTTCAACCGGAAATGCGACTTTACTGAATTTTTCCCCCCTGTTTTTAGCGATTTTCTCGACCTAAATATCTATTATTTGAAACATTTTGGCGGGAAAACTGATTTTTTGGGGGGGTTCTGAAGGAACCGTAAGCGCCATGCTTTCCTCTAAAGTCAATGCTTTCCACTTCAATAATATGTATGGTTTTTATAACTTACATAATATTAATATATATTAGAAAGCATTGTTAGAATTTCAAATTTGAAAAAAATCGGTTAACCAGAAGTCGCACTTTTTTTTTATAGAATAGATTTTTGAATTTTCTGGAATTTCTCGAAAACGGTTACAATGATTTTCTTTAAACTTGGAATGCTTGCTGCACTTATCCAACTTTTTTTTTTTTAAACATTTTTCCGGAAGAATTTATTTTAAGGTGTTTTGTGGAATATATCAGCACATGCTATCACTCTCCAAGCCCAGCTTCGTCAGGTGTCCCCTGAGAGAAAGCGGAGAATGCTTCTTCTTACTAGCAGTAAAATAAAGTTAAAAGGAAACCACTTTCGAGGAATTTCAGAAAATTTGGAAAACTGAAATTCAGTAATGTGCCACTTCCGATTTTAATCGATCAACTAGTCAATAACTAAACGAATGTATCAAGTTTGAACTTTTTGCAACTTTCCTGTTTTGAATTATGCTGACTATATAGAGAAAAAAAAACATACAACATCAATTTTTAAAATCTACGTTTACTTGTTTATAAAATGGGCATTTCCGAAGAAAGCTTAACATTATAAAATTTGAGAACAATTAAACATTAAAAAAAAATAAATAAATAAAATAAAAAAATAAAACAAAATAAAATGAATAAAATAAAATATAAAAAGCCCTCCTCTTCTCGTCGTACCTTACTAAAGTATTCGCTCCCCATCCCGACTTGGACAATCCCACATTTACCTCATATATGGAGCAAGAGCTTGACACTCCACTTCCTCTCTCTCTTCCTCCTAAACCATTTACACCATTAGACGTACTATATATATATAATAAAATACCTTCCCATACGAAAAGCTCCGGGTTTTGACCTTATCTCCTCCAATATCCTACGCTCCCTTCTACGAAAACTGTAGTATTCCCAACCACCATCTTTAATTCGGTCCTGCGAACAACATACTTCCCAATCCAATGGAAATTTTCCATAATCCGAATGATATCAAAACTGAAAGACCTCACCACCTCCCTACATCTTATCGACCTATTTGCCTGTTACCAATCCTTGGAAAAATCCTTAAAAAACTCCTACTAAAACAACTACTCCCTCTACCTGAAAACCCTAAAGTTATCCCTGAACACCAGTTTGGGTTCAGAAAACAGCACTCAACTATCCAACAATGCCATCGCGTTGTGGACACCATTGCCTCCTCTCTTGAGCGGAAAGAATGCAGCTCGGGAGTCTTCCTCGATGTGAAGCAAGCCTTTGATCGAGTATGGCACCCTGGGCTGCTCTGGAACCTCAAGAGCGTCCTCCCTTTTTCACTCTACCTCATCCTTAAATCATACCTCACCGGCCGTTACTTCCAAGTAATGGTTGGATCCTCCCCCTCTCCTTTCCAGAAGGCCGAAGCAGGAGTTCCTCAAGGAAGCATCCTGAGCCCCATACTGTATTCGGTAGACACGGCAGACATCCCAACTAATCCTAATACCATCCTTTCCACCTATGCAGACGATTCTGCCATATTTTCCTCAAATCCCGATCCAATAATATCCCACAGAAATATGCAGAACCATCTCACTACTTTGGAGAACTGGTTCAAAAAATGGAAGTTTAAACTCAATGAGAACAAGTGCCTCAATGTCACCTTCACCCTACGTAGAAGTACTTCCCCCCCCAATATACTACAATCAAGTTCCTCTGCCAACCTCTGATGCTGTCCGCTACCTTGGGATGTACATCGATAAAAGACTCACTTGGAACCCTCACACACGACTGAAAAGACAAGAAATGAACACACGGTTCAGACAACTAAAACGACTCTTAGATAACGGATCTAAACTCTCACCAGAAAACAAACGTCTACTATGCACATCTCTTATTAAACCAATTTGGACATAGGGCCTCGAACTATGGGGTTCAACCATGCATTCCAACCTCCATCGTATCCAATCCTTACAATCCAAAATCCTGCGAACAATAGTCAACGCTCCTTTTTATGTCTCCAATCTAACAATCCATAAGGACCTTAATATCCCTTTCCTACCAGAAGTAATAAAACTCAGATATAAAAAATTTCACAGCACCCTATCTTCACATCCTAACCCTCTAGCCCGTCACCTTTCATCCCGTACCCTACCAGATAACCCTCCTAGACGGCTTAAACGCCAGTGGCCTCGAGACATTCTCTCTAGTGCCAGTGCTAGTGACAGTGAGTGAATTATTGATTAGGAGTGCTACCACTGGGTAGTTTCTCCACTCGGATTTTATTTTATTTTGGTCTCTGTATACATATTTACTTATGGCACAATAGTGCTGGTGTAAATTTCTTAATAAAGAAAGAAAAAAAATATATATATAGTCTACACTTTAAATTAATGTTACTATTGCAATTATTAAATATTTTTTTGATTACTTTTATTGTTTTAACTTGTTGTGCAAATTTATGAAATTACTGATTTATCGCAACAGCGAACCTGCTGTTAGTAGCCAAACCAATAAACAATCTTAGTAAATCGAAAACTCATTACAAAACTACATAATTATTAGCAATTATATTTACAAAATACAAAATAGAATCAAAGGTCAAATTATTTTTCTAGAAAAGAGTGACAGATAGTAAGAGAGGAAGGATTGATGTGTAAAATAAAGACGATAATATATGGTGTTTGGATGATGTGAGTATATTTACACGGCATTGGCCTGAATCTGAAATCATTAAGGGGCAAACTAAATGTCAACAAATAATTGTTTTAACTACATATATAAAGTTAATGATGATGAAAACAGATTTGTACAACCATAAATACATATATACACTCACACACATACAAACACACTGGACTAGAGGTTAAAGTAAGGATTAAAAATCCTTTGGAGAGCTGTGCAAGTGGCAACAGTTGTTGTTTGCGTCTGTATATCAGTCTGTTTGATTGTGTGGTCACATATTATAATTTTTTTTTTTTTTTTTTTTAGCATTTCAACAACATAATACAACACAGCACACCAAAAAAAAATCTTCATCATCAAAACAACAATGTGGTTTTGTATTTCTTATGGCTAAGTTACTGGAAATTGTTAGTAACAAATATAAACACGTATAGGTGTAATAATTAGAATTTACCAAGTATAACTAACCCATGGGTTTACTACGTGAGAAACTTTATTTCATTTTTATTTATTTATTTTTTGTTAAATAATTTTTGTTTTCTTTTTTGTTAACTTCAGTATGTAAAAGGTATACTTCGTGTAATGTGATAATGTCGGTTAGGAATTTTTTGGTAACCAAGACACAGCTGTAACAAAAAAAAGAATATAAGTCGTTGACGTTAGTGGCCGGCCATTCTAAATTAAGCCATCTAACAGATACATCTGCTAAAATAAGAGCTTTATCAGCGAGCCAGAGATAGATGGACTTTCCTAGCCCTGGCCCGGAGCCACCAAGCGGAAGTAAACTCATTGAAAGCTTAATTTTTGGTTCTCCAGTTTGGAGATTAGTTTTCAATAGGCCTAATGTAATAAATATATATATATATTATTTAGTGCTGAATAGCTCAATAGTTAAGCTGAGATGTATTGCGTGGTATTGGGTTCGATCCTCAGTCTTTAGTTTAGATTCTTTTAAGTAATAATGCTCTGCGACCTCTGATCTATTGTGCCCCGGAGTCTGCACTGCCGGCCTCTGAGCAATATCTCTAGTTATGAACAACAAACAGTACCCCTTCTCAGTCTGAATCTTCGACATCATTTGATTGATATATTAATATGAATAATATAAGACTATCATATGTTGGTCTAGTGGCTAGCATATTCGCCTAAAATTTTACCCTGGTGTGCGAAAATTCAGGGTAAAGATGGTGTTGATCCAGCAACTTGACAAAAAGTGGGGAGTTATAGTTAGTAGCAAAAACCTGAACTAATGTCGAAACAGCGGCCATCCGAATAAAAATCGCGGTTTAGTAACGCGTCGGAGTTACACTAAATATACTAAAGTATGTTTGCTATACACCTCCCTTAACGTTGAACATTAAAAGCTCGCTTAAAATAAAAGCATTTTTTATATAAATATTATATAATTTTATATTTTACATTCATTGAAGTCCTCAGATTACAAAATACTGCGAATGGTCCATCTGTGTGTGTGTGTGTGTGAGAGAGAGAGAGAGAGAGACAGTGGGAGAGAGAACAATATATCTCAAAAACGAAAAGTCGCAGGAAGCTCAAACTTGGTATTCTGCATAGGTACTACCACCGGTATCGGTCACGAAGATTTCGGGAGCAAAATCCATCAACCAGAAGGGTGCGTGCTATTGATTACTTTTTTAACTATTAATTAAAAGCAGATTTTTTTTTATTTTATGAGTGTAATTACTTCTTACAAAAAATGAGACAATCTATTTTATTCCAAACTTGAATAATTAGATTCTATTTTCATTTTTACTTTTTTGTACCGATCTTCTTAATGATCTAAGCAGTTATTTATAAATGATCAATAGCGGAAATGACTTTTGCGAGGTGGTAGCTTGATCCGGGTTGCTGGTTTTTTTATTTTTTACCGAGTTTAACTTGCAAATATCAACGCCATACAATTAATTAAATATATGGGGGGGGGGAGAAAGCATTTTTCTACTCCAAATTAAGGAATTACATCGGATAGATAATATTACTAAGGTGTACGTACATAAACAGAGAGTTCGACCTCAATGAGTGTTTATCGAGTTCAAATCTAATGAGGGAAATAGAGCAATGCCCTCAATAGCGAACTGTAGTGAATCTGATTTGTGTTATCTACACGATCTACATGTGAAACAAAGGTAAGAAGTTACAGTTGATAATTCAGGTTATTGCGTTTTACATAAATAGATTAGAAAATGTTTACTGTAAAGTAAAATTTATTTTACTGTCATAACGTTGATGTGAAACTTGCAAAAGACTTTTTTCTGTCACTAAAAGTTAATAGAATTAAAAAAATGGCAATTAAGCAGAAAGAAAATCCGACAAATCCATATAGTAGATTAATGTAATGATTAATGTGTTATAGTATGTACAGAAGAGTGATGAAACATAACCCAGATTCCTCCCTAAAATCTATACTTCTTCCGAAAAGAAAAAAATGTTTCAAATAAAAGCCATGGGTTTCTAAATGTGCAAGTCTGCATGCCAAGTTTAAAGAAAATCGTTGTAGCTACTTTGAAAAGAAATTCCAATAAACTAGATAACTTATTCATCGGTTAATCGATGTCTTTTTCTTTAAATTTGGAATTCTAATAATGCTTTTGATGTACCTTAATATATTCGCACTGAAGTCCCTTACTGCCTTCAGAACCAACTCGTCCCCGGTCGGCGAGTGTAGAGAATCCCCGACACTAAAGTCCGGGCTGGAATAGGTACCGGCACATATGAGGATTAGAGGTAATGAAACTGGCCAGATCTACTAGCCAGAAATAGGGCGAATATTCCGGTTCTGAGGTCCAGAACCTGTCCTAGGGGTAACCAGAAGGATATTACATGCATCTCTCAGAGTGTGGCTCCGGAGAGAAAATGTCATAATCTGGAAAGCATGTCCACAGGCGCTTAATGCAGCAAGATGATTATGCCTAAACTGTGTAACCTAGAACCAAAGGACCCCTTGCTTAGGAAGGAACCAGGTTAATCTGGTGAAAAGCCTAATCATGGGGCCTGGTAGGTTCAAGAAACACCTACACACGGTGGGGTTAATTAAATCGGAATCTCTGTGTAGATTATGTCTAGTGGAGGTGGAAACGGCCTCATACCTGGTGTTTGATTCTCATTGCGCCATGAGATCTCTGGCACTTTGAGACAGAGGAAATGATAGCGCAAAAAGAACTTGGTGGAAAAGTTCACAACCTTATGAAGAGAGGAGGTTTCTCTCACGCCAGATCCATTAGGGCAGGCACAATAAGACTCTGTTGGCTGCAGTGCTTGGGATCATGACTCATCCTGTTTCCAATCTAATCTAATCTCTACCTTAATACTGAAATAAATGAAATTAATGCCTATTTTTCTGGTAGGTTTCAAATCCAACTATCAAATTATGGTGTCACAGAGAGAGGCCGATAAGAAACCTACATGACTATATATTTCTCATAATTATATAAATAAACTAAAATCCAAGGCCAAAACTAAGAATCGAACTCATTACCACCCAGTGCACCTCAGTTTGGCAGAGGGTGCCTCTAACCATTCAGTTATTGTGAATTCTTAACTTACCTTAATAACAGAACCGTACATTGTACTAAGGTAACAAAAAAAAAAATTAGTAAAGCATCTAAATGGAATATCAACTCTGAGCTAAAAATGTTTCATTTTTGAGATATTTTATTCACACTTAGCCAAAAGTTTTACATACACTTACACAGGCCATTCGCTGAAAGGCGCCTTTTTTTCATGCTCAGTGGCCTCAAAAAAATATATTTCCGTGGAACTTAAAGTTCGAAAATTTAACATGATCAAAAGTGTTTCCCTTGAAGCAAATAAGAGAAGAAATTACTTACCATTCGGTACAGCCAGACATGAAAATTTTCATCAAAATCCGAAATGCCACTCCGCTGATTTTTTTTTTTTGTTTTTCTTAATTGCTCCAGATTTTCATCTGGAAAATTGATTGCCACAACAATTTTCTTATTGATTTATCAAATATTTTATTTAAAACTTTTTTTCTGACAAAATAATTGATTCTATGGTATTTTGAGGAAGATATAATAATGGTAGCTTTCCTAGAATGCCATTAACCCCCCACCTATACAATATTCAGTAGAAAAAAAAATCTATGATATAAATACCATGTTTCTAGAAAATCTTGCCAACCACCAAGTGTTAAGTATCGTATTAGGAGAAAAGTGGTGTCAAGTTTTCACTCCAGATTTTCTTTTTTGTGTAAAGAAAATAACTTTCCTACAATTAACTTTATTAAGTATCGTAAATAAAACTATTGAAAATCTGGTGTGAAATATTCTTACGTCTTTTTCTTTCTGCAATTTACACAGATAATTTTGATTTATGACTTATTATTTATTTATACGGTTATTAACCAGTTATAAATTATTTATTTTACAAGTTTTATTTATTTACTTTTACCAGGTTATAAATTTCACATATAACTGGGCATAACTTAAAAAAAAAATCTGGTGTGAAACACTCACACAACTTTCTCTTACTCCAGTTCTCAAAATGATAATTGACAAATTTTATAGTTTGTGTACCAAATTCGTGGAAAACTGAAAAAACTGTTCAGTAAAAACGCACTTCCGGTTTTACTAATTTTCTTGAAACTCGGAATTTCAGCCATCTATTTATTTCTAACTAATTATGGTTGGATGATAGAATTGTATAATCAACGGATAGCACTTTGATGAAAATCTAACCCCACCCCTCCCCTAAAAGTGCCCTTAAAAGAATTTTCTCAGATAAATGTTGTAGATCTTTGCATGTTTAGTTTATATACGAAGTTTCAAAAAAATCTTCGGAGCCATTTTTGAGAAAATTGCGAAAAAGTGAATAAATCATTTAGTAAAGTGGTGAAGTAAACGCACTTCCGGTTATCCGATTTTTTTCAAACTCGGAATTTCAACAACATATTTAATTCTAATTAACATTATTTAGATGACAGAATTGTCTAATAAACTGAAATAGCACTTTAGATGGAAACCTAACCCCACCCCTCCCTCAAAAGTGCCCTTCAATGCATTTTCTCGGAGAAATGTTTCAAATAAAAGTTGTAGCTCTTTGTATGTGTGGTTGATGTTTGAAGTTTAAAGAAAATCGTCGGAGCCATTTTTGAGATAATCGCAAAAAAGTAAAAAATCCAACTAGTAAAGTGGTACTTCCGGTTGAGGAATTTTGACAGGTAACGTAGTGTCACATCCCACGGTGATACCTAAACGGAATATCAAGTTTCAACTTTCTATGGTTTTTCGGTTTTGAGCTATGCTGTTACATAATAATCATACATACATACACACACACACACAACACACACACACACACACACACACACACGGACACAACACACCACACACATACCATTTGCTAAAAACCACTTTTTTGGACTCAGGGGACCTCAAACGGATATTTCCGGTGAAAACTCGATATCGAAAATTTGACACGATTACAATACTTCCTCTTACTAGCAGTTAAGAGAAAGTAAAAAAAAATCTGGTGTGAACACTCACACAACTTTCTCTTACTCCAGTTCTCAAAATGATAATTGACAAATTTTATAGTTTGTGTACCAAATTTAATGCAATTCGTCGAAAACTGAAAAAACTGTTCAGTAAAAGCGCACTTCCGGTTTACTAATTTTCTTGAAACTTGGAATTTCAGCCATCCATTTATTTCTAACTAATTATGTTTGGATGATAGAATTGTATAATCAACTAGGATAGCACTTTAGATGAAAATCTAACCCTACCCCTCCCCTAAAAGTGCCCTTAAAAGAATTTTCCCAGAGAAATGTTTTAGATAAAAGTTGTAGATCTTTGCATGTTTAGTTTATATACGAAGTTTCATAAAAATCGTCGGAGCCATTTTTGAGAAAATTTTGAAAAAGTGAATAAATCATTTAGTAAAGTGGTAAAGTAAACGCACTTCCGGTTATCCGATTTTTTTCAAACTCGGAATTTCAACAACATATTTAATTCTAATTAACATTATTTAGATGACAGAATTGTGAAATAAACTGAAATAGCACTTTAGATGAAAACCTAACCCCACCCCTCCCCCAAAAGTGCCCTTCAGAGCATTTTCCCGGAGAAATGTTTCAAATAAAAGTTGTAGCTCTTTGTATGTGTGGTTGATGTTTCGAGTTTAAAGAAAATCGTCGGAGCCATTTTTGAGAAAATCGCAAAAAAGTAAAAAATCTAACTAGTAAAGTGGTACTTCCGGTTGAGGAATTTTGACAGATAACGTAGTGTCAGATCCCACGGTGATGCCTAAATGGAATATCAAGTTTTAACTTTCTACGGTTTTTCGTTTTTGAGCTATGCTGTTCACATACATACATACACACACACACACACGGACACACACACACACACACACACACAGACCATTTGCTAAAAACCACTTTTTTGGACTCAGGGAACCTCAAAACGGATATTTCCGGTGAAAACTCGATATCGAAAATTTGACACGATTACAATACTTCCTCTTACTAGGAGTAAGAGAAAGTAATAATTGTATAATTGAATATGTGCATCCGAAATATAATATAAAAGACGTATTTCCAATTTTTATTCAAACTGAAATTTTGGCTTAACATTAAATTCTTATTTATATTTTGTATAATCGATTTCGTATAAATGGATAGAATCGTATAATATATTGAAATAGCGCTCTAGTGGAAAGTGGTTCCCCCACCACTTACGTGAAATTCACTAAATGAATTTTCCCAGAAAAATGTTTCAGTTGCGGTCAAAACGTTATTATTGCAATGCCTAAATGAAATGCCAAGTTTCAGCTTCCTGTGGTTTTTCATTTTTTAAATTATGCTGACCGTATGGTCCGCCAACACACTTATAAACCGATTTCTCGTAATAACCATTTTTCGGACTCAGGGGAACTTCAAGGCGTGTATTTCCGGTGAAAACTCAATTTCAAAAATTTGACACGATCGCAACACTTCCTCTTACAGCAGTAAGAGAATGAAAAAATATAAATATTTAATTGAATTATTATAAATAGCACTTTATAAATATAAGAACTAGAAAGTCAAGAATTAAATAGAAAAGTTGTCACAACAAGTTCTATGTTGAAGTATGTGCCCTTGGAATTGCAAGTATATAAACGCAAATTTAGAAAGCTACAGTATACCGCTAGCTATATATATATATATATAAACTTCTATATATGTATTTAGCAGGTATAATTGTGACTGGTATATTTGATACTAACACAGAATAATAATATAAAAAGTATTAAATTAAAATTCTTTTCTCTACAACATGAACAGCTGAATGTTTACTCACTCTTACCACTATAAGATGGGGGGGGGCGATAGTATCAAATTTACGAATTACAAATTTCACGAGAAATAGTTGTTTTTATTTTGATCTTCTGAACACGTAATATTCATAAAGAATTCATAATATTTAGTTAAAATACATTGCTTAGGCCTAGTGTTTTTAGCTATAAGTTATATTAATTTTTTTTTTACATATGTGGCGCAGTCCACAAAGTATTGAAAGAATACTGTAATGATTGAAATCTACGCTTGAGCAAATTCAATTAAAATCTAGTTTCTCGCAACAACATTAAAAAAGGAATCGAACCAATTATTAGTTCAATTAAACAAATAACTTATAATAAGACGAAGCGTATTAGAGTTCGAAAAACTACAGATTATATAACTATGTAAATTGAAGTAAGAGAAAGTCGTGTGAGTGTTTCACATCAGACTTTTTTAATCACAATGAACGAATATGGATGATTAACTTAACAAACTTCAAACGTGATGAAACTTACCAAAGCATTATAAATGATACGCTAAACCCTTAAGAGTTAATTATGAAGAGGAGACAACATTGCAAAGGGAGAGAGAGGCACAACTACAGCGAGCAAGCAATAATCTGCATCGTTTCTACAACCAACAGAGCGTGACCATCGAGCACCCATCACCTTCCAATGTGTCCGTGCTATTTATCTGTATCCATAGTATATCACCGGCCCTCATTTCCGGTATTATCACTGGAAAATATAAAATAGTTTAATAGTTTCTCCTCATCGTTGCACCCTCACCCTCCTTCTGTCAGCTAAATATTATAAATATAAATATTAACATCATTGGGTCTAACCACAGATTAGATATTATGTCACGTTTATTGTTAATTTTCTGACGAAGGAAAAAAAAATTACGTGAGAATGGCCATTTATCTTCCGGTATTGTCTTGATTTTGTTTGAACATGTTGTAAGAACAAAAACTTGGTAGTATTATTATTTTTTAATGTGTCAGTGTCGTAATCTGTGCCGATTACATGTTAACATTAAAATGATCTAGCTTAAAATATCAAAGATTTGAAATATACCGGCATATGAATGTCGAATATAGGGCAAAACACCGGAAATTGATGTTTTGACTATAGATGAGGGGTCATCACTGCGAACTACAAAATTTATTGAATCTCTCTTGTCATGGATGTTTGTTCATATTGTATACTCGTCTGCAAAGTATACATATGTGTGTGTGTGAATGTGAATGGGTGTTGGTAGGGAACTAGAATTTCCCAGTGAGTTCGATAAACTCAACAACTAGCACACATCAACTAGTTTTGCTGGCCCAAAGTGTATTGTGTGAGACAGAAGTTATCAGTCAGTGCAAGTGTTACTGTATTGTTGTTAAGGCTGGACACCCATCCATAAAAACTCCAAGACCCCTGAAGAAGTGGCCAACTTTGCTGTAAGGAGATGTCTGAGAACAAAAAAAAAATATATTTAGTGATTGGTCATTTCTATGGAGACTTTGTTAGGGATTCCACCTCTCTTTGTGGAGGTGAAAAACCAGGCAATGAAAGCATGTTATAGAATTAAATAGGCAGGTTTTTGGCAGGGTAAGCGATATGGTCATTCTACCATTTATCGTGAGATGCTTTTAAGGATTCCCATTACAGGTTTCCCTGCTGATAGGAATTTGAAGACTTTTGTCTTTGGTCATTCCTACAGGGTTAGGTTGCCTTCTAGGGAAGATTGGTTAACCCTGGGTCCGTCCGGTGTGATTCCTGAGAATTATCTCCGATGCTACACGGACGGTTCCAGGATGGATGGTAGGTCTGGGGCTGCCGTCTATTTTGAGACGGGAGATCATTTGGTAGCGCCTCTTGGTGAGTGGGCCACCGTTTTCCAGGCTGAGGTTTATGCAATTCTTTGCTGTATTTTGGATAAGAGGGTGCGTAACACTAATTTAAAAGGTGTTTGTATCTGCTCGGACAGCCAGGCTGCGTTGAAGGCGCTTAATTCATGTGTCTTCACTTCCAGATTGGTGTTGGAATGTTCTAAAAGACTGGAAGATCTTTCTTCATTAAAGGATGTGCTTCTGGTCTGGGTTCCAGGTCATATGGGAATCTTTGGGAATGAGGAGGTGGATAGGTTTGCCAAATTAGGTGCCTCTCTCCCTTTCATTGGTCCATAGCCTGCTGTTGGTGTGTCTTCTGGCACATGTTTGTCGGGCTTTCAGACGTGGATGACCTCACAGCACTCATCTTTATGGATGAGTGCAGTGGGTTGTCGGCAGTCTAAAATGCTCATTGGGGGCCCGGACGGAGCTTTGAGTAGCGGGGTCCGATGTCTTTCACGGACCTCCCTCAGACATCTGGTTGGATTCCTCACTGGGCATTGTGGTTTAAGGAGACATCTCTATACAATGGGACTCGTGCCTGACCCCTTTTGTAGAGTTTGTGAGACTGAGGAGGAAACACCTATGCATTTGATGACGAATTGTTTGGGTTGTGAGGAGATTAGGTTTAGGACCTTCGGCCGGAATAGGTTATCGGTAGAGGATCTTAAGCTGTGTCCTTTTAAGGTTTTGGTCCGATTTGTTCGGTCTGTGGTGAAACTTAGATGGTTAAAACCTGGGCCTGGATTTTCGTTCTAGTCCCAGTGGTTGTTATTCTTTAGGGGTAGCTGTATGGGCCCTGGGGGGCTTTGGATAGCGTAGGGTTTGCCCTCCCCTTCTGTGAATAATAATAATAATAATAATAATAATAATAATTGGTCATTTATTTAAAGCTAAGTGTGTGTCTGTGTGTGTTGTGTGTGTATGTGAGTGTGTGAACAAAATAAAACAAAACATCCAGAGTGCACAAACTTTAGGCTACGTTTGGGCATTCAAAGTCATCAGGTTTCATTCAACCGGAAATCCGACTCTAATGATTTTTTTAGTGTAATTGGATCCGAATCATTACAGATACGTAAGTTCCAAAGAATGATCCGAAACATTAAAGATTCGTACGATCCGAAGAACTAACGTAGAATCCTAAGAACGATCCGAATCATTAGAGCTACGTAGGATCCGAAGAACGATCCGAATAATTCAAGATTTGTAGAACCCGAAGAATCAAACCTTAATTACTCCCTACCTAGACGAAACTAGAGAGAATTCCATATATATAGAGGCGAGTTAGCCCTAAAGAACAGTTATCGACACCAGTCAGTCAACATCATTCAACGTACTTTCTCTTCTTAACCAGTCTGTCTTTCTCTTAATTATTCTCTCGCTACCTTATTCTCAATATCCTACAACAATGTAAAGTCCTTGCAGAATGTGTTTCTATTCATTATATCAGTGTTCAGCACATCTACAAGTCCATTTCTAACTCTCCTAAATTAAATCTTCAATTCTCTCCCTCTCATTCCAGTCCCAATACCTTGTCTTGGAATAGCCATGTTAGCTACATTTGCAAAAGTGGATGAATCCTTGTATTAGTTGAAACTCCATAAAAACAGCTCGTCCTCCGTAAACAGCCCATTAGTACATTAATATTTCCTTATTTTGATTATTGTTGCACAGTTTATAATGATCTAACCTCTGAACTGAATTTAAAATTACAAAGATCACTTAACTCCTGCATCCGATTTATATTAAATGTTAGAAAAGACAACCAGATGACTCCATATTATCACAGTTCAAACTGGCTTAATGTTGAGTACCGCAGTAAGTGTTTTACTGGCAGAAGGTATTTTATGTATCAGATGTTCAAATTACAAACTCCAAAATTCTGGTGGATATGTTTCCAGTAAAAGCTGCATTAGACTTACGAAATACTAGGACTGTTGACTTTACATACAACCTTACAAGACTGCAACATATCACAATTCCTTTAACGTTACTGCTAGTAGACTATGGAACGACTTATCTACAGACATGACTAGTAAGAAAACACTTTTTAGTTTTCAATTTTATGTTTACAATTATTTATTCCTAAAGTTTAGAGGAATTTGTTTAGTTTTTACAAATTGTTATTATTATTATTATTTCTATTATCTTCATTATTACGTAGTATTAATTTTAATTTTAAACTGTATGTAGTTATTGTAAATAGTTTTATTGTAATATTAATGTAAATAACTTGTAATATTATTTGTATGGGGGGGGTAAATTAAATATGTTAATTAATAATTACGTATTATAATTTCTATTTGGATCTTCTCAAAAGGGATCTCGTGAGGTCTGTGTTTATACAGAAGTTGAAGAGGATGAAAAAACAATAAATATATAGATTCAAAATATATAAAATTAAAATAAACAAAATATATGTCAGAATAAGTAAAGATCATAATATTGTGATACAACAACATAAGTGTCTTGTCATTTGGGAGAAATAGCTTTTTATAAAACTCGCATATTTTACATATGTTCTAAGTTGAAGAAGGTTGGGTTTCTTGGAGCATTTCCACCACTCACTACTGTAACATGGCTTTTTCTAATGATAGATTTCACTCTTTTTACGGTATAAATTTTGAACTGACCCCCTTCCCTAAAAGGGTCCACCTTATATATTCTACCTCCACCCTGGAGAAAGTGAGAAGAGGGAAATTCCCTTTGTCCTAAATAATGTAGTGATAGGGGTAGGCCAGGTATCTCTGACTCAACTAACTGTTTCTTTTGTGCCTTCCAACCTTCAAAAAACCCAAATTTATAAATAATACATCGGAAAAATTCCCTACTTTACAATCATAAAATATATAACAAGAATATATTTCAATACAATTTACATTTATTAATTCGCCCAAAGATGTACACATTACAAACTAGCGGAAATTTATTTTATTTTTATTTACTTTAATAGATCAGACAGTGATTATTGTATTTATTACGAAATGTAAATTTCTTTTTTTGCCTTAAGGGACATAGGTCCCAGGGCATAATAAACTTTTTCTTTCTTTCTTTCTCTCTCACATCTACCACATTGGTATCAGATCCAGCGTGGTGATGTAATGGGATGCGAATCATAAAAAAGATTCGTAGGATCCGAAACATAGGGAGGAAGAATTCCATTACAATAAATAGCAGCAATTTATAGTCCTTAAATACTATAAAAATAATAAATATTATACTACTATAATTTTTCTACTGCTAAATGATTTTATTTTCTATTTTCTATATAATTCTATTTTCTGTATGTATTACAGAAATCTATAAAAAATAACTTGCCGTGTTTGTATCTTAGAAATCATACACTAATCAAATGACTGTTTTATACTCACGTAGCACTCTAACAATTGTCACCTGTCATAAACAAGTTCTTTTTAAGGGTGGTGGGGGGTGAGTCAGGTAATATAAAAAACAAATAAAGACGAAAGAGAAAAGAAAAGAAAAAAAAAGCACATTGTGTCCATTTTGCATTAGTTATCACTTGTTGCCGGATTGGCGTCTCATACTGAGCGGGCTTTACTTGGATCTGTTACAGTAGCATACTAGAAGAAAATTGTTCGCTCGTGCATGAAACTGTATATATTGCTAGGAAATAAAATAGAATTTTCCTCAGTTTCAAACAAAAAAAAAAAAAAAAAAAAAAGAAATAGTAAATAAAAAAACATTTTTTGGAAGAAATAATTATTTCAATATTTCACATGTGACACTAATGTTGTTTAAGTGATTTGAAATTTTTCAAATGAGCAGCTTCATTGACTGAATTTGATAGAACTAGGATTCTCAAGGAGGTTATATGTTACGTCATAGCTTCTTGTAAAGTTCGTTCTTTAAAACGTCTTCCAGCGAAGTATATCTCTCTCACTCTGCCACTCTCTCTTTCCATTTTCCGACTAGTTATACTAGTATTTGTACTGTGAACTTTTCTAATCGCATCACTGTCTTCTGCTTTAAAGATTTTCATTAATACTTTGTTATGGTGGATGAATACGTACGTAATTTCTCTCAATTGTAACAAAAATTAAAGGGGAAAGCGGAAAGGTGAAAGGTCAAAATACTGTTAAATTAAATCTCTATGTTCCAATACAAATCTTGCTAATAAAATACATTATTATTATTATTATTATTATTATTCTCTTATAGGAAGAGACCTGTGCGCTATCCAGAGGCCTCTGAACACTTATCGTTGAAGAAAAATAGCAATTATGTTAAGTCTAGAACAATAGGATCGGATCTAATTCAGCTAGGATTCACAACCTGGGGCTCTTCTACATCAGTTTCCGACCATCCTGTTCCGACTTAAAAGTACTTAATTCTGATCTCACAACCCATGCATCTTTCATCAGATGGAAAGACGTTTTTCTGTAGCATGAGCCCCATTATTTATTTATTTATTTTTTCGTGTGTGGTTGGAGAAAGTAATCGCTCCATTTCCTTCCTTGCCACCCAATACAAATAACATTTCAGCATTCGCTACTGCTTTCCTTCTACATCTAATATCTATATTTTTCGAACTTTACAACGTTTGGATATAGTTACCATCCATTATGTTATAGTATCCAATCTGAATCATTGAGAGGGCATTCTTTTGAATCCTTTACACCAATTTTGTGCAAGTGCAAATGGTCATGATCGATTCTGAGTCTAAAGATGCGGTAAGTATTCTTTTCTTGGTAATATTCATTTATTGTCCTCTCATTTATTTTACTTTCTATTTCTTGGATATTTGTTTATATGTTTTAGGCTTTTCCAGTTATGCGATGTGTTTTCCACCCTCCACCTATTCATTCCCTGTGATTCCAGAATGGCTCGAGATCCACTAGCATACAATTTCCCAACCAATAGTTAATAGATGGCTTACTAACTTTTTTGGGTTTTATTGGCCCTTTCGTTCTTTTAGTTATATGTTACAAAGTTGAGATTTGCAGCCTGAGAGACAGTAATGAGGACCGCTTGCTTGACCGCTTACTTGTTTGGATCTTGATGGTCTCCAGTGCTGACTGATACACAGCCTCAATCTCTGCATGGAAATTACTATTATTATTACCGAGAGCCACTTGATCTTTAAAAAGACCTTCGCACAGAAAACCTGCTACCACTATACCTTTTACCTCTGCCATTTGAGCCACCAGTGGAGTTATTTAACCACATATGTGGGAGGTAAAGTAGATCGCTTCCTCACCATCTCCTCGGTAACACAGTAGTAAACTTCTTTACACTCTAAATGATTTAGCCTTCACAGTCTCCAAGCATCCTAATAAAAATCCCATTACAATAGACGCCTATAATTTGCGATAATGTCTCCTCACTTTGACAATAAGAGATCCAAGCAGATGCCTGTGAGAGGACCATTAAAATACAAAAAAATAACATTTCATGCTAACGTATATCAAGGGAGGTATCGCTGATCGTTTATGTGTATTTTTCATAAATGTTGAACCCAGTCTAATTCATATAAAAGGAGTCCTTCAACTTTTCCTAGAAATCTCAAACTTGACTTTTCATTGCAACCGACACTCAAGGTTTCAGTCAAACCATAAACGATTTTTTCGATTTTCTAAAAAACAACAAAAAACTGTTCCATCGATTTCCCGTAAACTGTGTAATGTTAGAGTGAGAAGTTTTGAGTAAAGGAGTGACGTTAGACTTCATTCTAAACTACCATTTCAGCGTGTGTTACGAAATTATCTGCTATACCAATAAGCTGCTAAAATGCCGAGTTTTAAAATAACGGTTGGCCGAAAATTTCTAATTTCTTGAATATATTTTTCAGTTTTCCTCGGTTTTTCACGTTAACTGCTCCAGCTGGTTTCTATAAACATTGGTTCTACTTAACATACAAACATTTATTACATTTTTGAAACTTTTTCAGAAAATATTTATTTGGTCTTGGAGAGGTGGGAGACATCAATGTACCTCTTCTAAAGGATGTGACATTATAGTGCAGATTTTTCTTCTCCAGCTACAAAAATACTGTAAGAATTTGACATGACAACTGCAGTATGAGGAAGTCCTGTGGATTATTCACAACAGCATTTTTTTTTTTTGGTGGAGAGTGGCCATTTTTTAACATCTGGGCCCACCCAAAACAAATTATTTTATTGTTAAATTTACAATTATAGCTGAATAAGAGGCAAAAATTATTGTGTTATCAGAAAAATACTTGAATCCAATAGTTTAATACAAGAGAAATATAACTATTTTTATTTTTTAAATAATTAACTGAATTGTAATGATTATAATAAACAAAAGTACGTAATAAATTTTCTCAATGACTGGTGAATATTGTTCAGGTAATAAAACATATATTTAAACAGGTGTAAAACACACGCGTTGTTTATACAAATATAGTATTGATGTCGGTGTATAGTGTAATTGAATTATTATTATACTTGATGATGATGATGATGGAGAGAACAGACGTGCTATCTACATTACAAAACAGAAAACAACAACCAACAGTCCTACTCATTATTAACAATATGGAGGAGTGACAATCTTCACTATTTCAATGTTATTTTTATAATAACAATGGCAAGGCTTGGTCTTAATACTACCCACCACAAAACTTTTTAACATGCCGCATCTTTTTATAGTTTCTATTATTATATTGTTTCTTACTTTTTTACTAATTGCATTTCAGTTATTTTAATGGATAATAAGATCATATATATATATATACATGTGTGGTGTGTGTGTTTATGACAGACACGGAACACGTTTACTGCTTGAGACATTTTTAAGGAAGGTCCGTCGTCTTAGGGTCAAATATGATACCTAGTCCACTACTGCCTTTAGGAGCGACCCTCCTAAATGTAATGGATTACCAGGGGAGTGTTTGCCTACAGCAATATAATCAGGCAGCGTCCACAGCTACCGCCTACATCGCCCATTCGTCACATGAGGGGTGACATATCTCTGTAACTTAAACGGTTACAGATAACCGTTGGAGAGACAGATATCCACCTACCTACCTAACACCCTAGGAACAGGAAGGAGCAGCTGATAAACAGTAAAGAAATGTTAGCTACTTTCAAACCATAGGAGAAACAAGACAGTCAGTATTCAGTTTTGCACACACAACCATCATCATTTACTCTGCCAGCTCAGTCTGTCACTATCTCACGCTACCATACTTTTTTCTATAACAGCAGTGTAAAATCCTTGGAGCACTCTGTTACTCATTTAATATATACAGCGTCCAGTCAGTATACTCATCTACATTCTCTCGGTACACGCCATAAAAACTCTAATACATAAGCTTCAGATTTGTTTTGATTTATTTGCAACTCTATTTTTGTTCTACCATACTACGAAATGCTAATTATACAAAAATCGGGAAATGGCTATAGCATTATGTTATACGCCGCTGTTCGAAAGATAAGAAAGAATGTAGCGTGAATTATTCACATAACTTTCTCTATAACAATTAACTGTAACATTTATTTCAATTTTAATTGATAGTCTTATTGATCTGATAGTGCAGGAGGTGCTTACTATTGCTCAAGTTGGTTGATAATGAACATAGAACATAATATTAGATACAAAATAGTCTGGTTACAATGTGACTATACTATAGGCCACATGGCAGGCTGGCATCAAGCTAGTAAAGTGGTAGTGGAAATTAGAAAATAAATTTAACGCCACAGTTCCCCCAATCCACCTAAAAAAAAAAATCTGATGTAAAATAATCACACGACTTTTATCTTACTCAAGTTACATATAAAATGGCAAATTTTCTTTTAACTTCTAATTTTACTCATTTTTCCTGACATAAATATAGTGGTGGTGGGGGGAAGTACCAACTTAGCAAACCCAAGCAGGTACGGAAGTGAAAAGCACGCAAATAACATAGAACTAACACCATGTGTTTGAAATTTTAAGCCAAGATGCACTTTACAGTCAATCGATATTCTTCAGAGTTGGAATCCTAGCAATGCTTCTAAATTATGTTAATCTTATATAAGCGATAGAACGCTACTGTTCGCTCAGAATACCAGAAAAAAAATCAATTTACCCGGGAAAATGATTCAATAAAAGTAATAAGTATTTAAATGAACAGTGGAAAAGGCAGGCCAAGGTCTACCTGGGAGGTTACATCAGGAGAGATCGAAGCCTGCATCAGCCAAATTACCCTGGAAAAATGTTTAAAACAAAAGTGATTATCATTTAAGAGTGCAGTTCACATGCGAAGTTTAAGGAAAATCCTTGGAGTCTTTTTCGAAAAAAATCGCAAAACTAAAGAAAACACTCAGTAAAGACGCACTTCCGGTTGGTGGATTTTGACCGGAAGCTTTCTCTTTCGCTCTCTCTCTGTCTTGAGATATAGAGAGAGAGAGCGAGAGAGAAAGATACACAAAACAGAGATCATTAATTTTGTTTCGTAAAAAGAGGATTTTGAAACTTATATTTCTGTGAAAACTCATTTCCAAAATTGGACATGAAAGCAATAATTCCTAAAATAATCCTCAACATCCTAAAAATGTCGAGAAGAAAATTAAAAAAGAGAATTATTTTTAAAATATACTTTCCTTTTATATCCTAAAAAAAAATAAAAAATAAAAAATCTGAAACAATAATATGGTTCCTAGAGAGAAAGGAAAACATTTTGCTTTAGGACAACGCACGTCCACATACTATGCAAATGAACTATTGAATCTGTTGGCTGAAAAGTTCTGCCATACAATTCGGATCCCCGCACAATTAGGATTTCTTTTTTTGTTTAGTCTGGCCAAGAGGAGCAAAACTGGGATCTCACACTTTGAGATAAAGAATTTTGTTATTGTCATCACTAAAACAAAACAAGAAAAAACTATTATATAGATTAGACAAATCGTATTAACAATTTCAAAATAAATTATTAGAAACCATTTACAAGAAAATGAATAAATCTTTTCGCATTTTTGATTTGACAAATTTTTGTCTGAAATCTCTGTACAGGAAAGAAATTCTTCCTTAAAAATCGAATCTGAACTGTTTTTACAAGTTTTCGTTATTGAATTATAACTGTTCATTCGTAAAATACAAATATGATAAAATCGCTTAATATTATTACTACTTCAGTACAATAGTAAGACTTTCATTAATTCACGAGTCAGGATTAATAAAAAGCAATAACTCAAGGAAGTAAAATTTCTACAAAACGTTAAAAAATAAAAATAAAAATCATTAGTTTTGTTACTAAACATATTAAATTACGGCGCCAAGGAACTTTCAATCAAGTTCGTTGGCATATTTAATGACAAATTTAAAGAAAATAAAAATTGCGAAGGTCAAAATTGAAAAAATAAATAAATAAATATATTGTAAATTAATTATTCTTCCACATCACAAATGAATTAAAATTACAAATTTCTTTTTTTACCTTTAATTAAATACTGATTGTCATGTAATTATGCAAACAATTTTTTTAATTTCATTTAATTAGACCAATATTAATGTAAATATAAAAGTCTGAATACAGTAGCATTGTTTGTTTTTTTTTTTTGCTTTTTAGAAGAACGTTGACATGAACAAATAAAATCCAGGGTCATCACTTCGTCAGATTTGTATAGCCTCAGGGGGGTTTAAGAAAAAAAGAAAAAGGGTGTGACCAAGAACTTTTATTCGCGCTCTAAACTGAAGTCTGTAGGCAGCAAATCCAACAAAACGTAGAGAGAGAGAGAGAGATTAGTCCACATGATGAATGTATATACTACATTAGATTACTCTATAACAAAAAAAAAATCTACTTATCCTAGATTACAATCTAGTCCAGAAGAAAGCGGTAATAACATTGGACCAACCCTATGTAATCTGAAATTTAAAGCCACAAATTTCGCCAGAACTACCTAAAAGTAATAATTTTTTTTTCGAAAAAAAGTAAGAAATAAAAGTGAAATTGTTTATCTGTAGTTAGCATTCAAAGTTTGGTGGAAATCATTTCAGTCATTTTTCAAGAAAATTGCACTAAAAACAAAACTCAAAAACCTATTCAGTAAAGCCGCACTTCTGGTTGACTGAATTTCTTCAAATCTAGAATTCTACCAATGCTTCTAATGTATATATTAATATTCCATAGTTGTTGTTGTGGTGGTTGGTTCCGCAGAGCTGGAAAGTATCAGAGACATTTTCCGTGGTAACCTGCTTCATTTTGTGGTCATCGACCGGTTTCGGGCGTCAGCCTATCTTCAGGATGCGTTTTTCAGACAGTGTGACAACACAGACTTGCACTGTGCAAACAAACTGAATTAGCTTTTTGCAAGTCTGTGTTGTCACACTGTCGGAAAAACGCATCCTGAAGATGGGCGAACGCCCGAAACCGATCGATGACCACAAAATGAAGCAGGAGGCTACCACGGAAAATGTCTCTGATATATTAATATTCTATTGGCGGTAGAAACCATAGATTGTACTGAACTGGTACTTTAGAGGAGTGCGTTAGAACCATACATTGTATTGAAGTGGTACTTAGGAACATGGGTTCTGAAAGTGAAGGTATTTATATGGGTAACCGGTATGCAAACTTTGAAGAAAATAATTGTACCGTTTTTCCGAATAACTGAAAAAAAAAAAAGCATTCATTCCGTAAAGTCGCATTTCCGGTCGATAGAACTGCCCCAAAAATCTTCGGGTCAGATGCAGTGATAGTACCAAAACGGAATATGAAGTTTAAGCTTCCGGTTATTTTTGTTTTTGAGATATTTTGTTAACACACCAAACACAACACTCACACATACACAGACTACATTAGCAAAAAACTTTTTGCTAATGAAAAACGCATCCTGTAGGACATCTTAGGACCTGTAGGACATATCGACATCTTTAGGACCGGATAGCATTTCCGGTCTATCGATTTTCTTCAAACACGGAATTTCGACAACATATTTCATTCTAATTAATATTATTAGATGTTAGAATTTTATAAAAGAAACTGAAATAGCACTTTAGAGGACTACCTAACCTCACCCCTCCCCCAAAACCACCTTAAATGCATTTTCCCAGAGAAATGTTTCAAATAAAAATTGTAGCTATTGATGTGTATATTTAATGTTCAATGTTTTAAGAAAATACTTACTGCATACTCAAACAACACTATTAAAATTTAATTATAATGTATTCTTCAAAACATGCTATTTATTATACACTATTTTCTAACGTGTAATCATAATTTGTAATCATTCTATTTTGTCATTAAACACACTCACACACATAGTAAACATAACGTTATAACCTCCCGCACATACAACCAACAAGTCAACAAGTGTAGTGTGCCAGAGACATTTTCCGTGATAGCCTTCCTTCATTTTGTGGCCATCGACCGGTTTCGGGCGTTCGCCCATCTTCAGGATGCGTTGGTCAGACAGTGTGATAACACAATCTTGCATAGAGCAAATTCAGTTTACACACTCAGTTATCACACTGTCCGACAAACGCATCCTGAAGATGGGCGAACGGCTGAAACTGGTCGAAGACCACAAAATAAAGCAGGCTATCACGGATGCTTTCTAGCTGTGCGGAACCAACCACCACAACAACATTGTAGTGTGTAACAGAAACATTGCATTGAAGTGAACTCTCCAACATGAACTTGGTGTATTTACTCTGACGATGGATGGAAAATTCCGATACCGGTCAGGAATATAAGGAATATGCATACAGTGATGGATAAAATACTAGATTTTAAGAAAATCATTGGAGCCATTTTTGAGAAAATCGCAAAACAAATTCAGTAAAGTGGTAATTCCGGTTAAGAAATTTTGACAGACAAGCTAGTAGTGGCGGTTCCCATGGAACACACCCAAAAGGAATATCATGTTTGAACTTTCTAAAAACCACTTTTTTGGGCTCAAGGGGGCTTCAAAAGATGTATATATTTCCGGTGTATACTCAATTTCGAAAATCTGGTACGGTCGCAAAACTTACTCTTACCAGGAGGAAAAGAAACTAAGGGTGTGAACAATTATTCGTGCTCTAAATTAAAGTTCTATAGGTAGTAAATATATCAGATAGACGTAAAAAAGAGAGAGGTTAAGAAAGAGAGTTTAGCTCACTTCATACATAGATTACTTAAAAAAAAAAATATCGATAATCTGGAAATTTAGAAACACTAAATTGTATACTCATTACAAATCTTGCTGTTATTATCTCTCTCTCGCTTTCAAAAAAAAAAAAATAATAAAAAAAAAACAATGGATACGAAGATTAAAGACATTCAAATAAACTAGATTATATTGTGGAGAGAATATTTTTTTTATTTATTTTTTTTTTATATCAAAACAATAAGAATGAGAGAGAGAAATAATGAATGGAGTGGGTTGTGCAATATCTGTGTACTATATGTTGCAAAAAAGTTTAATTGTGTTTTTGTCCTCCAATTACAGATAAAAGTAAATTTATATTTTCTATTCACTTAGTAACGCAGATGGAGGAGATGAATTTGTTTAAAGTCTAAACAAAATAAGAACAGATATAGTTAAAAGATCTCCCCCACCCCCGAATTTAATTTTCTCCCTTCTCGGTTTTCAAATTTGTTAAAAAACAGAATTTTAATGGTATCTAACTTGAAAGTAAAAAGTTACTGCTTCCGTTGGAAAGTTCATGTAACTAACAAATTTCTCTTCTGCTGTTTATAAGAGGAAATATGTGTATGTGTGACCAGATTTTCACCAGGAAAATGAAATTCTCACCGGAAATACAGTGCTTCAAAGTCTCTACCTTGATTTGCAGCTGGATATGATAGGAAGTTTTTGATCATTATATCTTTATCACTTATAAAATACATATATATATATATATTTTTTAAAACGTAAACAACTGTAGCAATTTTCTTAAGACTGTGTATACTTTCTACACATATTGATTTATCAATCTAATTTTGAAAAGAGAATCGAGAAAATTGATTTCATGGTGTTCCGGGAAAACACTCAAGAGAATATATATATATATAATATCAATCTGTTGTGAAGAACCAATTCACAATAACTCTCTCTTTAATCTTCAAAATATTTTATTGAAGGATCCTTTGTTTGTTTATTTTTATACCAGTTACCGTAATTTTCTCAAAAAGAAAGTTCCAATGAGTTTATTTAAACCGGAAATACATTTACTTGAAACCTGGAATTTTCAAAAAACGTTTAGTTGACAACAGGAATAAGAATCTTGAACTATATTGAAAGGCACTTTTTTGTGGAGTATGAAATTCCTGCTCCTTCCAGTACTTTTCTATAAATCAATTTTCAAATCTCTATATACCTACAGTTAGTATAACAAGTTTAAAACTCGAAACCGATTGGAATCATTGTATAGAAAATCGTAGAATACATAGAAAAAAAATCTGGTGTGAAACACTCACACAACTTTCTCTTACTCCATTTCTCAAAATGATAATTGACAAATTTTATAGTTTGTGCACCAAATTTAATGAAATTCGTCGAAAACTGAAAAAACTGTTCAGTAAAAGCGCACTTCCGGTTTACTAATTTTCTTGAAACTCGGAATTTCAGCCATCTATTTATTTCTAACTAATTATGTTTGGATGATAGAATTGTATAATGAACTAGGATAGCACTTTGATGAAAATCTAACCCCACCCCTCCCCTAAAAGTGCTCTTAAAAGAAATTTTCCAGAGAAATGTTTTAGATAAAAGTTGTAGATCTTTGCATGTTTAGTTTATATACGAAGTTTCAAAAAAATCGTCAAAGCCATTTTTGAGAAAATTGCGAAAAAGTGAATAAATCATTTAGTAAAGTGGTAAAGTAAACGCACTTCCGGTTATCCGATTTTTTCAAACTCGGAATTTCAACAACATATTTAATTCTAATTAACATTATTTAGATGACAGAATTGTCTAATAAACTGAAATAGCACTTTAGATGGAAACCTAACCCCACCCCTCCCCCAAAAGTGCCCTTCAATGCATTTTCCCGGAGAAATGTTTCTAATAAAAGTTGTAGCTCTTTGAATGTGTGGTTGATGTTTAAGTTTAAAGAAAATCGTCGGAGCGATTTTTGAGAAAATCGCAAAAAAGTAAAAAATCCAACTAGTAAAGTGGTACTTCCGGTTGAGGAATTTTTACAGATAACGTACAGTCAGATTCCATGGTGACCTCTAAACGGAATATCAAATTTCAACTTTCTACGATTTTTCGTTTTTGAGCTATGGCTGTTTCATACATACATACACACACACACACACACACACACAGACCATTTGCTAGAAACCACTTTTTTGGACTCAGGGGACCTCAAAACGGATATTTCCGGTGAAAACTGGATATCGAAAATTTGACACGATTACAATACTTCCTGAGGAGTAAGAGAAAGTAAAAAAAGTCAGGTTGATGGATATTGATCAGTAAATAACTTCAATCGGTTCCCATGATGGTACACACATATTGTATAACAAGTTTCTGCGACTTTTCGTATTGAAATATTTTATTCCTACACAAATATACAAAAAGACAAACAGAAAATTAAAAGGAATTTAATTAAATCGAATAGTATTAATATAGTGTTTCGTATTAAAGTTTTCGCTGCGTTAATTATTAAGTTTTCGTTATTGATATCATAAAGGGCTGCGCCTGTATTGAATCCCGACGAGTCTAATATCTAAAATTAAATTCCTGAGAGGAAAATCATGAAGCAAGAGAAAGCCCCCAAACAAATATACATGAAGGAAAATGGAAAAAGAAAAAACAACTAAGAAATAAAATAATTTTATCCTTAATTTAATAGTAATATCACTAAAGTAGGAAAGAGAAATGACGTGAAATGAGAGAAATGACGTGTATAAAGAAAGTGATATTAATGCCTGTCAAGTTGTCATGCATGGTTGCCAAGATCACTAAAGAAGTGGCAATTGAAGAATAAGAAAAAATAACTTATTTAAATTTCCCACTAGCTTCACTACTGAGTCCCCTATACACTCAATACCAAATACATACATAAAACAGTACGTGCAAAAATGGAATATATCAAAACGGAAAAGAAATATATATATATATAACAGGAAGTATCTCAAAATGGAAAATTGCAAGAAGCTTCAACTCGACATTGTTTACATAACAACATCTTGATCTGACCGCAAAGGTTTCGGTCAAATTCTGGGAAAATTGATTTGCGGGAGGGGGGGAGGTCTGTTGACTAGAGCTGCAACATTAAGCTTTCCTCTAAAGTGCCATTCACAACTGAAAGTGTGAATTTTATTGAGAATGTATTTCGATATTTTTAAGAAAATTTCGGCTATAAAGATTTTCTTTTAAACCATGAAATTTTCCAGGAAAATAAGAAATTTTCGGATGGTTCTAGGAGAGGGGGCTTGCCAGAATCGTTAGGATCGATGCTGCCCAGCTAGCTTACAAGGCAGTCAAAGTGCTTAACGTATTAGGTGATCTACCAGTTCAATATGTAATATTGTACATGTACCTACAACAAAGGGCAACTGTAAATCTATTAAAAAGTCCAATTCTGATAAAATGTCATTATAATTATAATAATTGCAGTATGAGAAAGTTGTATCAGTTATTCACTAGAATTTTTAAAAATGAAGAACACCAGGAAAACCAAATGAATCCGATAAATTCGATGTTTTAATCGAATTTAATTAAAATCTCCATATTTGGTGATAGTGATTAGTGTTACTTAAAAAATAATAAATTCTTACTGCTGCGGTATTTATGATTATTACTTTTTATGAACATTATTTATCAGCAATTACGGAGCTATTTAACCAACCATCCGTGAAAAGAAAAAAAAAACTAGATATTTGTTCTCTTTTATTATTCAAGGTCATTGCCTTCGACTGATAGGCACTTCTTCTTGGTGATAATCGGGAAGTGTTCAGGATCGAGCAGGGTTAAAATACGTGAATAAGATACTGTGAATTTCTTATCATCTATCTTACGAAGATAACAATGATTGTTTACTTTAAACTTTCACTGATGAGTTTTATAAATAATTAATCAATTTTTAAAAAATTTCAATTTCCGATTCAAAAACACATTCATAAAAAAAATAAAAGAGCCTAGTTTCAAACTTCATTATAACTTGCTCTTTTTTCCATTGAAATAATTTCGGAAAAAATCTTTTAAATAAAAAAAAAAAATCATCAGAGCGCAGAACAGTTCAAGGAAAGAATACTTCTGATTAACCGTTTTTTTTTTTTTTTTAAATTCTTACATCTTAACCAAGCATTAAATTTCCCTAATCTGATATTGAAGTTGAAACATATTAAATGCCAGTTTAGAAGAGCCTCTGGTAGCAGCTTTCCAAAACCTCTTAAAATCTATTTTTACAAAAGAATGTTTTTAAAAAAATCTGGTGTGAAACACTCACACGACATATTTGTATATAGGCATATATATGCCATGATAAATTTTGGTGGTCGTGTGTGGGGGGGAGGAGGGGAGAACCTATCTACCAAACCAGGGAGGTAAAGAAGTAGGGGCCGATATAGTGTGCCCTCTTCTTGTGATAAAATACGTGCTGTATAAAATAATATGATATCTACTGTATAAAATATGTGCTCTATTCTAGTAGGTATAACCTTAATAGAGTAAAGCCTTAAGTAAACTCTTTTACGGGGGGCTTCACCCTCCGTACCCCCGTGGACTCTCAAAAAAACCCTTAGCCGGTCAAACTCGAAAATAAGTGGATCACTGTTGTATTTACGCGCGCTAACTGTCAATGAGGGACGAAGATAATAGAGTTCAACTGTGATGATAAATGTTTTGGAAATAAGAGTTTTAATTCTAATTTTTATAGTAGAGTGCATACTACACTAGAATCATGACAGTAGAGTGCATACTATACCACAATCATGTTGCTAAAGCGTACACTATACCAGAATCGTGACGGTAGAGAGTGCACAGTATGCTACGTAGTAACCAAGAAGTGATTATACAGTAGAAACAAGTAAAGTGCGCCAATAGGAGTGAACCAGTCCCGCACATTACATTTGAAATTTAACGCTACAAATACATTGGACTATTAAATATAATTCTTTTTTTAAAAAAATGTTACAAATAAAAGTGATAGGTTTATGTGTGCAATTAGCATTCCCTAGTTCAAAAGAAATCGTTAAAGCAGTTTCCAAGAAAATTTCAAAAGAACTCAAAAACCGATTCTGTAAAGTCGTTACTTCCAGTTAATCGATTTTCTTTAAAAATGGAACTCCAGCAATGCTTTTAATCGAAAAGTCTATTCAATTATTAAGTGGTTATTTATGGCTGAAATTTTGACTGATAACAGATACAAACCAACTAATTCCAAAAATCCATACATTTTGGGATTAAAGAGACTTCAAACATGTATTTTCAGTGAGAGATTTAATTTGGAAAATTTGATATGATTTCCATTACTTCATGTTTGTTATTAAGAGAAAGTTATAATAAACTCAACTAAATCTCTTTAAGCCATTTTTAGATATTATTCTTTACTTTTCTCTTTTTTTTTTTTTATTGCGAAGCCAAAATCCAGTATTCTCATTTCTTTTTTATCTATGCTGTACAAACAAAAGAACCCTAGAAAGACCGTAAAAATACAAAGACAACTTTAAGAAAGTTATAAAAAGTTTATTTTATTATTTTTTTTATCTGCAACATCAAAAGTCATTAAAGTTGAAGAGAAAAAAAAGAGAGTAAAAATGTAAAAAGAAAGGACGCCGCTATTTAAAAAAAGAAAACTTGAGCCCAGTTTATTGTACTGTAACTTCATTATACAAACACCGAGTTTTTATTTCAGAGAATAGTTTATATTATTTCAAGATAAATTTCGGTTTTTTATCCCCCTCTCATAGAAATGTAAGTTGTTATGATAAGCTTTTTATGTATCTAAGACTTAGCTGTTAAACACAAATAAGCTCCAAGTTTAAAACGTATATAACGCACAAAATTATTTTCAATCTCTTCCCTATATTCACCGTTATACTAAAATATTTTATTGTTACAATCATTATTTATAAACAATCTAAAGTTTTTACAAATGCATATGTATGTATTTATTTAAAAACCGGTAAATTCAAGGTTGCCAATCAATAAATAAGCAAATAAAAATAACTGTATGTTTATTTATATCGACTACTTTCACTAGCTATTTTTCCGTTCAACAGTCATTTCAATACAATGATTATCGATTATTTGATTCAAATAATACGAATCAAAATGTATGATGACACCTTGTATAGAGGAAGATGAAATAAAATCCTTTCAAAGTTGAAATATGAAAGTAGCAGTTAATAAATTTCCCGTTATGGAGTAAATTTACATAGTTGTTATTAGATAATTATTTATTTATTCATTATATTGTATTTTAGTTATTATTCTTGAGAATAAAAACTAAAAGAGTTGATGCTACTAATTATCAACTTTTATTTATAGAGAATTCGAAACTGGCCAGAAACAAATGAATCTGTTGTCAAACATTCACAATACTTTCTCTTACTCCTCTCAATACAATTGCAATAATATAAAATGACAATAAACTTCAAATTTTGTTCATTTGTCCTAACATGAAAAGAAGGGGTGATGGTGGAATGCCAATAACATAGAAATAGTACCAATCCCACATATACTTGAAAATTAACGTAACAAATTGCGCAAAACTATCTAAAATCATTTTGTTTTTTTAACATGTTTCAAATAAAAGTGATAAGTTCTTATCTATGCAGTTAGCTCTCCAAGTGTAAAGGAAATCGTTGTAATTGTTTTCGAGATAATTCCCAAAAAACTCAAAAACAATAAATGTAGGATTTGATATAATAAAAGCCCGCTAGATACCACCACTAATGGTTGTAGGTTACTCTATAAAAGATGAAGGAAGGTTCTGTGTTTTTAAGTAGTGTGTGGACAATAAAAAGATGTTACGCTTAATTATAAGATATTGTGTGTTTATTGGAATACTTGTCCGACTTATTATTTCCATTTAGTTCTACTAGAAGTATGAAAAAGAAAAAAAATTGACAATTAACTCTGGATTGCAAACAAAATTGAAGTCAAGGTAAGGGCTTTATTTTAAATTTTTTTATTTTATGTAGTTTGAATGGATTTTTAATGTCTAACTTCTTTTTTAAATTATTTCAATAAATAATTTAATTTTCCTAACAACTTACAGTATAAAGTAACCATACGGCTCAGTGAAATAGCAATTATTTTACCATCTTCATAAATCAAAGTGAGTTCGAATCATTTCCCACAAATTCCTTCTATTTTTGCATCTTTCTTATGTCATGTCGAAGAACAACTAACAAACAAAAAGAATTTAATTACATACTACCGTTATCGAATTATGCTACAAAATAAGTTCATGTAAAGAGTTAACCTTAACTATAATTTTTACATATAATGAAACTCAATCGATTAATCATACATATATATACACAATTAATGGTATATAATTATCGAAGTTATCCAATCTAAAGGAAAAACTTTGGTAAGTTTATGAAGAAAAGCTAGAGTAACTTCTCCTAAACGAGATAAACACATTGGATTAAGTACTTTCCATTTTTTGCGGCCTTCGAACAGTTGGGAGGTCAAATAAAGAAGTGTAAAAGATATATTACATATGTACATAAAAGAATATAAGCTATTAAGATATTATTTTCTTCCTGGTTAAGATTAAGTCAATCATATTTGAGAATAAGAAACTTTTTTTAACTTTCTCATACTGCTTAATAAGAAGCATAGTGATCTCTTAGATTTTTTGCGAAATTAAGCTTTTACCAACGTAATGGTCCTGGATACAAGAAACTTTTCTTTAAAGAAAAGTTGTCACTAGAATTCTTTTCAAGCTGATCAGTGTCACGTGTTTCTCGGTTCGTATAATTTGTATTGTTTTTTATTTTATTTTATTTTCTTGGGTAATCAATTGATCTTGAGCAAGTGATCTTTTGAAATTAGTTCAAACTAATTCAGTCTAATTCTGACCTACAAAATTGTAACAGATAAAATAATAACTATTTAGAAACATGACATTCCAAAGAAATCAGATCACATTTAGATTTCATTTTAACGTTCACACATAACACAATGTTAACGTTTCTTGCATGTAAATCATTTTACAGCCTACACACATTTATTTATTTCTTAGTAAATTACTATAATAAAGAATATTATAGAATGAAAACATTCTCAAATAATATGAAATTTGTCAGAATAAAAAATTAAAGAATAAAATAAAACAAAAGTCAGAAACGCCCATTCCAAATTCACTTATCGTAAATCTTACCTCAAAAAAGATATGAGTAATTTTTTTTTACATTCTCTTCCTGCTTTTAAGAGAAAGTATTGTAATTGTGCCAAATTTTCAATCCAGTTATCACCGGAAATACACCTTTTGGGGTCTTCTTAATCCGAAAAAAAGTTTTTTAGAAAATGGTTTGTGTGTGTGTGTGTGTGTTTGGGGCAGTATATCTCCAACACGAAAAGTAGCAAATTGTTCCAACTTCTCCTTCCAAAGCCAATATACTTCTCATTAGACTGCCCCTCTTAGAGGGAGTAGTAGATCCACTTCGCCACGCTTCCGCCTCCCAGGAACCAAGGTCCATTAGCTTTCAAGGTGTAAAGCCCCACAAGAAGCTGATTGCAATATGGGCGAAACGTTGGTTTCGCACAAACTGCTGATGCGGTCTCAACCTGGTAACTCAAGTGTTTTCTGAAAATGGCCGCGGTAATCTAAAAGATCATATTCAAAGTGATACGTTTATATCTCTGCAGTTAGCATACCAGTTCCGAGGAAATCATTATACACATATTCGGGAAAATTAAAAAAAACAACTCAAAAACATGCTGTGTAAAGTCGCACTTTCGAATAACCGATTTTTTTCAAAAATGGAATTCTTGAAATGTATCTATATATAAATATTATATTAGTGACAGAACTATATAATGTATTCAAGTAGTAATGTATTAGTGATAGAACTATATAATGTACTTTATGGGGAGGCTTAACCTTACTCTGCCAAAGAAAAAAACCAATTTCTTAAAGATTAATTTTTCCGGGAAATTGTTTCAAATAAAAGTGGTAGGTAGGTGTGGGTGTACACAGTACAGAAAAGAAAATCGCAAAAACTGAAAAAAAAAATTCGACATCGATAAAGTCGCACTTCCGGTTGGCGAATTTTGCCCGTAAGTTTCGTGTTTGATACGGTGGTCTGAGATTTTCCGTTATGAGATACGAGTATTCTACTATATATTTACACGCATATATATATACTACATTAGGTAGAAATATTTTTTCGTTTACTCAGGGAATCACAAAACCTGTATTTCCGGTGAAAACCCTATTTCAAAAATTGGACATGATCACAATACTTCCTCCTACTAGAGTATAGTATACAAAATCGTAAATTTCCTTTAAACTTCAAATTTTATTCATTTGTCGTAACATAAATATAGAGGTAGTAGACAAGTGTACCAACCTAAGCAAGATGGGAAATGAAGAGCACGCCTATAACACAGTACCAACTAGATTTAATTTGAAGCTTAATGCCACAATTTCCGACAGACCTACATAAACATCAATATTTTCGAAAAAATGTTACAAATAAAAATGATAGGTTTACAGTTGTGCAGTTAGCATTCTAAATTCAAAGGAAATCGTTATAGTTGTTTTAGCGATAATTCCAAAAATCTCAAAAAACTGTTTTTTAAAGTTGCACTTCCGGTCAACCGACTTTCTTCAAATTTGGGATTCCACCCAATGATTCTACAGTGCATTCATATTAAATGGTTAGAACTTTCATTTGAAACATTTTTCTGGGAGAATTACGATAAGGTAGGTTCTGGATATGTATGTGAGTATGGTTTAACTTTCAAACCACCGTTAAGTTTACCGAGGCTGATATACGGCCCTACCGTGTTGTCAGATTCAGATATACATTAGTAGTAAAGACTAACAAGTATGGTACCCAGTAAATAAATATATGAGTAAAGCAAACGCTAACTTTTAAATTTTAAATTTCAACTTTGGAAAACGTTTTCAATTAGCATTGTTATAATTGGAATAAGATATTATTATTATTTCTTTTTTTCAACCTCAGTAATATACTGGATAAGATGGGATAATGTGCGGGGTGAATCCAAGCACATTATTATTCATTGTTCTTCAAAAATTTTCGGACAATATGGCACATGTTTAACATAACTGCTTTCTGGGAGGACCATATAAATATTTCGGTCCAATTCCAGAGTGGCTATACTTTCGTGCAATTCGAGAGGCAATATCCTAGTTGCCGAGAGGACTATGGGTACTAGTCGGACAGCCTCCACTTCCCACTGTCTCTTTATTTCGGACCCAAGTTCTGCATACTTCCGCTTTTTTTCTGCCATTACTTGTAGGAGGTTGTTGATATTCGGAACTGCAATGTTCACCAACGTTATGCTCTCGTATATTGCGCAACGCAATGTCCTCCTCTCCTTGTCATAAAGCAGAATATCGGGTGGGTTGTGAAGGACTGTTCTGTCAGTGAGCACTGTCCGGTCGTAGTACAGTCTCCAACTTATTATTATTATTATTATATTTATAAAACAGGGAGTTGACCTCAGAGAAAAAAGAAATATAGTGTAATTATTGCACATACAACAATCTAAAAGATACAAGAATACATCTGAGGAAATGCTATGAAATTGAGGGCTGAATCATGAAAAGTGAATTTTAGATATGTCATGAAGAAATTTTTCAGACCTGCAAGGTTAGTTGAATTCGAGTACTTTTTAATAAATTCAAATGAATTAAACATAGTCCTTTAAAAAATCATTAAATTATTAATCATATTTATAAAGTAATACAATTTGTTTATTAATTACTGCGTATTGTTTACAGTAAGTGACATGAATTTTAGATAAACAATGATTATAACCACAGCCGATACATTATTACACTATAATGTGCTTTTCCATTTTCTTATTAATAGGCAAGATTTAAAAAAAAAAAAAATAGAACAAGGTGCAGACAGTGTTACGATGAGGATTATCTGTTGAATGAAGGATACCAATATAATTGAGGGCAACAAACATCTTGATACTTTCGACCGCAAAAACCACACTTTAATATTTAAGATTGGTTCGACCTCAATAATCAAACGGACTTCTTGTCAAAATTGAGGGCGCATCGTAGAAATATCTATTCCTAGTAGTAGTTGGTGGGCCAGCTTTAATGATATAGCCCTAAAAAAAAAATACAATTTTTTCTCCTAAAGAGGAAACTGTTTAAATAGTTCACTTAATATTTTAAAAAAACTTAATTTTCGCTTATTAGTGACAGTTTTTTGAAATGTATACGTATTTGAGTACATATTTATTACTGCGCCTTAATATTGTTCGTAATATTCTGTATAAAATGATGAGAACTGAACATTATATTAAAGTGGTGCTTTAGATCAAAGCCACTTTCCTGAAATTCTCTAAAATCGATTTTATTCAAATTCGTTTCAAAATGTTTCAAATTCATGTATACCACTTTGTAAAGAAATTCGTTGAAGCTGTTTTTTTGGTTAACCGCTCTAAACTGAGTTACATCCATTCTGTAACTATTTCCGGTGATATCAAATTTTTTCCCCCTACAAATGCACCCAAATAGAATAATTTACATCACTTAAAGTTTCCATAGAAATTAAACCGATTTATAATACTCGATTAAAAAGTTAAAGAGTAGGGGGGGGGGGACCAAACCTTGTTCATTGCAAGATAAATAAAAATCTCAAATTCCCCTTCTTCAGTGACCCCTAAAAATAAAACAGTTTTATTTGTTGCAATAACGGCTTTAATTAACTCTTTTCTTTATAAAGTGCTTGCATAATATTCTTCTGTAAAACTGATTGCATGAATTACTTATTAACTCTTTGCATAGTGCCCTTTTTTTTAACAGTTCACTGAGTTTTTAACATTATTATAAAAAATATTGCAAGATTTTTTTTAGGACAGTTCAAAATGTTCAATATGACCTGTAACTGAGTTCTGTGAAATACGTAAATATACTAGTTTATATGTAGGCCGTTCAATAAATAAAGAGGCAAGGAAGTATAAATTAAAGAAATCATCTACAAGATTAACGAGATACTCTCAGTATCCATAAGCGGGTGTCACTGACATCCGTTGAAAACACATTTTCAGTACACATACTGCATTCAACGATGGTAATTCGTCTAGAAATTTGCACTTAGGAACAACAGCGTTTAATGATTGAATTTCCGTATTTATGAAGAGGTGAAAGTATCTGTAATATACTCCCAAATACTTAGGCAATCCGATGTGAATTCTATGAATCGTGTAATCTTCTAAAATTCATTTGATCAATTCAAAAATTACCGGACAAGTGCATCTTATTTGCAATATGCGGGATAACCGTCAGGTTTTAACTCCGTCATCTCGATTGGCGAAAATAACTATCTATAAGACTATTATTAGGCCTGACTGGCGCACCAGCCGATTGGTGTTGTACGAAGTGGTGGTTGGGTAATGACAGCAAAGAGTGAGTGAGTACTTGAAACTTGGAAAAGGAAAGTGATGAGGAAGATTTATGGGGAGGAGACTGGATAATCAGAACCAATGAGGAACTGCAGAGGCTGAGGACGGTAACCCAATCTGGTCCCTGCTATCAAGAAAGCAGGCTGGGCTACATACAAAGGATGTCCCAAGAAATATTCCTTAAGAGAATACTGTATGGTGAGACCAGAAGGAGAGTCCAGGAAAAAAAGGACGTCCTAAGCTGGAGAATGACCTCTGAGAGGCAGGCATTAGGATTCAAAGGCAAAAAGAGAGGCAGGACTGGCAGAAGCTACTTAATGACGTCCGGGTCTTGTAGCAGTACAAAGAGAAGAAGAAAAAGTAAATTTATTTTTATCGATCGAGATTAAATTGAAAGGGCTGCCTTCTAATGATGGCCAATAAAGAATAAGAATAGATTATATCACAAAATATCAAACCATTTAAACAAAAAAATACCTTTTATCGATATATTTTAATAACATTATCTACGATTATGTCAACAATGGCATTTGAATTAGATTTTTTTTTATAATCGTAGATACCGGTACTTGCAGTCTAAGTTACAACTAGGTTAAAAACTGAAGCCAGTAGATAGAGAGAGAGAGAGAGAGGCCGAAATAAAAACGGCCTACTATTGCAATTATTCCGTCGAATTATAATACACGGTATCGGAGAAGTAAATACGATTATACTTTTGTCATGTGTCATTTCATCGCCAATTTTTCGCTTTTCACACTTTTTTGACAATAAACATATGATATTTATGTATATTTGTTTGTGTGTCTGTTTTTACTGTCTCTTACTACTAGCAAGAGGAAATATGATGAGCGTACCAGATTTTCAAAATTGAGTTTTCACCGGAAATTCATGTTTTGAGTCCTCCCATGTTTTTAGCAATTGGTCGGTGAGTCAAAAACGAAAAGATGCAGGAAGTTACAAACTTGCTACCCACTTTAGCCACTACCGCCACTTCAGACACGAAGATTTCGGGCAAAATCTATTAACTGGAAATGCGACTTTAGTAAATTTTTTTTGGAGTTTGTCGTGATTTTCTCGAAAACGACTCCAACGATTTTCTTTAAACTTCGTATACTATGTAACCACATAAATAACAATCACTTTTATTAGTACATTTGCCAGGGAACGTTATGGTTAACTCTAAAGTACCATCTCTGCATAATAGATGGTTTTACCAATATAATAGCATTGATAGAATTCCAAATTTGACGCCAATCGGTTAACCGGAAAGGCAATTTTACAGAACAGGCTTTTGAGTTGTTTTTTTTAACTTTTCCCTAAAACGATTACAACTTGGAATGCGTTTCTTATACAAGGAATGCTTGCTGCGTAGATAGAAACGTAGCACTTTTTTATTTATTTATTTATTTACAAATCATAATATGGGCCAGCTCACCAAGAGCTTTACACATAGAGATTAGGGGTAAAATATGTTATTTCATAAATCTTGGTGGAGTCGCGGTTTCAGTCTTCTAGAGTGAGTAGGTTCCCCTATGTTGTAGCGGGACGTTGAGGATAATGTGTGAAGTGTGAGGAAGAAGTTGTCTGTTAATTTAGTCATGTGTGTGTGAATATCTGTAATGTCTAGTTCTCTGTGTATTTGTGTGTTTCTGGTGAACCAAGGGGCTCTTAAAGCAATTCGGAGTACTTTGTTTTGAAATGTCTGAAGTCGTTTCGTCAGTGTGTTGCTGGCAGTTATCCAGACTGGGCAAGCGTATGTCAACAGAGGTCTGAGAAGCGTCTTATAAAGAAGTACTGTACAGGAGTGTTTGAGTGGTGTGTTTCTGTTTATAAGTGGATATAACTGTTTCAGTCGGCTGTATGCTTGTTGTAGTTTGTTGTTAATGTGTAGTCTCCAGGTGAGTCTGGTGTCAAGGATTACACCAAGATAGCGCACTCCTTGGTCCTTCGGTTTCCAGGGTATTTCCTGGTTGTTTAGTTTTAGTCGCCGAAGGTCTTCATTTTGAAATCTCCGAAGAGAGAAAATTTTTGCTTCTGTTTTAGTGATGTTGAGACGTAGCTTCCATTTTTGGAACCATTTTGTAATGATGTCTATACTTGTTTGTAAGTCAGTGATGCTTTGGTCAATGTTGTCGTTAGTTAAGGCTATCATTGTGTCATCTGCGTATGTGGCTAAAGTAGCTGAAGTTGGTTCAGATATGTCCGAACAGTAAAGGTTAAAGAGCACTTTTTTTGAAATCTTTTTCGGGAAAATTTTATTTTAGAGGGGTATGGGGGGAGTCTGCCAATTAGTTTCAATTTAAATTTGCACAAGCCTTGTTTTGGTTAACGCTTCACATAAGACCATTCAGGTATCCAAGCAAAATCCCCACCATCATGTATATAGCTAGCGCAACTAAACATTGTAATGTTGCAATTTTTAAAATAAATTTATTTATTGAATTTTATTGATTGGAGTAAGAGAAAGTCATATGGTGTGAGTGTTAACATCAAATTTTTTTTTTTACATATTAAGGCAACAAACATTCAAAATAAAGCGTCAGGATTCAGTATATAGATTTTAGAAGTTATAATTAAAAACATCTGTAATATTATAAAAAGATGAAAAAAAAATATCAGAACATGTCAAAAAGGAAATGCCACAAAAGATCTTGATAAAAAGTTTGAGATCACAGACCATTCAATCCAATTATTTATTAGAGAAATCAAAAGGAATAATAGATCAGAGATGTACAATCGGCAAAATCAAATGATTGATTTGAATAATAGTAAAATATAATAAACAGAGTACGATTCTATTAGAAGAGAAAAGCGTGATCTAAAAAGCCATCCAGCGGTGACAACATCGTGATTTGTACGTAGTGATTAAAGCTACAATAAAATGAAGGATGATGGTCTTCGATACACTTTCTCTACAAAAATAAGACGGGCTTTTACAATTTGTCTTTAAATAAATATTTCACTCAACTAGACAATAATAGTTATAATAATTTTTGAATATGAAAAGAAAACCTGTTGCGATATAATTCACAATTACCTTCTGTGTTTGTGCGAATGTGAACAGCACAGTTCATTTAAAGAAGTTTTGCGAAGCGGGGAGTGTATAGTTTCCTCCAAAAAAGTCATTTTATTAATTTAGATTCTCCAATCGATATAAAATTGAAGACACTGTAAACATTTAGTAAAAATTATAATTTTGAGAAGATTTGTTACTTAAATCTGTGTGAACTGCAGTAAGAGAAAGTTGTGTGAGTGTTTCACTCCAGATTTTTTTTTTAAACTTAAAATTTTTTATTCAACGTTCAGCAGCTCTTAAACATTGTAAGCTGAATGTTTAAGATGTTTGTATATGGGAATAAATATTTATTTATGGGCACATAAATATTTATTTATATTTATACATGAGCACCTAGCAACCCCAAATCACAACTATGAAAAACACAAAACCCTAATTGATGTTCTTCATATTAAGGACTTAAGAACCATATAATGTGTCGAAATGACAGTTTACAGGAAAACTTAAAGTTGCAGCGTCCCCGGATTCCTACAAAGATCAAATTTCTGGGGAAAAAAAAACCGTTTCAAATAGAAGTGACAAACATTAAAGTGTAGTTAGTGTGCACAGTGTAGTTAGTCCGCGAAAATAGTAAGGTCGCACTTCCGGTTCGTGGTTTTTTTACCAAAACCCTGTTGTTAGATGTGATGGACGGAAGTTTGAGCATCTTGGGATTTTTCATTTTTGAGACATTTTGTTCACAGTGATGTAGATAGGGGTTCGCATTGTCCGTATTCAGGGGACACTCAAACAGGGATCACTGTTTCCGTTGAGAACTCAATTTTAGAAATTTGACACGATCGTAATACTTTCTCTTTACTTTATTATTCACAATTCACTAATCACTTAATTTGTTGGTTAAGAAATGAATTGCATATTACGAAATTTAACTAAATTTCTACAAGTAGATAGATAGATGCACAAGATTAGGAAAGTAAAACAGTGTGGAGAGAAAACAATTAACATGGTAGCATTGTCCTTGGATGCATTTAATCGCAAATTAATTAATGGTTTTGAAATCCTAAATGCAATTATTTAATTAAAGTATTTGAAATATCATAATATAAAAAAGTAATGTTAGTAAGACCTAATTTTTTTTTTTTTTTTAACAAAAGTTGGTCCCATTAATTTGGTCATTGTTTACATAAAACGCTGTCTTATCCAGTGCTCTCGCTTAGAAACAATAAACAGCGTAAAATTAAATTATTTAAAATTCAGTTCCAAACTACTCCTTTGGACTACTTAGCGAAATCTTCGGAGGTCTAGGGTAATGGAATCAAGCCCTTGTTGAGGGAATTCGGCAAACAATCGTATGTAGAATTCAATGTTGCCAATACTAGTCTTTATTATTATTATCCAACCTCGGGTGGGCTATATCCCGACAAACAGAGGCTTATTGTGCCACCCCCGATAGTTCCTAGTAGACAAACCCTCCCTCCCTAAGGAGTTTGAGGACCTTCACCACCAGGTCAATACTAGTCTTAGCGAGTGCTACTTTAGGAGCTGATTGTAACTCTCACCAACCTAGAAGAACTGAGGGATTTATCAAGTCGCAAGATCAACCTTGAAGAGCTAATACTTGAAGATGGGGCGAGTCTTGGTGTAGTGGTTATGAGCATGGACTTGTAAGTGGGACGACCCCAGTTCGAGTGCCCCGTATAACTGCTAAATTTTATATTATTATGAAAAATGTTAACAGTAAAGTAGGTGTTCCGCCCCCGTCCACGACACCTAATTTGGTAATTGGATGTTAAGCCCCCTGAAACCGCAGGCATTACTTTACTTTAATACTTGGAGATTTTCTATGCTGTACTGTGCTTCAATTGTGTTTGTTATTTTGTAAATATTTTGATTATTATTATTATTATTATTATTATTATTATTATTATTATTATTATTATTATTAACACTCCTACTTGAAGAAATCTAAAAAAGCTACCACAAGAAAACAGCCAGTCAAGCATTTAAGCGTTTAGTTGTGAGTTGGCAGCATAAATCTCCAAGAATTATTCATGAAACAGCAATCAGCTGTCTCAACTCAGTCTCTGCCAAACTTTTTTTTTTACCTAATAGAGAGTTTTCAAGCAACAATAAGTCATCTCGTTCTTCAAGCGACTTACATCAGCCAACGCTACCATTATAAGCCATCATCATCACTCTCCGCTCTGTCACTCCATCTTCAATATGCCTTTTTTTCTTCTCCATCACACACAGTATGTTAAAATATAAATTACATGTGTTAAACTAAAACTAGTTTTTTCTTTTTTAAATTAAGGCGCCAAGGCTTTATCCAAGGTCATTACCCTCCAGGATCCAGGAAATAAAACTTCTCAGTGCACTGCCGTCCTCCAGACAGGTTCTTTCGTTACAGACAACACTGTCCAAAGATGGACAGTGAGCTTTAGAGGCCGCTAGGAAGAAAAAAAAAATCTAAGGGGTAGACTGGACTTGAACCCGGATTCTCTGCGTGGGAATCCAACACGCTAACCACTGAGCTCATCCCTTCCCTAGCGAGTTAAGTGTGTTCCCCATATCACCAGTCATCATAGCCAGCAAACATTATACTTAAAATACCTGTAAGTAGCCTATCCAATCAAATATAAGTCTGAAGCTGACCACTATTCATATCCATGTAATACCTACATACAATGCCTGAAAGGTAGTTGTGTGTACAACTATCCAGTGACCAGCACAGTCACACTCTAACTTACAAAACCGTGCACTTTACTTCCACTGCATTTCTTTTGCACTTTAAAGAAAACTATACAAATAGCCTACAAACTCAGATATTACAAAGAAATTATATAAATCTTTTAAGTTTGGGATATCGTTTCTATATAGTCATGCATTTTATAGATCCATAAAATTCTCTCTTCTCTCTGTAACACCTAATACTTCCATTATAGCTTCTTTCCTTTATATATTTATAAATAACAGGAGGCCAAATCTTCTAATTTAAAAGGACTGCTTTTGTGAAATAACTATAATAAATTTCACACACAAATTTGGAAATTATTTGTTTGGAAAAACACGGACTGAGATTTATGAAATAAACCTTTAGAGGAATCGTGCAGCTAGTCTAGCATTCCTCTAAAACAATTTTCTCGGAATATATATATATATATATCCGCAGCTAAGCCAAATATCAGCGAACTGTGATTTTTCATTCCTCACAAATAGGATACAATTAGCAATACTTCCACTTACGGCAACAGGAAGGGAAAGTGAAAATAATTAAAAAAAAAAAAAATATGTTGAAGCTGTGTCCAAAAGACGCGACAGTACACTTGGAAACGTGAATATCGATACTAAGATACGATCATATCTACACCGCTTATTAAAGTTAAGGAAATTTCTGAAATGATTTTTATTTATAATCGTTCATTGAATAGAGAAGAATCAAAAGAATAAATCAAATTAGGGTTGGGTCCTATTGTGCAAAAGATCGCTAGTTTATGAAAACAATAAATATTAAATATTTATTTTGCGATGTATTTAATGATTGAAGTGGCAGTGCAATTGTTATTCTTATACTTATGTAAAAAAAAAATTAACAATACCTTTCACTTGCACCATCAATCATGTTAAACATTATTTGTTATTATTTTTATTTTTAAATATGTATATTACTTGATATACATAAAGAGTAATAATACTTGGGCAAATAACAGCTGTCAATATTGGATCCATATCTAGTTGATTTATTACTATTTCAAGCTCAAAAACAGTTCTAATTTTTTTTAGAATAGTAATTTTTATCAAAGTCAATGTTCATAATTTTTTGGCATTTAATGTACTTTAATAAAAAGCTATTGTAATAAAGAAAATTACAGCACGATTTACATAAAGTTATTGTTTTTAGCAGTCTTATTATTATTATTATTATTTTTTTAATTTGAATTCCTGCTCCAAGATTTTACCACACCTTTATTGTGTAAATATTTATGGAAGCGATTATATTACTATACCTATTTTTAAAATCTATGAGTTTTATAGTCTGCTGAATATGTTCTATTTTATGAGGCTTCTATAAACACAATAAATCATATAAGAAGAATTATTGTAGTCGTGTTTAGGATTTTGCAAATTTTATTTTCAACTGAAACTACTCGTACATCTTTTAAGATTTCATAATCAAGACGCAAATCATTCAACCGGATAAACCATTTTTTGTGCGAATTTTTTTTTTTTTCGTAATTTTTTTTTAAATAATTTCCTAGTCTTTGATAATATTATTTATTAAGATAACCTAAAGAAGATAGTTTTGAAAGAACGGAAACCGTTAGATAAAAACCATTCAGTAAAGGAGTACTTCCGGTGGATAGGTTTTGTCCGAAAACTTCGTGTGTGATGCGGTGGTAGTTACCTAAACGGAATTCAAGTTTGACCTCCCTGTAACTTGTTTTTTTTTTTTAAATATTCTGTTCACACACAAACACACACATATATAGTCCATTTTCTAAATACTATTTTTTAGGGGGGCTCAGGGGACCTAAAAACTGTATTTCGGATGAAAACTCAATTTCGAATATCTGGCACGATCACAATATTTGCTCTTACCAGGTAGTAAGAGAAAGTAGAAATAGTGTATTAATTTATTACAAAATATTTTTAAGAAGGGTTAATTTTTTTTTTTATTGTTGGTAAAAGGAAAGATTGCAAGCATTCGAAATCGAGTTTTCACAGGAAATGTATGTTGTGATGGCCCCTATGCAAGAAAATAAAAATGTTTTTAGCGAATGGTGTGTGTGTGTGTGTGTGTGTGTGTGTTCGTTATGAACTTTAAAAAAAAAAAAACGAAACATCGTAGGAAGCTCAAACTAGATTTGCTGATTAGAGACCACCGTAGTACTTGAGAGGAAGGTTCCGGTCAAAATTCATCAACCGGAAATGCGACTTTATTAAATGTTTTTCTTTCTTTCAGTTTTTCACGATTTTCACTAAACTTCCTACACGATCTGCTTACACAAATGCCTATCACTTTTGCTTTGAAAGATTTTTCTAGGAAAAATTAATTTTTTCTGCACTGTTAAACATTTCTCTTGTAAAGTACGATTTCAATACACTAGTTGTACGATTTTCCTACCTGTATAATATTAAGCATTGTTAGAATTCTCAATTTGAAGAAATTACGATACGGAAGTGCAACATTATAAAATTGATTTTTGAGTTTTTTGGGGGAGGGGAGGGAGAATTTCCTCGAAAACTATTACAACAATTTTCTTTTACCTTGGCATGCTAATTGCACAGATATAAATGTATTGATTTTAATTAATATTATTTGAAATAGTTTCTCAAAAAAATTGATTTTGCAGATTTTTTAAGAATCTGCGACGTAGATTTTTTTAAATTGACTACAAAAGTCATCACAACTGTTTATTCCTGCTTTGGGTACGTATAAGTATGTCCCTTTCCTGTATTTTTATGTTAGGGTGCCTGAGTAAATAATGCTAAGCTTAAAAAAAAAAATTATAATTATAATAAATAAACAATGAGAGAGAAATGCCATGCGAAATATGTGAAAGTTTCACACCATATTTTTTTTGTACCAATAAACCAAAAGGTTTTAGATATTAACCAAAAAAAACCTTTATTGAGTATATAATACTAAAACAATAAATAACACGTTACCATTAAAATAAATAACATTGTTTCAGTAGTAATTCATATGAATAACATGTTGTATGAAGTGTGAATAGCGGTGCATAGCGAAAGTGAATGTTATAAAGTGAAGATAAAGAAGGTGGGTCAAAAAATACAACCGTTAAAGTAAAAAATAATACACAGAACAGATAAAAAGGACAAAATAGTCACGAATATAAACTTTTACATTCTTTTTTTACCTTTGTTACGTTGTTAGTATATAGGATTTTTATATATATATGCTGGTGTGTATGTATGTAATGTTTGTATTTAGGTATATATATTTAAAGGATCACCTGCCCCTCTTACTTGAGTATTTTTACCTATATTATATATTATAGGGAAAATAATCCACCATATCTGCCATTAATACGTTAATAATTATACCTATAATTATAATAATCTTATAGATGTATATATCACTAACATTATATACTCGTATAATTACTCCTCATTAAGACACGAATGAAAGGTGTTTCTATGAATAATTAGAGATGTCAGTTTTGCTGAATGTAGTAATATCCGTCCAGATCTGTGGTTTCTAGGTCGGATCATAATTAGCTTACTAGTTTTCTTCTTCCTTCATCAAAATCAACTTCGACATTTCACCTTCATCTTCATCACATTTAACTCTCTCTCTTCTTTCTTTCCCCGTCCGCTATAGTTGCCTTTTTGACATTTCCTTTTAGCCTTCTTCAATAATTAAGGACATCATCATTAATAAATTATCTTTATGTTTTTTACTGTTATCATAATTAACATTTGATGTTGCTATCTTTTTTTTATGTGTTTTTTTTTTAAACTTCTATTTGATTTTATTTCTGGTATAAAGTATCACTTTTTCTATTTCCTTATCTTTTGTTTAATTTTTTTTTATCTAAATTAATAATTATAATGCTAAATTATATAGTATTACTGTTACGTTGTGTGTATAGATGGAAAATCTTATCCCTTGCATCTTAGAAGTTCAATTGCGACTTTCTTTGCGAAGTCTAATCGGTGAAGTTTTGGGCGAAAAAGTCTGCCATTGTAGGTATACTAAATCCATTTCAGTTGCTTGGTACAATGGGCAAATGTTGTTGCGTGTTATTAGACTGGGATATCCCAAGAGAGAAATGGTACTAGTTCTAACTAGTCAGTTTTGGTAGCTTGATGTTACTATGGGTATTGCAGGCTAACAATATAACAGAACAGCACTGCCACTAACAATCACACAATACACAGGATCTGCAGAGGTAGTTAGTATACACAACTACTTGGATTTAGCACTATCCACAAGCAAACAACTCTAGCTCATTAAATAACTAATACACACACACACACACACACACACACACACACACACTCACTCACTTACCTTTACATTGTAAAGTCTGCGTTCTATGTAGTACAAATCTAATCTTCGTAATTATGTTTTCCGGTGTGAAACACACCACTTTCTTTTACGATACCAATAATACAATTATATATAAAATGGCAGATTTTCTTTAAACTTCAAATTATACTGTCATATTCATTTCTCCTAACAGAAATGTGTACATCCAAGTGAAAGACCCGTAATATATAGCCTGCTTTAGGGGTGTCTGGATCTTGAAGAAGCGTAATACAGATTTTTTGGTGAAGGAGTGGTCAGTGCTGTCCTAGTCCGCAAGAATAATGATAAAAATGTATTCGAGTAAATATCGGTTAGATAAATTCTATTATCTAGCAGAAGTCACCTGAGTGGATTAAAGAAAACTGCATCCACTGACAAGATAGTATCAAGAAAGTAGCAATTATGACTGCAGTAGTGTAGCAATGGATTCAATAAAAAATTACGGCAATCACAGCAGGATCTGCAAACAAGAAGTATGAAGGATGCAAGGGGGGGAAGTGATTCTGGTATGGGTTAAAGCCCACGTGAGCCTGGATAGCAATAAGGAAGTAGATCGATTAGCAAAGGAGGCTGCAAAGGATAATGATCTACACACCAATTCTTTATTCCCGATATCTAAATCCGAAATCACTCGTATTTTGGTTGAAAAAAAAGTGCATCAGAATGGGATCAACAATGGCAGAGAGAAACAATTTTTTCCACATGTGCAAAGCAGAAAAATAAGTTAAAACTGCCAATCACTCGTGTCTTAACATAAATTTTCACTAGGTATGGTTCTAATATGAAATATCTTTATGAGTTTCACCTGGCTTTGTACAACTATTGCCCTTGCCAGAATGTACATCACATTATATTTGACTGTCCATAACTGGAGAAGTCCGAGACATTACGCTACATGAGCCAATTCCAACAAGCAAATAAATACAAGAAAATTACATAGAAATATTTACTAAATTTGTAAATAACTTTAATATAATTAAATAATTTTTACAAAATATGATAAGTAGGAATTAAATGACAAAAAGTCCTAATATAATATGTATAAAGTGCTTTATACATATTATATTTAATGGACTTTTTACCACTTAATTCCTACTTATCATATTTTGTAAAAGTTTTCAAGTCCAATAAACAAAACAAAGTTATAGTGTAAGTAATTTTTCTCAAATCATTACTCACATATTATTACTGTTTTTATTTATATTTTTATTTATTGTATGTCATGATTTCATATTTTCTTTTGTTAAACTGTGCATATATTTATTTAAGTTACAGTTTATCCTAATATATATTTTATTACATACAATACCGAAGGTGCTGCATGAAGAAAATAAACTCACTAAACGGTAGTAGGGTTACTACCGAAAGGAAATAATATAACCACATACACATACAGACTATTCATAGGACCTTAAAACATGTATTTTAGGTTGAAATCGTTGAAAAAGGGCATACGAACTTTAAACTTTTCTAGGGAATTGATGTTCCAATCAATCCTGAAATATTTTTCACACTAAAAATAGGAATTTTATTTATTTTGATTTACTTATAAGTGCAGAATAGATTTTTCCAAAAAAAAAAAAAAACGCATTAATTTTCATATTGCCACAAGAAGGTATTTATCCACGCTTGAATATTGCGATCACTAATCTATATTAGAAAAAAATAGTGGAAAAGACAGACAGCCTTAGAAATAAATTGTCAAGAACAAGAGAAAATTAGAAGTAGGAGAGAACTAATAGAGTGAGACCACCAGCTGCAGAGGATGTCTGCTGAGGATTTAATTGTTTATTATGTTTACAGCTATTTCGTGTCACTACTAAGAGAGAAATAAAAAGATATATATATAAATGGGATTAGACATGTTTTTAGACGATTTGTTACAACAGTTTTATAGCTTTATCTAAATTACCTGTAATATTAAACAATCTCACGTATCACTCTAACTATCGGCTAAAAAAAAAATGAGAATTTAGTGTGAAATACTTTACTACTTCCTCTTACGGCACATTTCTCAACTTCCAATCTACAATATTTCCTCCACAAGCTTTAAACTTTTTACATCACATTTAATAGTCCCTAATATTACACAAGTATAGGAACCATTATAAAGTACTCACCATTATAACTATTACAAAGTATCGTCACAATATTTCCGGGAACCCTGCCCAAAATGAATATAACTAGAAAAAAGAATAAAATTCAAATAGGACTATATATATATATGCAGCTCCTGATCAATCTTACCTTTCCTGCTGATTATTATCGTTCCAAGATATATGTGCTCTTTCTATTCTGCTACTGTCTGAAGGATTTCCATATTACACGAACTTTGTCCCATTCCTTCTTCGAAATGGCTCTTTAAAGGGAAATTTCACCGTCCCTCTTTCCCCCACCTAGAGAATCCCATAAAAATCAAATTTCCCAGAAGAAATGTTTCAATTAAAAATGATAGACCTATATGTGAAAGTTTAATGAAAACCAACGTAAAAAAATGATACAGCTATATTTAAAATTTATATCTATTTAGTAAAAATGGTACTTCCGGTGTTTTTGGTAATTCATGCCAATATATTCCTGTAGGATTTCCTAGCGATACCCAAAAGGAAAAACATAAAGTTTGACTGTCTGCGATTTTTTTTTTTTTGTTTAACTAATGCTGTTCGCATACATACTCGTACATAGCACACAATAAACAGGAAGAGCAAAAGAGAGAGACCAATTTCTAACAACCATTTTTTCGAACTGTCCGGACAACAAAACATGTATTTCCGGTTAAAAAACCCAATTTCGAAAAGATTTTATGATCGTAATCCTACCTCTCTTATAGCAGTGAGAAAAAGTAAACATATAAAATCCATTTCTCTAAATATAATACACTAAACATTTTGTTTACATATAATAATATGTTGTATCTCAATCCAAATCCTTCCTACCCAACTTTTAGTATCCTTCTAATTATCAGCTGTTGAATATTCCACAAAAATTTCGACAAAAGAAGCTTTTTCTAAACAACATACACCTACAGCAATATTCACACATTAATTACCACAGAATTTTATTATTGTAAATAAACAGATCTCAGAAGAAGAATTGGAAAATCTGTGCAGAAGAGATCGATCGCAGGAAACTGGCTTGGTTCGGCCATCTGAAGAGAATGTCAGAGAGCAGAGTGCCCAAAGCAGTGCTAGAATGGAACCTACCAGGCCGATGGAAAAGAGGCAGACCCAGAAATAACTGGAGGGATGGAGTGGAAGAGGTAATGGCCGGGAAGGGACTCTGCGAAGAGGATGCAATGGATAGGGACAAATGAAGGCGCAATATTGATGTGTGAGTGGTCTGTATAGTCGTAAGACATAAAGTAAATGTGAGGACACATTTTCTTTGGGAGGAATCATTTGGTCTGAGGGACCCTCATACTTGAAGAAAACCCCCCCAAAAAAAATCAGATTAGTAATTAAAGTAGTTCCTAGAAGATACTTAGTAGCTTCTTCAGGGACTAGTAGCCCAGTAGAACAACATGAACAACAACTAATTGTTACCATGCTAAATTCTTAGCAAAATCATTTTTATTTCACTGTAAAACTAAGTCATTATTTTAAATATTACGTAATTTCTGATCCATGCACTTATGCAATGAAAAAGAAAAAGCGAATTACTATAAGCTGTAAAAATATTCAATCTAAATAAAACTATATATGAAACAATAATAGACAATATTAAAACATAATTTATGGTATTCCAAAAATTTTGTTATTACGATGTTTTATTGCATAACTGTAGACATATATATAGAAACTGTAAATTATACATATAAGTACATGTTTTGGCGAAATGTCAAAGGTTGATTGCTTTCCTTGTGCGCGTGATTATTATTATGGAAACATAATCAACTAAATTAGTTTAGCGCTTTACCAGGCAAGGGAAGCTTTCACTTTAACATGTGACGTCCGGCCAATGATCTTTCTTATATACCTTAACCCCCCCCACACTTAATTCTTTGGAGTATATTGTGATGCACGCATGTATGCCCACGGACAAACTAAATATTCTTGTCATATCCATAGCACATTGTAAAACTTCCGCCCTTTCTAGCCATATACATAGTTGCGGAATAAAGCTTTTTGTCGTAATTTTTTTTTGTTTGATGACGTTATCTATATGAGTTGTAATTACTTGTATTAATTTTTAGAAGTAACAATGGGCTGAGGAGGGGAGATTTAATAAAACAAATAATAATAACTAGAAGAAGTGAGGGAAAAATTCTTTCAGAAAGCTGTGATGCGATATCTATAAATCGCAGCCGAAAGTGCATTGCGATCAGTCAAATTATCACATTTAGGAATCAATATCCCTACCTCCTAATAGATAGTGACGCTAACTACTATTCAGATCTTAAAGGAAGATTTATCCTCCCTAGTTCAGGAAAGAAACAGATCTGTTAAGATTGAGAATATCCCCAGAGCTAGGACAGAAATATCTTCAAGGCAAAGTAAATATATCATTCTAAATAATGAAAATATATGAAAATATTGATTTCTCTGTTGTGTATGGGTAATTTTGGATGATGCGGTGTTTGGGAAGCCTTTTCCTCCGAAAATATCCTGTGAGATCCCGGAAATAAAATTTATCCAGAAGTTGAAGGAATGGGTCCCCAGCTGGAACCCCCAGACAACAGGAAAATCCATAAGCTTCAAATATGCCTCGGATAGGTGCATAAATCCAGCAATTGGCAGTGCAATAGGGAATGCCAGAAGAGGGCGACTTGTAAAAAAAATGTGAACGATTCAGTACTCAGAAGCCTAAACACAGAACATAAACAGGTGATACTTCGTACTTTTATGCTGCAGGAAGGATACATGTAGTGTGGATCAAAGGGCATGCCGGGATCCAAGGTAATGAATATGTCGATATCCTGGCAAAAGATGCTATTAAGTCGGGTGAAGACATTCCGATAGCTAGTTTGAGAGATATTAACAATGCTCTGAAAAGTAAGTATTTAGAATTATGGCAGGATCAATATGGAAAAGAATATAGAGGCAAATATTATTCAGACATACAGCCTCGAATCCCTTGTAGACCTTGGTTTGAAGAGTTGGAGGGGGAAAGGCAATTCTATACCACGATAATGCGATTGAGGTTTAACCATAATCTCACCAAGCCGCACCTTTATAAAATACGCATCGTAAATAGTCCCAAATGCGATTGCGGTAACGGAAAGGATGGCGACATCAATCATTTACTCTTTAGTTGTAAAATGTATAGTAAAAAAAGAGAAACGTTTGTAACCGAACTGTCCAAGTATGTACGATTTCCTTGTAGCGCAAAAAGCATATTGGCACTAATGGAAAAGGAAGCGCTTGTTTGCATATACAAGTTCATCAAAGGGAATAAAATGAAAATATAAGTCGGATTAGGAATTATCTTTCAGTACATTGTAGTTCTGTGCTCATTTCACTTATACTAGACACCAAAACAACATAATATTCAAAGGCATTAACCATAAAATTGTTTCAGATATGACATGTCTAAAGATTAAGGATAAGAGCCGCATCGCTCAAAATACCCTTATCTCTGCAAGGATGGAGAATGAAGAAGGGGAAGAGGGTGCAGAAGCCTAGTGGAAGACTACAAGAGACATGTCAATTTGAAAAGATAGGGCTGGTTTTTTTCCACCAACATATTGGCAGTTGCAGGCAATTAGAAGCCAAGGGTAGTTAATAATGTCAATATGTTGGTTTTTTCCAGCCCTCAAAATCAAAATAACTGGTTAATGTCAAACCGACAAAACAATAAA